>JAPSGF010000009.1:17804242-17875166 GCA_035772895.1 Perdix hodgsoniae | reverse complement strand
GCCGCTTCTTGGGGCTCTGCAGGATGGCCATGGTGATGAGAGCGATGTAGGAGTAGGGCGGCTTCACCAGCGGGTTCTTCCCCCCGCCGCCGCCGCCGCCGCTCGCGGGCGCCTTTTCCCCGGGCGCGGCCCCGCGGGCGCACGCGGGCTCCGAGCCGCCGGCGGGGGAGAGCCGCTCCGGAGACCCCCCCATGCGCGCCTTGGCGGCCCCGCTCCGCTGCAGGGCGAGCCCCAGCGGCCCGCCGCCCTCCTCCTCGTCGTCCTCTTCGTCGTCGTCGTCGTCCTCCTCGTCCTCGCTGTATTTCCCCCCGTCCTGGGGCGGGCCCACCACGTCGATATCCGCGTCCTCCACCTCGGAGAGCGGTTCTTCCTCCGGGGAGCGCTCGGACATGATCCCGCAGCCGCCTCCGCCGCTGCTGCCCAAAGTCATTGTTGTGCGGCCGGGGCGGCCGGGGCCGGGCTCCCCCCCCACCTAGCGGCGGTTCCCGGGATGGGCCCGGGGCCGCGCCGTGTCGGAGGGGCTGCGGCCGCCGCTGGGACTCCGCGGCCCGGAGCCGCCGCTCCGCGCCCCGTTCGCTGCTGGCGGAGCCTCGGCGGGGCTGCGGGGTGGTGGCTGCGGAGGGAGGGGCGGCGGAGGGGGCGCGGGGCGGGGGCGGAGAGACGGGGAGCGCGGAGGCTGGGCAGGGAGCTGGAGAGCGGCAGTGACAAATAATAGTAATAATGATAATAAAAGGAAGAGGGGAAGGGGGATAAAAATATATCTCTGATGCTAGGGGTGCGGCGGTTGCTTTGGGGGGGGACGGGGAGGGACGGGGAAAGAGGGAGGGGGGAGGGCAGGGGTTGGAAGGCGCTCCCCCCCTCCCCACCCCTCCCGAGCTGGGACCGGGGGCCAATGCTTCTACTCTGCGCCTCCTGCGAGCGCTCCTCGGGCCTTTATACGGCCGTCCCGGCGTCACGTGGAGCCCACCGCAGCCCCAGCGGGGACCGAGAGGGGCTCCCAGCCCTGCACGGGTCCCCTCGGCGATGCTTTCGAGGAAAGGTGCTGCCCGCTCCCCTAAGCCTTCCTTCCTCCCCCCCCCCCCCCCCCCCCCCCCCCCCTCCAAAGCCGCAGATCCGTGCCCCTTCCCAGGGCAAAGCATTGTGGCTACTCCGGCACGGGGCTGGGGACACGGACGGGACCACCGCATTTTTCCCGTCTGTACTGCGATCCGCGCTCACACGGGTTTTCCTTTCGAGCTTCTGTGTTCCCGAAGGCTCCCCCTCCCCCGGGAGGTGGGATGCCGGGTTGAAAGGAAGGGGATAGTGGTCATAGGAGGTACCAAAATCCTTCGGGTGTCACTTGGGAGCCCGAGGGGTCCGGGATCCCCTGTTCCACCAACTGCAATTTCAGCCCTCGCATCCGGGGGGCTGGCGATGCCCCCCTCCAAAAGCTGCGCTCAGCAGTGTGAGAATCTGTGGTGATGGATTGCCGCTCGCTGCTGTTAACAGGTGCGAGCATTTGGTGATAAAATCTCCAGCACTAATACCGGGGAGCCGGGCCAAACAGCTGCGCGGCCCCGCTTCCAAATGCCGCTCACAATAATTACTCAAATCCTAACGATCAAACCCTAACGACTCCGTGCTCCGGACCGGTACCGGCTGGGTATCGCATCCACGCACGGAGCCGAGCGCATCCTCCGCCCTCGCAGTCAGCGTTGCGCTCGGGAAGGATTCATCGAACGGAAGGAAAAGTCGGTGCAGAACGGAGCTGAGCGCTGCTCCCGAAGGTGGGAGCGTGTCCTGAGAGAGCTTTTCTGGGTTCTTTCGCTTTTAAATCGCTCTAACGCTGCTTTTAGCAACTTAAACTCGCCCCTCTCCTACATGTACGTACGTACATCGATGATCATTCTCCTCCATCTGACGCTGCGAAATGCTTTAGGGATGCGGCATCTCTCCTCCCAGCCCCGCGGAAATGCGGAGGGGAGAACAAATGGAAGGGAGCGGGGAGGGAAGCAAAGGACCCGAGCCCATTTCCATTTTTATTAAGTAAAATAATAGTTATGCCTCCCCTACATAAACGAAAGTGTCATAAAAAATTCCGAAGCAGCTGCCAGAGATTTCGACCACACACACAACGGGCGATTGAATTTCCACTCGGTGCGATCCGGGGCAGAAAGGAACCGCCGGGAGCTGCGCGTTGTTACTCTGCGGGGGAGGGCTGTGAACGGCGAAACGAGAGGGGACGGCGGGCACAGGGAGCACCGGGCACAGGGAGCATTGGGCACAGGGGGCACCGCCATCCCCGCGGCTCTCGGCTGCCCCCAAAGCGCCGCGTCCCGAGTTTGGCACCGCCCGCAAAAACGGCGGAGGAGCCCCGGTGCTTCTTCGCTTTTATCACGCAACATCGGCCGCGGAAATCAAACTAAAACGAGAAAAAGTACCTAAAATGCAGCCGTCCTGAAATTAGGAAAGGGAAAGCCTGGGCTGATATGAAGCAACCGCTGGGATCCCGGGCACCCACCCGGCCCTATGGGCGCTCCTTGCCCCGGGTGCGGAAAGCTGAGGTCTCCCGAAACAGCGACCCTATTGATCGACCCCAAAAGGTCGTCAGCACTGCACGGTCCCCGCGCGTGCAGCGGTGGGAGGGATGCCTTACGCCATATACCTTCTTTTCCTTCGGCAGATCATTATTTTTTTTCTGCTCTCCGAAATATTTCGTGACGGATGGCTCTTCCCGTCTCCTGTTTTAATCCCAATTCCCTCGCATCTCACGTTAAGCTGTGCTATCAGAAGCGCCTGGGGCCGAAAGCTGCCCGGTCCCTAAGTCTCAAGAAAGAAACTGGAGCAGCCGAAACGCGCCGACAGCGTTTATTTTCTGCTCTTAATGGACTTTCACTGTCTTTCCCTCCTGCACCAAAGCAGCCCCCGTGGGCAGGTGGCTCCCCGCAGTGTCCCCGGGGCTCCCGGTCCTCCCCCCGCCCCGGCGCCCATCTCTGAACCCCCACCGGCTGCCAAACGGGTTTTTTTCCCCACAAGGCAAAGCTCGTTCTTTGCCTTCCCCACTTCTATTTGCCGGCTGCAGGGAGACAAATACATCAGCGCGGCTGCGAGAAGTCCCCGTCCCGGCCGGAGCGGCCCCCGATAATGGGATTTAATGAAGCAAAACCCTGATCCTACACTCTGCTTGGGAAGGGCAGCATCGGGCCCCGCAGCCCCGCCCTCATGCCGTGGGCACTGCGGGGCTTCGGGTCCTTCCAGAGGCGCTGTTGGTTCTGCAAGACTTAATCGTTGTTCTTTCATCGTCCGGGCAGCATCCAAATTCGTTTATTTTGATGTGAAGAGCATCTCCAAGTCCCCCAAGGCTCAGTGACGGATTTTTCTGTATTACCTCGTTATCAGGCTTGGCTGACCTCTAACTTCTCTCAAAACATGACCAAGACAGACCTGCTGCTGCCCGGGCTGCCCCAGGGGGCTCTTTTTCCACTTATGTGATTTCCTTTGATATTATTTCTCTCCTTTCCATAGCCAAGGCTCAGACCTTCTCTGCTCCCTGTAGCACAGCCATTATTCCCAGCCCCACATCGCCGAAGTGAGGTGGCAGCCGCTCCCCAGCAGCTCCCAGCATGGGGAAATGGGTGGGAATGGCAGTGCCAGGTGATGCCAAGTGCCCCCAGTTCCCACTTCGGGGAGCACTGATGCCAAAAGCTTCCATCCATCCCTGCAGCACTCAGATGTTCACACACCTTTATTATGTGCTGGGATCTGAGTTTAGGACCTCGACTTTGGACTTGGAGTTCAACAGCTTAATCTGCTGCTCTCTTTTCATTACTGATCCCATCCCACATGGACCTGAAGCCCACCAGGCAAGCTCATAACACCCAACTGATTAACTCTGACTTGGTGTAAGCTTTTCTTTGCATACTGTTCTTCAGCAATCCGACATGAAAAGAGATGGATACACACACTTCCATGACTCAGAGGAGCGCAATGATTTCGAGCCATAAAGCACCAGGTGCACATTTGAGACTCACCAAATCCAGCTCTCCTGGTTGCCATAAAAAACACATTAGCCAAAGGCTGATGCATGTGAAAGGCAATTATGCTCTGGCACATGGCAGCATGCACAGAACAGCCTGGTGACGGTGCCTACCGCACAAGGAAAAATATCCCTGTGAAAACAAGCCTGCTAAATCATTTCATTCTTCCCTCAATCCCCTGAAAATAGTAGGGAGGATTTCTTGGGGGGTGGGGATCCATATGGGAAGGAATCGCATTTCTCAAAAGTGGGCACACCAGTGCAAGACCACATGGCCAGATTCACATGGCTGTAGTAACCTGCGACGAGGTCTTATAGTCCAGGTGTCCATGTTAGCATTTTGTTATCCCAAACATACCCAGGAAACTTCTTATTATTTTTCCTTCTTTCTGGATGTTCTTTGTACATGGGAGTATCCAGCAGTCCTCACATAGAGATGAGGTTGGGACAAATCTTGTACAGGGTCAGTCCTGCAAATACTCACCGATGTCTATAGACCTGCCTGCAAACAAGTTTGGAGATACATTTTGCTCTTGGCTTCAGATAAGATGATGTCAGCTGGCAACTGTAGCACTGCTACTGCACAGGATTGATTTCCTCTATTCCCATGTTGGGAAGGAGTTGAATAAACAGGGAAAAAGTCAGAAGTCTTCAGAGGGAGGTGAAACATCTCACCAAAGGCCATGCAGAGCAGCAGAGCCCAGTATCTTAACCCCATCCCCTTATCCAGCAAATGACAGCCAGGCAGAAAAGAGGCTGTGCAGGTGGTGGATATTTTATCAGATACAAACAAGTGAAAATACCGAGGTAGGAAGCACTGGAACAGCCCAGGGCTGAAGATGCACAGTGGTCAATCTCAGCTCCAGTGCTCCAGCACACGGCTGTGGGTGCCAATGCCCCACTGTGTCCCCAGCACATCACAGTGTCACACCACAGTCTGGCACTGCAGGGGGCAGTTCTCTATTTCTATAAAATAGGTGCACAGTAGGTAAAAGGAACACACAAGAAATCCATCCCTGGCAGCTCCAGATCATTGTGAACATCCCCTATGCTTTTCTTTATGCCACCAAAAGAAACCGCTGTCCTAAGCTGAAGAGAGGATGAGAGAGGGAAAGCTGTTAACATGCAGAAGCTGCACTGAGGGCTGCTGAAGGAAGGCTGGTGCTTCACATCTGGCTTTACACTTCTTGAAAAGACCTGATTTCTGCTCAGCATCACCCAGCCAACTGCATCCCACTAACCCACAGTCTAGATGCCAACTTACAACTGCGTTAGAAGAGGGCAGAAAGCATCGGGGTAAAACATCCCACTGAAAATACATCACTTGGGTCCAGCAGGGCAATGGCTGAGCTGCAGCTGGGGATGGGAGTGGGATGAGGGTTAAATGCTCTTTGTCCCCAGGACCAGCCGCGGGTTCAGGACCCCGCTGCAGAGCGGGCTGTGGGCTGCCAGCACCGCTCACTGTGCAGAGATAAGCGTGCCATCTAGAGGAAATCCCCTTCATCGCCAGGACTGGCAGCTGAAAATTATCCAATAAAGGATCATTAACCTCTGGCTTTGGAGAAAATCCTCCAGCCTGCTCTGGGCTGCTTGCACAGGCACGCTGTGAGGGGCTGGTGATGTGCTGAGGTATCACAGCAAGTTCTCCACGGCCGCAACTGGGCTGCCCATTCCTCCAGCATGGGCATTTGGATGGAAAGGTGGAGAAGGAAATGTGTTCTTCCCACACCCCCTGCACCTGCCTGCCTCTGGGGGAGGTACGAAGTTGGCACATAATTTAACACAGTGTCTGTGTCATATAATGTGCTCCAGTGGCAGCCAGCAGTGGTCCCAAACCCAAGAGTGAATGTGGCTGCTACAGGCACCCTTGCCATCAGCATCTCTGGATCTGGGAGGTGCAATGGGAATCCATGGGGGCAGCAGAGCCATGGGTCTTGCACCCTCCTATGGTCAGGGTCAGCCCCACCAGACACCTGTATCCCAAGCACACAAATCCATCCAGTACTAAAGATAACTGAAAAACAGTGAGCTGGATCCGAGCATGGGGACAGATGCCTCTGCCCATTGGGAAGATGTCTTATGTAAATAGGAAAAAGTTTAAAAAAAAAAATTAATTTTGCCTTGCAAAACATGTTCAGGGACAGAGAAGGAGCAGGGAAGGTCTCACATGAGGGAAACCTTATTCTGCAGGAAAAACAGGTGTATGCTTATACAAAAAGCACCTGGAGAGGAGCTGTGTGGCACTGAGTTGCTCGAGTGCTCTATCCTGCACCTCTCCTGCCTGCACTGCTCCTGACCTCCCCAACAAGTGTTGGTGTCCCCATGCAGAGACAGATCTGGGTGTCCCCTGGCTTGAAGTGGGTACTCTGAGCACTGCATCGCGCTGGATGCTCGTGCACTTCATAAGTCTTGTATTTCCCATCACTGCAGAGAGGAGCCTCGTCGTAATAAAAATCTGGGCTCCAATCCTACAAACACTTATGCCTGAGCTTAACTCTAAGCACGTGAGCCGTCAAAGGGGACCATTCATGTGCTTAAAATTTAAGCATGTGCTTAAGCGTCTGCAGGCCTGGAGTCCATCAGCGTGGGGATTTGTGCACTAAGCCCATATTCTGAGTCATTATCCTTTTCATGTCTTCTCCGGTATTTCAGAAGATGCTTCAAAGAGGAATTTTCAAGTTCTTCAATAAACTTTGCCTTCCCGAGCAGCCAGGATTCCTGCCTATTCTATGGGGCAATTCTCCTGCCCTGCATCCCCTCCCCCTGTCCGCGATAATCCGGTGCTATTTCATGCTTGGCCAGACAATTAAGCCCTCTTGCTGCTTGGCTCTGTCTTTGTTATGTATAATTGTTCCAAATAATTAGCCACTATTGCACGCTATTCTGAAACGACTTTGTATTGCAATTATACTTAGAGGGTGAGCATCAGTTGAGGGAGAATCCAAGCAGCAGACAGCCCAGAAAGAGAGGGCTGGGGGAGATGCTGCTTGGAGCTGCTGCGCGGCTATGGGATCTTGTCCAGGTGTCACCTGGCTGCCACCTCGTGGGTGCTGCCCACAGTGCAGCAGGTAGAGCCGTGCTCGCTGCCATCACCAACATTGGGATACGGCCAAGTGGAAGGGTTGGACGTCTCTGGGCAAAGAAGGGAATGCACCGAAGCTTTGGGATGTGTTTGGGCTCTGGGAATAGAATGTTCCCAAATTGTGTCTTTGGGTATTTCAGGGATGGTGGAACGTATGATTCCCAGTGAGGAGATGGGTCCAGCAGCCCTGTTTGCTAACCTGCAAATGTGTCTCTGCTGTGGGTAAGTGCCAGATGGGAAGCTCAGAAGTTACATCTCCACATGAGGCATCTTTTTGAAAATCAAAACAATGTGGTGCAACTGTCACCTTATTGTTACTCAATCTCTTGTCTCTCAAGCTGGGAATATCTGAGAAGGACATAACCAGAAGCATGGGTTGGTCTGACCTGCACTGTTAAATTAATTCCTCCACCATCATATGCTGTTTCTTTCCAGCCAGCAGAGCTGATGCAAACTGGAAATGAGCATTCCCAGGCATGTACACAACCAGTTCAGGTGCACCCTTTCTCTGTGCAGCACCAAGGTACCACGGACCAGGGCTGCTTGTTGGCTTTGGGTGTTACAGAGTTACTTCAACACATGCATAAAAGTCCTATTGCAACGTTGCAATTTCTTAGTCTCAATGACAAGTCTGGGAAATAAATAGCCTTTGGATGCTCTCCCAGGAGCTTACAGGTCCCCATTCCCAGCCTGGAGGCTGCATCCCACCTGCCGCTCTGAGAAATAACTCTGAGTGAATCCCATCCCCTCTGGTCTCGACTGTGCCCCAAGCCTCCGTGACGCCCCGATGAGGACAGATGCTAAAAGGCCACACAAGGAACATCCTCAGGTCCCCTCGTCCAGCATGAGGCTGGTGAGGGGGAGCTCTGGGGCTCTGTAAGCCCCCCCGGAGCCGGTCGGGAGCGGCTTCCCAGGGATTTCCACTGGAGGTCAGTGTTGGCCCGAGCACGGGGGCCGTCACTCAGGGCCGCATCGTCCCTGTCCCGGGGTCGGCATTGATGGAGCCCCTGGATGCGTTTGTAGAGGGGTCCTGGGGTGGGACAGAAGCCACAGATTGGCTGCGGGATGTGATCCGGTCATCGCGTCACACTTGTGGAGAGGCCGAGGTCAGGGTGGTGTTGAGTGGTGGTGTATAAGGGACCTAAATACGAGGGGGTAGAGGCAACGACAAAATCCCAGCTCCCCAAGACACAATGCTCAGCCAGCCCTGGTTGCCCTACACCGATTTGCTCTAAGCTTTCATCAGCCAACAAAGCCCATCTCTGCCGGTTGCACTACACCCACCACCCACTGCCTATCTCTGGTTGGATTTAAAGGCTCAGTCCTGACCTCTTCCTTTAAGATGGAGAAACTGTTGGCCCTCTCCAAGTGATGTGTTCACAAGGGACAAAGCACTGCGTAAAATAAAGTCATTAATGTCTAAAATGTCCATCCCTGAGGTTGTCAGTGGACAACTGGCAGCATCCAGACAGAATCAGACACTACCAGAGGACCAACAAGTCCTTCACGAAATGCACTCCTATTACAATCCCAGCCCTGTTTGTTTGCACCCAAGTGCTCCCTGAGCTGCTGGGATTTCTGAAAGGAAGACAACTCCTGGAAACCCGAATCCAGCCCCATTTTCTAAGGGCTACTCTGTGAGAAGCCACCTGCGATGGCCCTGATCACCAGACCAACCTCTGGCAGACCAACCTTGATCCCAAAGGATCACACTCATTCCACAATAGCAGAGAGCAAAGAAAGTTTT
Organism: Perdix hodgsoniae; assembly: GCA_035772895.1. NCBI lineage: Eukaryota > Metazoa > Chordata > Aves > Galliformes > Phasianidae > Perdix > Perdix hodgsoniae. The sequence continues at coordinate 17,866,322 of JAPSGF010000009.1, read as the reverse complement.
GCCTCTGGCTTTTTGTGTGAGTTGGATGGGGATGGTTATGCGTGTCATTACTTAATGTTCCCTGAACTCCCTAGATGTTGCAAAGTAAAGAGCAGAGGATTTCAAAGGAGACTCGGTTTCACAGCCCAAATCTGAGTGATAATTACTCCTGTTTCATTCAAATCCCTCTTTTTCACGAAACGCATATACTGAAAAGACGCTAAAACAGGCGAAGGGCACAGGTATAAACTTTACAAAGCTTAAAACTACTCTGTCTCAGCACAGCTCATGCTTTACATGACACCTTAATCCTACTCATTTGCTAGATTCACCCTAACTGTAAACAAAGCTTTGAAATGAAAGCTTAAATCCTAGTTGGGATACATTAAGTTAACCAAGAAGACACTCTTAAGGCATTAGTGTAATGACAATCACAATATGAGCGCCAGAGGCTTGTGCATGGGGGGATTAATATCTGAAGGGAGAAGAAGAAAAGGGGTCTGGTCCCTGTACTTTGCAGCCTCTTTGGCTAACAGCCTGCAGCGAGGGCGGCTGTGTGCTGCTTGAGGGGTGCTGGGGCTGCCTGGCAGGGGGGCCTGAGGGGACCCACAGCTGGATGCTGCACGTCAACATCTGGGTATCTCAGCATCTGGGTGCTGCCCCCCAGCATCTGGACCACACACCAGGTTGGGGTCATGCATTCTTCCCAAGCCACGTCTTTTTGCTACCGCCCATGCAAGGTTCCAGTGGGACTGAGGAAGAGCAAGCTCAGCACAGCACCAGGTTTCCAAGCACCAAGTCTGGAGAACTGCAGCACCACCTGCCTGCCCCATCACCATTTTCCCTTTTCACGGCACCTGGCTCTCCCCTAGGAACCCCCTTGTGCACTGCCAGCCTGTAGCCCCAAGAGCTCGACTGCATACTTCCCACAGCCCAGCAGCACTTATCTCCCATTCACTTTTATTATAAAATAAAAATAAAATAGTAAAACGGCTTTAAAAAGCATCACTAAAAGTACAAGTCCTGTGGCGGAGGCACAACAGCAGCACAATAACGTGAGCAGAGGATTTCCTCTGGTTGGAGCAGGGGAATGGCAGCACTGGACAGGTTGGAAAGAAAAGCTTTATTTTAAAAAAGTCTTTTCTAACAGTGAAAGTCATTTTTCAAAATAGAAAAAAGAAGCAGTCAAGGTGTTTTGTTTTGTTTTCCTACGGGGGAATAAGAGGATAAACACCTTAAATATTCTTTTAAGATTGGTTTAGTGTTTTTTTTTTAATTTGGTATCTCATTCCAGTGATGAACGAGCACCCAGGGAAGAGGAGAAAGCCCTTTTGCGGACCATTCCTTGCTTTTGGGGTTCCTGCCCATTGCACCATGTGAGCACTGCCTCCAGGAAGAACCTCCTCTCCAATTAAACACAGCTGGGAAAGAGGAGTCAGATTTTGGCCCCCTTCACCATGCACCAGGGGTTGTGTCTGCACACAGCCAAAGAGCAGGAGCCTCATCCCACCCACTCAATCCCCACTATGGGGACACGTTCATCCGTGGGACCCTTAGAGCATCCATCCACAGGCTCCTTGGTGCATCCATCCTCGGTCCCATCACATGTATCGCTCCAGGCCGGTGCTGAAGTTGGGCTGCCTGCCGTAGGCATTGCCGGAGCTGAACTGGCCGAGGGGCGATGCGGGGAGACCCAGCAGCTGCTCATTGTGCTCAGGGCAGGCAGTGGGGCGCACAGTGGGCAGCGCCAGTCTGCTGGGAGCCCCATAGAGCTGTGGGCTGCCGGGTGAGTAGCTGCCCTGCCCTACGGGTAGATGGGGCGGCGAGGCAGCATAGGGGTAGGCCAAAGCGTTGGGGCCAGCTCGGCTCAGCAAACCAGGGCTGACGGGCTGCGGCTGGAAGCAGGGAGGCTCCGAGGTGCTGGCGGAGCAGCTGGGGGCTAGTTCAGTCCCAGTTAAACCCAGAGAGGGGTGGGCCAGCTCGGCAGGTGGTGAGGGCTGCAGGGCCTGCTGCCCACTGATCAGGCTGTCAATGCTGAACATCCGCGAGTGCTGCGCCGGCGGTGCCACCCCGGTTGCATAGGGGTGGAAAACGGTGCCTGAGAGCTGCGGGCTGTAGGCAGGCGAGCAGAGGGCATTTGGGTAGGGGGCAGCGGGGGCCACCGGGCGGACGGCGGGTGGTGGGGTGAAGGCACTGGAGTTCTGCATATAGCCAGGGTAGGTGGTGATGTCGGTGCGCTTAAAGCGTTTCCTCCGGCGCAGGAAGCTGCCGTTGTCGAACATGTCCTCGGCAGCAGGGTCCAGCGTCCAGTAGTTGCCTTTCCCAGGGTGGCCGGGCTCACGGGGGATCTTGACGAAGCAATCGTTGAGGGTGAGGTTGTGGCGGATGCTGTTCTGCCACTTCTTGGGGTTCTCCCGGTAAAAAGGGAAGCGCTCGGTGATGAACTTATAGATGCCCCCCAAAGTCAGCTTCCTCTCGGCGGCGTTGGCGATGGCCATGGCGATGAGGGCGATGTAGGAGTAAGGCGGTTTGCCCCGCTGCACCGGCCGTTTCCTCCGGCGGCCCCCCGCGGGAGGCGGCGGCTCGTCGGGAGGCGGAGGAGGAGGCAGCGGAGAGCTGCTCCCGGCACCTCGCGGCTCCGGCTTCACCTGGGCGGCGGGGGATGAGCCCCGGGGGGGGCCCGGGGGAGCCGGGGCTGGCCGAGGCGGCGGGGCCGGCCGCCGGCAGCGTGCACATGCCTCGCAGGCAGGGGAAGCCGGCCGCGTTCATATACGGCCGGAGGGGTAGGGGTAAAGTGGGGGGGGCGGAAGGAGTAAAAGCCCCCCGCCCAAGGGGGAAGGGAGAGGGAGGGGAAGGGAAAAGGGGGGGACGAGCGCAGCGGCAGCACTCGGCTATGGGGAGCAGGGCCCCGAACTGCTTTGTAATATATAGGGCGGCCGCCCCCCCCCCCAACCCACCCCGAGGGGCGTGCGGAGCCCGGCCCCTCTCCCCGGGGGCCGCGGGGGGGAGGCCGCCGAGGATGGGACCGTTCTCCCACGGTAAATCCCCCGGCCTCTCTCTGGGGTTTTCTTTGGCAGCGGTGCCCCCAGGGGAAATCCGCTCCCGAGCAGGCTGGGTGATTTTCCGGGGCGCTCTCTTGGTTTTTAATTCATTTTTCCTCCGAGGAAAAGGTAACAAAACCAGCCGAGTCCCATCGACCAAAGTAAGGCGAGTTTCATCCCACAGCCGGCCCCCATCCCAAGGGCAGGTAAGCCACTCCCAGAACCCTCGCACTGCTTGGATTTCGTTTTGTTTCTCCCTGGGAAAATTGCTGAATCCGTGCCGGGACACAGCGGCGGTGTGAGCTGGAGTTTCTCCACTCAGTGAGAACCCCGGTTTAATTCCTCTGCAGTCCTCTGGTGAGAGCTCCTGGGTAAGGAAACCAGGCGAGGATTTTCCATCTTCCCCCTGAGAGTGTGGGAAGGGATGCACAGAGCTGGGGGCTGCCTAGCAGAGATGGCATTTTTGGGGGTATATAGGGGCAGGGGCTCCTCTCCCTCACTGTACATGGCCGGGGCTGAAGGTATGCACCACACTCAGAAAGCTTTGTTGGCTTTCAGGGAAAACACTTGGAACTCTTCGTGTCTCACCCTATATTCCAGAGCTGATTGCCAGCTGTGCCAGTACTGCAACTGGCCTTAGGCTTTCATGGCATCCTCACCTGCCACTGAGTATCTCCTCTGTGCTTCACACTCCATCTACACTAAGGTAGGCTGGACAAGATGGGGGAATTTTACAGCCTCATCACAGCTTGATACACAGATAGAAATCCACCTCCCATTAAGACAGGTGGAGATGTCTGAGCCATTAGTGTGCTGACAGCTCTCTCATACCCCACGAGCAGTAAAAAGAATAAATCAATCACAACCTCCGACTTAGTGTGTTAGCTGGAAGTATTCCCAATAGCAGAGCAGCTAAAAGCCCTTTTTCCAATCTCTTCCAAAATGATTCTCCATTCCTTTCCTTTAAGCATTTCCTGGTGGTTCTATTTTACAGCTCAAGTTAGAATTCATCACCCAAGTTGTTTCCCACCATCACTTGCTCTCTCACTTGTGCCTGTCTGTGTTTTTGTTCTCCTTTTATTTTCCATTCATAGTTCACTTCCTGCTCTTTTCAGGGTTCAGGCAAGGAAACATGCGGTCCATTAAAGCCATGCTGGGTCCACTCCTGGTTGGCCACTGATCTTCTGTATTATCAGGTAAACTGCCTCCATGACCCTTCTGCCAAATGCAGACAACAGAAGCAGGAAGAGCACTTGCTGTACATAAAAGTTTGTTCTTTATAGCTTTCTTCTGCTCAAATGGAAGACAGTTCTTCAGAGTGAGGGCGCCAAGTGGAAAGCATGGCAGGGAGCATTCATTCACCCCAGGAGAACCAGGGGAAAAAGGATACAAAACAGATACATATTTCTCCAGAAGCATGCATTTAATTTGATTTTGTGTCTGAATTATGGTAAATTACTCCCTGGGGGGGTGGAAGCCTCCAGTTCTGCAGACTCAGACTGCTGAGATCTTCACACAGTGACAAGGAGCAGTATGCATCTTGATACAGCAAGAAGCAGATTGAGAGGGAAAAGAGTTAAAAGGTACAAAGCTTTACTAAGTTTTTCTCATTTGGTCCCACAAGCAATCACACCACTCTTTTCCTCTTTATTTTAGTGGCCTAAACATCAGAAGAGGATTTGGAGGTTAGAATGCAAGACCACGGCTGGGTCTGGAGCTACCTGCACCTGCAAAGGAAAAGCAATCTCATCTGGACAACAGGACACAAAGACCCACCCCATAGGGGTGCTCATAGCCCAAGGCTCTGCTCTGATGTAACTGTATCCATTGTAAGAGAAGTCCCCCCGTTGGACTTCAGTCTGACTCCAGCTGGTGTGGGGTCACTTGGGAGCTGCTGGGACTGTTCACACCACTCCCAGCCTCGCAGCGTTGGGGCCCAGATGTCAGACTGGTTTTGACAGATGGATAAAGCAGCAGGGCAGAGGTGGGCAGGAGCACACAGGCAGGAAACAGACCGAGCTGTAGCACTGAGCGAGGAAATCCAAAACGGACAGACACTAATTCCCACACATGCTTTATCACTCAGGGTGATGTAGTATGGTAATAAAGACGACAACCACACAAATGGGATGAGTCTCTCTTTACAATGACACAATGCAGAGGGAGTAAACCACACTTTCTCTGTACCTCAGCCACCCTGGGACGAGCTATGGGTATGGGACTGAGGAACTCTCCAGTTCCTCTCCCACCAATTGCTGCGGCCAGCAGCCCAAAGCATCCCCCAGCATCTGAGCTAGAGTTTCTGGGGGATGCTGCCATGACCCACAGCCTGGCACTAAAATACTTCAGCAACAACCAAACATAGGTGGGTTTTCTTTGATGAAAGCTAGCCAGGTGGTACTGCCTTGATGTAGAAGCAGTTGGACCCATCCCCACCCCCATCACATGGCTGCCTGAATTCAGTCGTACTCTCAGCTCTCAGGCAGAGAACTCTACAGAAGCTGCCATCACATCACAGCTCCTATTTCTTCACAGAGAGTATAGGCAAAGTGTTTACCAAGTTGGGAAACACTGGGAAAAAGTGTCCAAAAAAACCCAACCAAACAAAAAACAAAAACAACCTTAAAAGCCACCCTTCACCTTTGTGGAGTTTTTCCCCCCAAGATCTAAGATTTTCTTCCCAAAATTAAATTTGTGAAGTTATCATTCATTTCTATGAAAATAATGGGGACGGTAGAGGATTAAAAAAAAAAACAAACACCAAAACTTTTTCTTTCTTGCCTATTTACCAAAAATAATACCGTTAAGTGAAGTATGAATTTATTTAAACTGAAGGAAACAGAAAAAGATTTAAGTTACTGAAAAACATGATTCCAATGGCAAAATTTGGTTTTGAGTTTTAGAGATTTGACTTCAGTACTTTCTTTATAAGGAAAACCTCAGGATCTGGGGGTCATCAATATTTAAGTTCACTTTTTTTCTGAAATGATTTGTAAAAGTCTATTTTCTGCCCCATCTCCACATCCCACTTCCAAAACCCAAGCACAAGGCGAGGCCAAGCTGGTGGCTTAGCAATCCCTCCCAGTGCCTTTAACGCACTGAGAAGAGCAAAGCCACAGTTCTGCACAGGGTTAGTCAGGAACACATAGATATCTGTTTTCATAAAACAATAGTAAGTGCTCTTAAGGAAAAAAAAACAACCAACAACAAAACTGAGAGGCCACTATGATCGCTGCAGTGCAATCACAGCACAGGACAGAGGAGAGTCTCTTGGTGAAGCTGCCCTAACAGTGCACTGCTCAGAGCAGAGCACACCCATGTATACCCTCTTGTTCATGAAGGATTCTGGCTACGTGGTCCACAGAAATGGTGAAGAAAGCATCACACAGCATGACTGGGAACAACCCCTACAAGAGCAGAACTTTGCAAGGTACTTTGGCGTGTCACTTAAAAACCATCCCTTCCCATTAGAGCCCTGATGCACACTGCCCAGGTTTCCCAGAGCAGGGAGATGGTTAAAACCTGTCATCCCGCAGGGACATTCTGCAAAGCTCATACATGGAATTTTGGCATTTCCACCATGGAAACAGGCAACCAGGCTCATTACCTCCTCTCACCACCAGACTGATTAGCTGCAAGCCCAGGCAGACAGCTGAAATCCCATCTTGCTTGCTTCCTACTCACTCTCTTTTTCCTCTGTTTAATGCTCCTGCCAGGAGTGATTTCATTCACTCCAAACATAATGGCTTTTTCCCTCCCCTTAGGCCAGGAGCACACCTCTGTCATGGAGAATTTCCCTCTCTCTTGTACCTTCCACCCCATCTGCCTGCAGCCAGGCTGGCAGGTTGGTTTTTTTCATTCTGTTTAAAATGCTTTTGAAACAAAGGTTCTTTAATCCCCCTTGGCCTGGCCAGGCACCTCTGTCAGTCCCATCCTGATGGTGCAGGCAAAGAAAGGATCTCACACAGAGATGCTCATGAGGTGGTGGAACCAAATGTGATGTTCCCCCCAAGCCCACGGGCTTGCTTGGAGAGGGGTCTCCTAGACCCACATCCTAAAGCCTGGCAGGAGAAGAGACAAAGGCAAGAGCAGGACACCTGACTCCACATTCCCCAGCCCTTCTGCCCAAAGTGGGGACAACCTGTCATACATCTGTGCTGCTGGAGAAGTTGGTTTTCTGGAGAGGAGACAACCTGGCTTAGGTTGTAGAGACCTCATCTGGTTTTGAGTACATTCCACAGGTGGTGACTAAAAACTCCATGAGGAAGGAATTTTCAGGAAAAGGGTCTTCAGCCACAACAGGCCATTGCTCATCACATAATTTCCCCATGATAAGACAAGAGAGGCAATTCAGACTCAAATCAGACTGGACAACTGTGAATCACGATGTTTGTCTCACATTCCTCCTAGCCAAAACTGTCCCTGCCCAGCCCTGCTTGGGGCTGGGAGAATCCACCCAGAAACCTTTTCATTATTTTGGAGGTCCACAGAAACCCACTGAAATCTTCTCCACTTCTGAAGCGCTGTGGTCACTGGGATCCTCCACTTAGGATGGGAACCTTCACATCTCAGCAGCACTGGATGCAGGGAGGCAGCTGACACCAGCACCAGATCCCATCAGAGTTGGGTACACAGGGAAAGCAGTTGTGGTTCACCCTTCGCCACTTAGTTCTGGAGATCCCCACCCATCACTTTTGCCCCTGCCTCAGTGGATACAAACCCAGCTGCATCTTGGCTTGTCAGGATGTCAGGGATTTGCCTAATTGATTCAGCTTGGAGGAGTCCATACCAGGCTTGGTCTATCTGTAAGAGGGGCTTGGATCTCCATCTCCTTCTATTGGCTTTCCATTGTCTTGCCTGCAGCTCCCAGGGCTTCTCCACAACCCTCGCCCCACAGCATTGCTCAGCTCGCTGGTCTGCCCAACTTGTGTTAGGAAATCCCATAGGCCAACACAGAGCTGGCTTTGCCTTGCAGAACGACAAAGACCCAAGGCTGGCAGTTGCTAATTGTTCTTCCACTGCTTGCTGTCTTCTTAAGGAGCTGGGGGCTGGATGTGGGCAGCCAACAAAAACCCAGGGGATGGACAACAAACAGAGCAGCAGGGAAAGCTTTTCACCAGGCAGGTGGCTTTGCTGTAAGCATCCTGGCAGACAGGGGCTGGCCCCCATCCTAGGGTTGCCAATCATGTTTCTATCACAGGTTTCTCAGACGGGCAAGGATTTGTTCACATTTCATCATTATTTTTTTTTTCCTTAGACCATGGTTGAGAAGCCCTGGTTGCAAAGCTCAGTGTGAAAACCACGATCCTTCTTGCACAATAGAAGGCAAAGGATGACCTAGCATTGGTCATGGTGGTGAAAAAGCAGATGGGATGGACACCCATTTCTTTTTAAGCTAATCTCAAGAATTTGGCTGCCTGAGAGAGAAGCCTGAAAAGCTTCGGGTCCATGATGGCCAACTGCCAGGAGCACAGCCCAGTGTTGGCCAGAGCCCACAGAGAGGATGTCAGCACAGCCAGACTGTGGCCCTTGGCTGCTGGAGACACACGGTCATCTCTCCATCAGGAGGAGACCAAACAACTAACCAAACAGCAGCACATATCCTCCATCAGCAGGCACAGCAGACATCAAAGCCATTGCCAAATGCTCTCGTGGGCCACCAGCTGAGAGCTGGCATTGGGCTAATTACATCAAAATTCATTAAGTCAGTTACTGCCTGTGTTCCCAAGGGGCTGAAGAGGGACTCCAGCAAGCACTGAGAACGCTGCAGCAGTGCAGTGCCAGGAGGCTCTGCCTCTTTCAGTGGCCTAAGCAGAATACAGTCACCATTTCCCTCACATATATTTAGGGACCATTTGGCAAGCAGGATGGGAAAGAGCCTTAAGAGTTAGGAAACCACTGGAGAGTGTTTTTCAGGTGGGACATCTTTGCTCAGTGACACAGAACACACCTGGGGAGCTGCCAGCTGCTGACCATTGATAAACAGCATCACTTGGAGAGGAAAGATCAGAAACAAGAGGATAGTATGGGCTTATACCCAACACTCCCAACTCCCCATGTTGAAAATATCCATCATTTCCCTTGGAGATGCATGAACTCATTAATCTGTATAAAAGGGCACATGGAGAGCATCACTGACAGATGCCAGCACTTCTGGCTGCACAGCACTGAAATTCTGGAACCGGGGCTTTGAGATGCAGCAGAGCACTGCAGTGCACTGCCAACAGCCCACACCAACAGCCACAGACCAAAAGGCAGCAGCCACATCGCCATTGGCCTGGGCTTCACGTGTCACTGATTGATTGACTCAGGTTTTAATCACACCCCAATATCCCCCTGTCTCCTACAACACAAAGCTTTCAGCCAGGCAGAGATTCATAAATAGCAGCAGCAACCACAGCAGCCTAACCTTCAAGCCAGATGCTAACAGCTTTGGACAAGTGTGGGATTTTTATACCCCTATCTGCAGGGAAATCTGATGTTTAGTGCCCTGACTGCAAGCAGGTCACCCTTAAACCCCCGAACATCCCAGGCAAAAAAAAAAAAAAAAGAAAAAAAGAAAAAAAAAATGGAAAAAAAGCAGTGCCGGAGGGGAATTGTACTGGCTCTAATCCCTTCTGCCATTCTGCATATTCATGGAACATTGTCATAACACATCAGCGGGACAAAAGGTCTGTCGGCACCTCCTCCTCATGCCTTTGATAAACCACGAGACAAATGCTGAGTAAACACTTGGAATCCATTCACTGCCCCATTCTCATCGGGATGAGAAAGTCCTCCTCTTTCTTGCAGGCCCAGAGCTGCTCAGCCTAATAAAGTACGGCCCACGGGCTGTGAAAAGAGAGGCCTATGGATGGTGAAAACATGGATTATCTCATTTCACCCTCCTTGTATCAGACCCTGCTCACATTCTGAGTGCACTTGGGCTGACACACTGAAAAAAAATAATAAAAAATTTTAGAAAAAGCCAGGGGGAAGAGGGTATTTAGAGAACGGGAGAGCTGTCTGTAAAATTTCACAGATGACCTTTCCCTAGTGGGAAAGTGATTTGTTCCTGCCCCGTGACCCACACCAGCCATCGCCAGGAACTTTCACATCAACATCAGCATTTCTCTAAATATTGTGGTGCCAGACAAGAGAAAACAGCACAAACTGAGCTCATTTCATGGCCTCAAACCCTGAAAAGTTCACAGGGCATCGCCAAACACTGAGGTTGTGGCATAAGATGTCCCATGCTTGGAACCAACCAGCTCCATATCTACAGGAGCGTGGGAGAACCAGTCAGGACATAGAAATCATTAAGACTGGAAAAGACCTCTAAGATCATCCCATCCAACCATCCATTTCCATCAAGTTTACCTACTAACCACGTCCCTAAAAATGGAGCATGGAGCAGAACAGCTCCTTCCACCACCGTCCCCCACCCCACACCCAAGAAGGGAACAACAACTGCTTCTCCACATCACCAACATCTTCCCCAAATCAGCAAAACAGCGCTCCTTACCATTGGGTGACTTCCACAAAGTTGCTCAGGATGCCAGTTGCCAAAATCTCCACTGCGTGTTTCCAACACCTACAGCAACAGCCTCTGCTGCCCATATTTCTGGAGGCTTGAGCTAAAAGAGCCTGCAATAAGACAAACAAACAAAAACTTTAACGACTCCAAACAGGGTAGGGAACTGGCTGTTTGAAAGCAGTCATCTGAAAGAGATATTTTCCAAGTAAATACCATCCTTTATTTGGAAGAACACGAGCGGTTCTCAAAGTGAAAATTATCTTCAGAGATAGGACATGGGGAATGAGCACCAGGAACACAAATATCCCCATAATAGAAAACAAGAAATGGTTCTGAATTGCTGTCGAATGATTCAGAAACAATAAAAGCGCTGCTGATTAATGAGGGCCTCTTCTTTTTTTTAAAATAAGTGGCTTGTAAACCTGTCCACTCGTTGAAGGATGAGGGAATTGGCTGTAAACAGCACATTCAATGCTTTTGTTTCTGCAGAACACTCAAGTTCATTGGTCTTTCAAAAAACTGGCAAAAAAAAAAAAAAAGGACCACCAGCTCTCCCTTGGCCTGACACACCGCTGGTGAATGTCCCAATTCAACTGTTTTACAGCGTGTTTGTCACCAAGCATCACAGAAGAGCAGCCAGGCGCTGGCTGGGAGCAGCATAGGACAACTCAGGCAGTGTGGCTGCCATCGCTGAGCAACAGTGATGCAAAAGCAAAGCACGGGGCTCGCAGGGCTTCCAGGAAGCTGTTTGCTTTGCTGCCCAAAGCAACATCCAGGCAAGCCCATTTTTGCGCGTATAACAGCCCCAGTGCCCCTGACACCCTCATCCCACCTGTATATACTAGTCAGATGCAGTGATTTGCCTGATAATGCTTTTATTTTCCCCAATTACTGCATTTAGAAAGAAAGAAAAAAAAAAATCACATATTTTAAATCACCAGTGCTGCTATGCCCAGATCCTCTGAGATTACTTAAGCACATAACTCTCATTCACTTCCAAATGATCTCAATCGTCTTTGGGATGTGAGCCTCAGAGCTCAGCGTTTGGCGTTTCTCACAGACAGGAGGCTCCGGACAGCTTCCCTGTCTGCCCAGCCAGGGCCCCAGCCTGCAGGGCTTTGGGGCTGGGAATTCAACCACACTGGTCATAAACACAAGGTTTGGGCATGCAGAAATAGCGCGTAATCTTTTTTTTTTCCCCTGTGATCTACCATTGGCAGCTGCTGCCACGCATCCCCAACCAGCCAACAAGCCAACTGGGGTCTTTCCTAACTGTAGCTGCCCCAGGGGTGGGGGACCTCATGGCTCCCATTCCTTAAACAAGCAGCACTGCATCCCAGCCTGTCTATGCCACCTCCAAGGTGCCTTTTGGAAGGGTCACGGTTTGGCCCTGAAGATCAATGGGGATTTCTTCCTCCGTCCATCAAGGTAGGTTTGATGGGCTGACAGATGGACTAGATGATCTCAGTGGTTTTTTCCAACCTTAATGATTCTGTGATTTGGTACAGCCACATCCTGTCAGCAGCACTGGGGTCAGAGCACTGTGCCTTACATTGACAACGTTCCCCTGAAAACCCAATAAGTAACCGGGGGATCTACTAAGAGGGCTTGTCAAAATCAATCGGGGTTAAACACCTTTAGCTGCAATAACAACCATCTGACTCTGAGCTACAGAAACTGCTGCTCAGAAGGACCCCGGGGGGTTATTCCTGGCTTCCCAGTGCTGTGGGACAGATAAAAGAGCAGACGATGCAGAGCTGGGTAATCCATTCAGCCCAGCCTGGCCGTGCACTGAAGTGACAGCTCCTGGCATTTCTGCAGAGCTGGCTCCTCCTGGGAATTCTGTGCAGAGGGGACGATTTGCCCATCCAAACCTGGGAGAACAGTTTTCTTAAATTCAATTGCCTGAAGGAGAAGGCAAATAACATTTAAGCGGAGGAAAATGCATTAAAACCACATCTTTGATACAATGGCCAATGCAGCCCACGCTGCCGACGCCTGAAATGATAATATTTTTTTTCTTAAATAAATAGTTCAGCAGCACAATTACAGCCTAACCAGCACGGGGAGGCTGCAGGGGCTGCTGTTAAACTGCTGCACGCCAGGCTCAGTGCCCAGGCTGGGATGGCTCAGCATGGACATACAGATGGACAGCAGTGTCTATGCTGTACTGAGCTCCCAGACATCACTTATGGGTTGAGTTGGCCATCAGCTCCAAGGAGGGAGTCTGAGAAGTGGAAAGCAAGCAAGGTGGGGGCAGAAAGAGAAATAAACATTCAGGATTCGAGGTACATGCACAGACAATTTTGCAAGAAGGAACAGACTAAGTACAACTTTCTTCAGCATCAGGAAGGGCTGCCACCTGGGAGGGTGTCACACCACAGACACCTGCACTGTCAAGACCAATTAGCTCAGCACATGATTTCCAACATTTCCACTTTTATTTTCCTATCCTTGCAGCCCACCATGATGCCTCGTCTGCTGGAGCATAGCAATAACCACCTCGCCGTGCAATTCACAGAGAACCATCCCCATGGATCCTCTAGTATCCAGCACAAGTCACACATTTAGGCATAAATGTCCATAAAGGTTGAGTGGCAGCAAAGATCAACCCAAAGAGCAGATAAGAAAGACCTGGCACAGCCTCAGCAGGGACAAAGGGAGAAGTAACATTTGCTTCTACACCTTCACTTGGGCTCACTTTTATCCAAAAATAGTAAACAAAGGAAATTCAGACTGTGTGGCTCCATTCCATCTCTACCCTAAGGAGCCCAATTTCTAAAGAAAGTCTCTGACTGTCATCGGCCAAGGGGCGCATTGCCCCTTGGAGCAGGAGCTGGTGCCACCGAGGAGGCATTCAGTCTAAATTAACTCTCCCTCTAATACCTGAGCAAACATTTTCAGCTTGAGACTTAATATCCCTGGACATGTCTGCTGTCTCCCAGGTGAATCCCCAGATAAAAAAAGGTCAGCCCAGCTCTAATGCGGCTGTAAAGGGCTGTCAGTCAGCGTCGGAGCTCTGCTTGCAAGGTCAAATGAGTTCTGAAGGTTGCTGGGGCCAGACCTGCCCTGTCACTCATTTTAAGTGCAGGAAAGGTTTGTTTTTTTGTTACAATGTCAGGTATCCCAAATTTAGGATTAGCTGTCAGCCACCACAACATCGTTGTTTCAAAAGAAATGAAAAAATAAACACGTGCAAGCACACATCTCCAACCTCAGCTAATTCCACATGCTGAGCTTGCCTGCAGGTGGGTGGCGAGGAAACTCATCCTTCAGGGAAGGAGAGCAGGGACAGTCCCACACACACAGAGCAACCCCAAAGGCACCTTCCTTCACACATGCTTGAATGATGGCATCTCCATCAAACCATCCACCGTTGAAAAGGTGCCCACAGAACCAGGGCATCTTCTGTCTGACTCTGCCTTGGTGCCACAGCAGCACCCCTAGTGCCATGTGTGGTACAAGTGGATCATCACCTTCAAACCCCACTGCCTCCATCACAAGACCACTTGAGATTGTGTCTCCTGTACTTAGCCAGGTTGGGTTAGGGTAACTGCCCCCCTGAGTGCTAGGTGCTCTTAGGAGCTGGTGGCACTGGGTGGTGACAGAAAGCATCCTGCATCCACCTAGGCAATGCTTCCAGATTAAAAGCATCTTCACTTGAAGACCATCTCTAGATTTTGCTCATGTTTGTGACTGTATGAAATCTTAGCTTCCAAGGTAAAATCATATTAAGAAATTGCCTGCAGATCCATGTTTCCTGCTGCATCTCCAGTAGTTTTTATCGTGCAGCATTGGTTATTCAGCTGACTGCACTGCCTGATACAACTGCACAGCATAGGGGATGGCCAACTGCAGCATAGCTGGAAGCAGCTGGGCCAGGAATGGTTTCAGTTTGTTTGTTGTTTTTATCCAGCCAATCAAGTGAATCATCTATATACTTAAAAACAAAACAAAAAAAGTGAGCTGACACCATCTGCTATCCATCGTGGAGCAAAACTCCCCAAGCGATATCTCCCAGAAAGAAACAACATGATCCTATTGAACACCAAGGGTGACAATCCCTCATGCACAAGGTTACAGCCTTTCCCTGGGCAGCTTCTCCTCCATGCTGCCCATCACAGGAACATTCCACAGTGGGTTAATAATATCCAAATCCAGCCCTCCCCTCAAATTTCGAAGCAAATCAATCACTTCCAAACAAAGAAACAAGACACTTCCCTCAAACATCCACAGCATTTCAAATTCAACTTTGTTTCAACATTCCTAGAACAGTGTTTTTCCAACAATTAAACCATTCATCTTTTTCAGATTCACTCAGGACCCTGTTTTGATACAGCATTCATCTCCCTGCTCTCAAAGCCGAGGCGCAAGCAGGCATTTCTTTCTCCTCTTCCTTCAAGACAAAAGTCACAACATCTGCTGCAGCTTCCCACCCAGGCTATGAATGCATTCATTTCTTCACATTGCAACCCAGCTCTCAGTTTCATCCCATGACATCGTGCTATCAATAGCCTAAAAGAGGATCCATCCGCTCCTAATTTTTAAGTTAAATTATTCTTGAAGCCCACAAGCAGTAATCTGCCAGGCACTGGGCTGGACACACACCTTTCTCTGGCTTGTCAATGGACCCCCTCCCCCATCACCACTCTTCCAGCAGAGCCCCTTCTCATTCCTACAGCATCTTACACGTAAGGGAACTCCACTTCTCCTTACAAGTTTCAGCAGAAGCAAAATTCACTCTCCAGCAAACTCACTGGAGCTCATCTTGATACATTGGAGTCATAGAAAAAAATTGGCCAAAGACCAGATCCCTTCTATTTCCCAAACGATGTCATCCCCGTCCTCGAGCGTAGCATAATGCATGTTTTCACCACTATCAACAAACACAACAAACGATGCAACGCAAACAGTTTGCAGTTCAGAGCCCACATCCCTCCCCTCCTGCCTGCTGGAATCCCGAGATGGCCAACAGCTATTAAACACATGAATGTAAATGTTAGTAGATTGCTTCTAATAGGAAACAAAAATGTTTTGAGCAGAGCTAATTGCTGGGAAATAAGGTCGTTCCAATATTTCAGCGGGGGGTTATAAATCTCTTGGTTCCTGCCTCCTCCCAGTGTTAAGGTTTTACAGATGTTGCTGTCAGGAGGAGAGGAATGATTTCAGATGCTTGCTTCCACTACACGTTAAAAAAAATAATAATAGCATGCATGCAGTAAATTGAATGGTGGATTTTCTACGAGAAAAGTTCTCAAATCTCAGCATGTAAATTCTAAAAAAAAATCTACATTGGGGCTCTTAAAACTTTATAATGGTACAAACTACTCAACACACTTTAAAACGTTAAGTCAGACTTCAAAACATAATTCATCTTGTCCAGTTGCACTGACTCAACAAAAGGCATGTTCCAACCCTCTGCTTCTTCTCAAGCAGCAGAACTGCTCTGCTCACCTGGGCTCTCTCCCTGGGCAAACAGGAGAGCACAGAAAGGGCAGAAGGCAACAGAAGCATGCCAGGCAGGGTTAGTCCCTGTAGAAAGGTGCCTGTCTTTCTAAGGCACCACACATGCTCTGAGCACACCTAACACAAGCCAAGGGCCAGAACATCAAGCAAGAAGCAACTTGGGCTGCTTTGTTGTTTCAGCCAGCAGAAGCTGTGCCTCCATGCTGAGCTGCCTGGAACCAGCTCTGAAGATGATATTTCAGATTTACACTATTTTCTCTCGAGCTCAGAGGCCACTGCTGAGCTATCCCTGCTTTTGGTACTATCCAAAGCCAACACCAAGGAGGGGAGCACCTCATTCAGCTCCCTTTGCACTCACAGGAGCCTACCATGATGGCATTACATCTTGGATCTGTTCTCCATAGACCCCACATGGCACACCTGAAAAATAGCCCAAGCCATAAAGGACCAGCTGGGACAGAGAGCTGATGGCCAGCACCTCTCTTGCTCAAGTAGAGGGAATCAGCAGATGGAACCAAGTCTTTCTCAGAAACCATGTGGTCACATATGAAGAACAGGTTCACATCCATCTTAAATTACCAATATACACACAGCCCAACACTGATGAAGAGGAGGAGGCAGCTGTGTTCCTCAGCACCTACTGTGCTTCGCAGGACACCAAGCAAGGCTACAGCTCAGCCAGCCGGACCTAGGACTGGTGGCTCCATTAGGAGAAGACAAAGATATGAGGTCAACCCAACGTCAGATGACCCCATTCAATAGCAGGTACCAGCACACCAACCCCATGGGCAGGTCACCCGAGGAACCCAAACCCCACCAGCAAGCTTCACCGCATAGAGCTTGGTGCCAGCTCTTTGTGCAGCTGCCAGGTGCCCATTTGGAGCTGGCTTCCCAGCCCTAAATACCAGCCCCAGCCACGCAGTCCCCACAGCATGCTGTGTTCTTCCAGTGGCTGTGCCAAGACAAGCTGACGTGAGGCTCCTCCATCAGCAGTTTGTTGGGCTCCTGGGGCCCATGAAAGCCCAGATTAGACTTTACAGCTGACTTGAGTGCACGAGCAACCGGGATCTGCGAGGGCCACAAGCAACTGCAGAGTGATTTAGGAGATGGGCCCTTGAAGCTGCCAATTATTTATCTAGTTGATGACTCAGAGCAGCAGTTTTACTGGCCAAATCTTGGGGGAAAACATGTGGAACTAATCAGGCCACACCGAAAAAAAGATCAAATTAATATAAAGTAAACTGAGCAACGCACATGATAGCAAACTTGATTTTTCCTTACAAACAGGCATCATGGCCAGGATGCTTTTGTTGTTTATTTATTGCTTGTGTTGCTTTTAGAAGGCAAAACATGACAGCAGAAGTAATTTCTGCAAGTACAGCACAACAATCTCCTCACAAAGAAAGGCAGTGGTTGCTTATTCAGCAGGTCTCTCCTATTCAGGACATTACAGTCACTGAAAATAGCAATATACTGGTACACAAAAGTGTAGGAATACACACATTCCCATATTAAGCCAGTGGATACACACGTGGATTGATGAGAGGTTTCCTACGCACACATACTGAATTGCTGCCTGATAAAAAACGCTGAAGATGAGACAAAGTTCTTTGGCAGTTTCAGGTTAACAGCAAAGATTTGCTGCTCCATCCTCCCTGGACAAACAGATTTTCTGAATGACCAGCCCAGGTTACCTCTGATCAGCATCATGCACTGGTAGTTCTTTCTCTTCTCAAGTCACCAGGTATTGTCTGGAGCCAGACTGGCCTCCTCTTCATTCTCATCAAAATACTGATCAAATGTCATTATTGGAGCCATGCACTTGAAGCACACTTTGGTGATTGACCCCCCCCCCCCCCCCCCACACACACACACTCTGGAACTTGCCCTTCCCATTGGCAGCTTATTCTCCACTACCACCCTTTGGTGAGTTTATTTAAAGATATCCCCATCAAGTGGATACTGCTTTGTGACCCTAAAAGATGACTGCAGCTCAACAAGTACAAGTGCCAGCTGCAAGAATTTGTTCCAGAAGGATCACACCTGCATCTAACCATTGCATCAATCCCATTCTCTCCAGACACATCACAGCTGGTCCACCCCAAGAGCTGGTGGATTTTAATTCTTTATGATGAGCATTTCCCACAGTTTCACCACTGTGTTTTGCATCAAGAGGCCAACACCCACCATCACCCAGCCCAAGCAGTGCCAGTGCCCTTGCCCAAGGGGGGACCTGCAGCCACCCTAGTGCCCATCACTCCTCCCCTCCAACCAAAGGTTGCCCATCTGGGGACCACCACGGCCTCACAGGCACATTCACAGCCATACAGGCTTTGATTTATCCCTATTTCATGGGCAATGTGCCTCCACCTGAATCTCAAGGCAAAGGAGACCAGGCAAATAGTAAAGAATGAGAGAGAGCACACCTTAAAATACAGCCATGACCTCATGCAGATTCCTAGACACTTTTTGCTTTTATTGAGCAAGAGAGACAAGTGGCATTCCAGCCGACTTAAAAGATTGAGCAGCACGATGACAGCTCCCATTTCAGGAGAGAAAAGCAGAAGGAGAGGGGATTTGGGTCCAGACTAAACTGCCTGGTGCCAGGCATCCATCAGCAAGCAGCCAGCGGTCACATGAGGGAGGCAGCTCCTTTAAATAATAGAACAGCTTGGGGTTCTCTTCACCTTCATAAAGATATGTTTTATATTTTTTTGCTTTGTAGGTGGTAACATCACACCTGGGGACGTGGGGGTTGCCTGCAGCATTACCTCTAGAGGAGCCGTTTTGGGGGCTGCCAGTGTCTACAAGGCTCAGATGGGGGTCACACGTCCTCATGGATGCTCACCCCCTACAACACACAGCCCAGTCAGCTCCGTGTGTACACATGTGCCACAGGGCACAAAGACCACAGGGGACATTTTTCTAAGCGAGCGGGGCTAGCATTTCCTTAAGGCTTGTAATACTGGAACCAGAGGGTTTGGGGATGGTTTTTGTATTGTTCTTCCCACTAAACGCACACAAGTTGCCCTATTTAAACGAAACTCCCAAGACTGAGAGATGTCAAAAGTCTGAGCCTGAGTCCCCTGCAGGTTTTGTACTCCCACAATCCACAGCAAAATGTAAATAACTCAGCCATGCATTGTTGGCGCTGCTCAGAGACTCCCAGCACATTGCCCCAAACAGCCCAGCCAGGACTGGTCCAACCCCACCAACATCCTCACCTACAAGCAAAGCAACACAGCAATAACCAAACCCAGAGCTCTTACCTCTGCTCCTTCCATAGTTCCTAAAGCAGGGACTGCAAAAATAGCATCTCTCCTTCTGGGCTCTTTATCATTCCACATTAGGTTCAGGGGAACCAGTCAGTGGGCGCTGAACTCATCATGGAGCCTTGAGCACCTGGGCTGTGTGCCCAGATGGAACTAATTACAGCAATCAATTGTCAGCACTACCCTTGTGTTTGCACCAAAGACTGTTGTTACCTGTGGGGTTTTGCTAAAGACCTCACTCTTTTTTGCACTCATCACTTCCTCAGCTGTTTGTGGGGATCTCCCTACTTTTACCCCTTTCTTTTCTGAATTTTTGGGGGACTGTGTTCAGACGGGGACAGTGGGATAGATAACACAAGAGCTAATTAATGGCCCGTGATGGAAGGGTGACAACAAAGTTAATTAAGGCTCTTAATATGCCTCCTGTCTACTGTGGTTAGCTGCTGCATTGCCTCTGTGTGTACTCAGATGGCAGGAACCTACCTGTTCTCTTCAAATCTCCCTTCCCCAGAGGAATTTCTGTCGCTGTCAGCTGATGAATGAGTCATTTTTCAACTGATTTTCAAAACAAATGTTATCACCCTTTCTTCTTATAATTAAGGTCATTTGTGCCTTATTTTAATTAAATGATGTTCTTATTAACTTTTCAAAACATGTTATCTGAAGCATAATTAGTTGGTCTTTGCGTCCATTCTCTGCTGCAGACCAAAGTACTGACAGATGCCACATCCCAGAAGGGGAAGCACTCCCAAATTGTTTCTGGTTTTCAGACTGCCTGCAGATTCCTGTCCAGGACCATGGATTTGTAGGGAACAAGATGAGCTGTCCCCAGTCCTTTAAGCCAAGCGCTAAGCAGGCTATTCAGGAAGCATGGGTCCGTTATTGCTCCTTGCTGAAGGATAGCCAGGTAGTATTATATCTTTGTAGCCATGGCTGAAGGAGTAAAATAGTCTGTATAGTAGAATCATGGAATGGTTGGGAGAGACAGTGAAGAGCGTCCAGTTCCAGCCTCTGCTGTGGGCTGGTTGCCCCCCACCAGATCAGGCTGCCCAGGACTCCATCCAAGTTGGCCTTAGGCACCTCCAGGAATGGGGCACCCACAACTTCTGTGTGTTGAGGTTCTTAACCGTGCAGCTACAGACATTTTCCTCTAAAATTGCCCTGTAAACTGGCTTTGGATGCTTAGTGCTTGGCTTTTCCCAGCAGCATCACCTGTAGTTCTTATTCCCTTGCCATCCCAGGGCAGTGATCGATTCTGAGTCTCTCTGGGATGGAGAGACCAGAAACACAACCCTGGAGGTGATTAAGGTCAGGTTGGGTGGGGTCCTGGGCAGCTGGGGGGGGGGCAATCAGCCACAGCAGGGGGTTGGACCTGGGTGGGCTTTAAGGTCCCTTTCAATCCAGCTCTTCTACGGTTCTATGAGCTCCCCAAAACACCAGGTATGACTCCTCTACTAACAGAGAGATCTTCCCCCAGGCCAGCCTTGTAAAGTTACCTCATTGCTTCAGGATGAAGATGACAAAGTTATCATGAATGCAGTGCCACAGAACATCCACGCTAATTAAGTTGGCCCCATCTAGTTGTTCTCATTAGATATAACTAAATAAACTGATGGGGAAAAAAAAGCATGACATTCACTGCTGTCAAATTACCAATGCAGCAGATCTCTCTGCAACAGAAAGCTATCCCAAAATAATAACAAAAGAAAAAAAAAAAATAATCCCATAAAGAAACTAAGCTACACCACTGAAATGATAAACATGCTTTTTAAGTAAAAGAAAAAAAAAAAGTCTTTCAGACCACATGAAACATCGCACAGCCTGTGAGTGACACTTCTAATCTGCATCCTCCTCTGTGCGAACCTTGCACCCCTCCTTGTGGTACATCGAAGCAATTGCTTTGTGAGCAAAAATCGTACTTCCAGGAGCCTGTGGGGCCACTTCCCAGAAAAATGGAGCCAAAAACCCGAGCCAGCTTTTCACTTCTGACTCCAAACATTGTCTGCTCCACGTTGTGAATGTCTACAGGCTAGAGACAGGAATGACTCTCCCTCTCACTAATAGTCAAATATAAGCACGTGTGTCAAACATAATTAAAGAGGAGAGTATAGACGTGCGTGTCACATTGGAACAGCTAAATTACTCAATCTTGATGTTTGCTTAAAGGTTACTTTTGAATGAAGGCTGCTTATAGAACAAATAACAGATGGTGAAGGCATCCTTCATGAATTTCTG
This sequence comes from Perdix hodgsoniae, assembly GCA_035772895.1. Classification (NCBI taxonomy): domain Eukaryota; kingdom Metazoa; phylum Chordata; class Aves; order Galliformes; family Phasianidae; genus Perdix; species Perdix hodgsoniae. The sequence continues at coordinate 17,844,813 of JAPSGF010000009.1, read as the reverse complement.
CAGTTAGCAGAAAATCCTGGTACTTTTCTTACAGAATATACATGAATTTGTGGGATGTCTATTGCTGGAAGCAACCTGCTCTCACCAACAAGAACTTGTGGAGCTTCTTGGATGCTGAAGTCACACCTGGTGAGCCAAGTGCAATGCTTGCTTCAGGAACAGCACTTCAAACCTGAGCTCTAGGTCACAAGGAAGTGGTAAAATGCATTTACAAAAAATTAACTGAAAAAGAATACAGTAAAACTATCTCTATTTCCAACAACAGAGGTATTGGGGTTAAAACGCACCACAGACAGAGGGATATTTGGTGATTTCAGCTGGGTCTGGCTGCCACAGCAGTGGCAATGCCTGAAGCATTCACCTGAAAAGACAGCTCTGTGCTCAGCCAGGAAAGAACACCACCACACGTTACATCCTCCAAATACCTTGAGAGATTCTGGCAGTCCCTGAAACTTCCATGGTAGATTAAGCTTCACTCCTAAGACTTGATCCAACTGACAAGTTATTCCAAAGCACCTTTTCCCACACCTGACGGGATTAAACCAAGAAGTGTGCCGAGGAATTTAGCTTTGCACAATCAGATCTGCTGCAAAAGATACCATTTCCATGTACCATCACATATCATTACCCTTACTCTGACAGCTGACCAGCAATCGGGCAGCCTTTGCCATTTCTTACCAGAAAGGAACTGCATTGTGCTAAAAAGCCCTACAGCAGATAATATCTTTTGGGATGGCGCCTTATTTTTTTTTGTTGGTTTTTTTTTTTTTGTCTCACTACAGCATGAAACTGACCCAAACCCTCCTATTTGAGAATAAGAAAGAAAAAGCACAACTCAAACTGGTATTTGGTTTAGGACTGAATGTTTTGCACAGTGCTTAAGGAGCATTTTAGACAAAAGCGAGCTTTCTGCCAAATATCTGTGGGGGAAGAGAACATTTCTCTTTTGCTGTCTGAATGCAGTTATAAACCAGGATGACAAAGTAGCCTGGTATTGCTGTTCACAGTGAAGAAAAAAAAAAAGCTGTGTATCTAGCTCTCCACAACAATGGCTCCACTTGTCTTCATTCTGCCCAGCTTTGCTTCTACTGCTCTACCCTAAAGACAGATTCTCATCCCTGCAGCTCCTGAATTCCAGGTGGAAATGACAACAAGGGAAGAGAGCCAGCTTCAGGGCAGGGAAAGCATTTGTATGAATTTCTCTCCAGCATAACTGGGAAAAGATGAGCTAGGTTAAATACAAGCATCACTGCTGAATAGAACAGATAGATGTATATCTAAAGCTGAAGTCTGATTAGCAAAGCAGAATTGACTGAACTTCCATAAGCATCTTTACTCCCCTCATTCATCTCACTCACTTCCACCGAGGCATAACAGGTCGTTGCTAGTTCAATGCCTAGTGATGGAGATTTTCACACGCAATTGCTGCTAAGCTCTGTGCTAAAAGCCTGATGGACAGATCTGATCTCACTCACAGGAGAAAAGCACACAGGTACTACAGAGATTTCTTATTGTTTAAAAAAAAAAAAAAGTGCTCAACAATGTCAGTTTTGTAGCAGATTAGGCACCTAGATCACTGGCAGAAATAGTTGTAGGCTGAAGGTACATAAAGATTTTGCTTCTTTTGCAAGGAACAAAGATTGGTAAGAGCAACTCTTCACCATCCCAAAGAGAATCTGCAATTCAGAAAGGTAAGGAAAAGACATTAAAAGGCAAAAAGCAAAGAGGATAGAGAATGCTTGAGCTGAGCAGATTAGCAGACTCAATAAAGACATCTGTTGTTACCAACAGCAATACTCTACAGTCCACAGGCTGAAAACCACCATCTTAAACTAAGCAATCCATGAAAAATAGCTGAGAGCAGCAGGATTAAATTCATCTATGCTCCCATATCTGCACTGGAAGATTTGTAAAGGTCTGCAGATCAAAAGAGGGTGAGAGCTGCTGCTCTAGGAAATCAAGTCTTAACATTTTTGTTGCTGTCTCCTTTGTCATCCGATTAGCTGAATCGTCTCTGCATCATCTTGCAGTTCTCACTCTCAGCTGTTACCCTTGGCATCTTCAGACTATGGCGAGCACACAGCCCCAGGTGAGCAGTGTCCAAGCACTCCTGCAGCTCCAATAATCTGCTCTTCTCACCTAAACAGGCGGCCAACTGCATGGTCATAGATTGCAGCTTTCAAAGACATCTGCTTCAGAACAGGGAGTGAACTGGTGCCAAACTTAAAGTATAGTAGTAATTCACTGATCTGCTGCAGCAGTAACTGCTGGCAGCTTCAGAACTGCCAACAGGTAACAGTTAGCAGCCCTAGTCTGAACTGAGGATCTTTCAGCTTCACTCTCCCATTCTCCTCAGTTCAGCCTGGGCAGTAGCACAACCTCCCCACTTAGATTTCTCCTTCTAAAACACAGCATTTTAAAACACAGAGCTCAGAACACCCTCGAGAAACCTTTTTAAAAATAAATGTTGGTTGTGGGGAATGTCTTCTCTGACACAATACTCAACCCCATGCTTGTTTTTCTCCGTGTTGGTCTCTCCTCCTGCCCTCACACACCCACCAAACCAGCACTGTTCAGGCAGGGATTTTCAGTTCAAGTCTTCAAGGGAGAGAAAAGCTTGCTGTAGGTCAAGCTAACACAGCCTTGCCCCTTTCCTCTGCTCCCTCTGAGACTCCACACCCTCAGGTTTCAGCAAGTTTCTGAAAAGAGATTTGCTTAACTTGTCTTACCAGAAGAAAGATCCTTACAGTGCTGGAAAATTCCCTGCTCTTCCCAGTCCCTTTCAGACCTGCTGTGCAAATCTTTCCAGAATAAGGTTTTAACACCAACATGTTGTTTACTGAAAACCTACGTGTGAATAAATAGAGGTTTGTCAAAGTGCATTATGTGAGATGTGAAGACTTAAATCAGGTTTTGTGTGTGTTTCAAAAAACACAAACACTACATCACACTATGCCAATCCTGCTTGCACTGACAGCTTTGTGGCTCCTGAAGTAGAACCAAGACCAGGGTTTAACAGCAAGACCTCAACCAACACATTTCATAAGTACTGTAAGATGAAGAAAAGCTCCCTTAAGCACACAATTTCCAGCACTACCACTGTGAAAATGTAAGAATAAATCTGACAAATCTATACAAGCAAGAAGATACCAATTCCACAGGCATTAGCCTGATCTTATCCAGTGTCAAACAAGGTCTTGACTTCAGTTTTGATGGGGAAAGCTGAACTTCTATAGACACATCTGTATGTATGTATGCATGCCAGATGTATAAAGTGTACATATATATATACACATACACACACAACTATATGAAAAATATCCCTTATGGCAGAGAACTGTAAGCCAAGCACTTATATTAAGCCACAGAACAAAGTTTATTGTATCTTCTCAAATTCTTTGTACAGTTTTGCTGCTAAATGGGCATGACACATTGGCATATTACCTTTAATCTTCATTTCAGTGTTAACTCCAACTTGAAAGAACTGGTAACAATTAAAGGCATCTTAAATAAATAAAATGACAAAAATACCTAGCCTTTGCACAGACACATTACAATCCACTCCAAATTCAATGCTGCTGAAACATTATTTCTTAAAAAACAAAGTGAACAAAACAAAACCAACTTTGCTATAAAGGTTTTGCTTGTTTCAGCACTTACACACAAAAGTATATGATGAGAAAACTTCTCAGCAGAATCTGCAAGAGCCAGTAACTTAGAAAGAAAAGTTATTAAATCTCTAAGTAGATTAAGGAATCCCGCTTGAAGTCTTCTTGAAAAAAATATCTTGATTTTAGCCTTCACATTAAAACAGTTTCACTGGATCCTATCCTATGTCAGCAAACATACAGAATAAGATTTACATTCCATGATTTATTTATTTAAGGGAAAATCCGTAAAGCAAAAGCATTAGCCTCCCACACTCACAGCAGTAGTCATGGTCCATATATTCTGCAGTAGTAAACAGGTATTTGTGTTCAGTACTGTGCTAAAACTACCACTGAACCAGAAAAGATACTGTAGTTTACCCTTTGTTTCTGTACTTATCTCTTACCCAGTCCAACAGCCTCAAGAACTCACGCACGTACAAATCTGCCAGCACAGAACAGATCACAGCATGAGGACCAACACATCTGATTCTCATTAGAAGCTAGGCTAAATTTAAAGCTTTCTTTAAATAGAGAGTAATCGATAAAGAAAAGCTGAACCCCGACATTTCCAAGCTGTAATTGGCAATAGCCATTAGCATATCACAAACCAATTACAGTGTCAGTTAATGTAGCAAGACAAATTGTATCACTAAAATTAGTTAAAACACCCGTCCTCAACTCTTCTGGGGCTTTCTTCAGAGAAAGCTCAGGGTGTGCAAGGAATGCGTGGTTGGGCCCCCACAGACCTGTGCATACTAGTCTGATGGGAGGTAGGGAGAGGGGGTTACTTTAAACAAAAGGCAGGATTACACATCTGTACAAATATTTAAAACACTGTTTGTTTCAGCTAGCTATCTGCTCCCAAATATAATGGCTGCACTAATTCAAGAGAATGTGATAAAGCAGGATCAAATCTGTTTAAGGGAACAGAGCTTCCTTCTGCAAGATACCTTCCTTTTTGCTGACCACATCATAACAAAAGTGCAATAATTTATATTCTTCTCAAACAAACAGTTATTAAAATTATACAATTTTAGGGAAACAAATTCACAAGTTTAACCATAAAAATATTTCCCCAGGTAATAAACCTTAAAGTGTTGAGTTACACAGTATTGCAATAATTATAATACAGAAAATCCCTTCTACTTATTACAAAAGACAGAACTGTTAGAAGAATTTGCTTAATGTACACTATTTAATAGTTTTGCACCTTGTGAAGGCTGTGTTCCAATTAAGAACAAAACTATCATTCAAAATAAATGAGTATGGAAATACTGACCTGACTTAGAACTGATACCCTCAACATTTTGGAAATGAAGACAAGGCATAGCCCAGGGCCATGTCACTCCAGGTAGTCAAGAATTTACAAGACAGTTTACACCCAGAATCATAAGACAGCACCATTTTCCATTAAGTACTCTGTATGTCTATTGCTGAACTGCATATTAAATAGTTTTGTGAGAACTACAAAAGCAGATTCTCATTCTAACTGTACTTTACCTACAGAATCCATGTCAGGGGATAACAGAGAACTTGGTAACAAAAATTACACTGTGGAAAAAAAAAACAAAGAAAAAAAAAAAAAACAGTATCCTCAATTTGGTCCAAGCATCCAAAAGACAAACAAGGGCACTGCTTAATGCTGCTGCTTAATTGATCATTAAGAAGGTGTATGGCAATAAGGAACAAGAAGGGCTGCCTGTGGTAGGCACAGAACTGTGACAGGACACTCTCTTCAGAGAGATGTTTTAACTATGATTTTGCTGCGTGAGCAACTGAACTTATACTAATGGAGAACCACAAAACTCAGAACTATAGCCACAAGGAAAGACTTCCTATTAAAAAAAAAAGATTCATTTTTAATTAACTGCTTTTCCAATTGTGATTTGATATGTGAAAAGACAAAAAAAAAAAAAGAACACCAAAAAAACCCCAACATAAAACAATTACAAAGTGTGGACTGCAGTAGCAGCTATTCAAGCAAGATTCAAGCACAAATTTAAACGATCTTCCAAGCTGGAAATTAGCCTTCTTTGTCAAATATTTGTACAACTTTTTCAAAGACCTAAAAAGAAAGAGAAAATCATTAATTTTATGAAGTGTTAGGCCAACAGTCACTTGAAATTAATCCAGAACACAATAATTGATAGCATTTAAAGGTGGTTTTCTTAGAATTTCTACTGATTATTTAGTAGAAAAATTTGAATCAGTTCTAGGAAATGGGGACTTAATATTAAATATTTCAAAGTTCATAAAAGTGGAACAAAAGCCAAGAACAACAAACTGTTACACAGAAACACCAAAAATCTGTTTAGTCCAGCTCATGTTCAAGCAGAAATTCATTTCTTAGTTATTCCCATCTCAATCGGTTCTTCAGGAGTCAAATTGAAAGCTCTACAACCTCCACCAGGATTGAGCACCAGTAACAAACTGACTTCACCAGCCACACACACATCTAAGAAAAACACCATCAATACATACCCTGCTACTGTCACCTCTATATTTTTTGGCTTATATACTTACTTCATCAACCGATTTAGAGGCATCTACTCTTCTAACTTTTCCCATTCTCTCATATAAGTCTATTATAGGCCTAGTAGACTGTAGATACGTATGAATTCTAGGAGAAAGAAAGGAAAAAAAACCATTACATAATAGAATTAAAAGAAAAGAGAACTGAAATGCTTGGGATACAGTACCTCTTTTCCAGACTCTCCCGATTATCGTCACTCCTGCCACTGCTCTTGCCTCTTTCAAGACAGCGACCAATGCATATCTACAAAATAAGCATCAAAAGGACAATCACAACCAAGAACATAACATGCTATCTGAAAAGCAGGAACAAACAAAAAATCCTGAATTAACAGCACATCTTAGAAAAAAAATCTAAATAGGCCTGATGCTCAAAATACTGTCCAGATTCGATGTACGTAACCCAGAATTCACACAGAGTTAAATAGAGAAAACAAAAGAAACGTCAAGTTCTGTGGTGTGCAATTAAGTTAAACAATAATCTATTTATGAGAAAATTGGACCAAAAAATAGGAAAGATTAAGATGTTCGGATTTTTTTGTATCAGTTTTTATCCCTCAAGGGCACTGCCGTATTTTAAAGATAGCATACCATGGCATTTATTAAAGGATTAATTGTAAAACTGTCTAGAAGTCCTTAAAATCTAATGACTTGCTGAGTAAAATGTTGATCATTGGGTACCTAAATCACAGCTCATAACTATGAAAATTAAGATGTATGCTGTCACCACTTCAGAATTAAAGCAAACATTGCTATTAAATTGATTTCTGACTGAATAAGTACTCTGAAATCCTTAAGAGTAAACATAGCAGTGTCTTCTGACAATGAATCAAATAATTGTTTAATATATTTAAAGGTTTTATAAACTCTCCTTGAGAGCACAATTGTTTGAGTTGTTTCTTCAACATAATTTATTTGTACAAGATTATACCAAGTGTAATTATCTACTTGCTATTTCAATAGCCTGCAGTTTTTCCATCTGCAAAGACAGGCTGCCAAAAATCCCCAAAACTCACCGACCACATTTTATTTCTACTCCTACACCAGTCTATTAATACTGGAAGATTCACTACCCAACAGTTTTATTGTTCTTCTTGAATGATTCTCACAATACAGCAAGAAAGGAAGTTAGAGCCTAACACACTTCATTACCTCATTGTCGCAATCAAAGAAGAGAACAAAAGAAACATCCGCCTTTCCATCCATAGTCTTATTCCAGCCTTGAAGATTATCCTCGTTTCTGGGAAAGCCATCAATCAAGAACTTGTTCTTCTGGGAATTTGCAGCCATTGTTTGATCCATAGCCTGATAAAAGAATTCAAATCAAGACCTCCTGCACAGGCAACTATTTATCAATTCCTTCATCACCTCCAAAGTATTCATATATTAAATTAAGAAACATTTATTGTAGAAATATTGCATGGAATCACAGTATCACAGAATGGCCTGGGTTAGAAGGGACCTCGAGGATCATGAATCTCCAACACCTCTGCCACAGGCGGGGCCACCAACCTCCCCATTTAATGCTAGACCAGGCTGCCCAGGGGCTCATCCAATCTGGCCTTTGGAACACCTCCAGGGACGGGGCATCCCCAACCTCTCTGGGCAGCCTGTTCCAGCACCTCACCACTCTCTGTAAAGAACTTGCAGATTTACAATGTTTTTTTTTTGTTTCATCTTCAACCTGTTCTAATTACTTTATTGATGCAATAATGGAGCTTCCTTTCAAACTGACTACACTATTTCATTATGCTTAAACTCTTTTAAACCCCAACTTTAAAAATGTATACTCGACGATATTGTGTAACAGCACACTGCAGTACAAGATGCTAAACTGTCCTTGGTCAAGAGTTAATGCAAATGAAAAGAACTCCAAAGAAGTTCAGCTGAATGAGCAAAAGAACCTCTTCCATCTCAAAAGAGATATTCTGATTATTTTCCCGACATCTCATAAGGATAAAGATTGGAACTTTTCCTTCCACAGGAGCATTAGCAGGTGATCTTCTCCTCTCCTTCGCTTGACTATTCTGATAAAATAGGGGTAACAGAGACAGTTCTTTCAGAATACTGCCACTGCTTTGTCATTTAGTCCGCAGGAGTGAACCAGCAAGGAAGCAGCCCTTTCCTTACCCTCTTCAACAAGCTGATTGTTATTTCAACTGGTACGATTTCCCCCTCCTTAATGTAGTTCTCAATGAGTTCTCCATATTGTGAGCCTGGCCTTTTCCGTTCGTCTCGAAGGAGGTCGCCAGCAGAAAGGTGCGTGTAGCCATACTTCTGAAAAGTGCAAAAGAAACAGGCACAGATACCCTTGAATTAGTGCACGTGCAAACTTACATCAGTCAACAGTATCAGCCACATTTATCTTTGTATTATGACAGAAGAATACAGGAAATAGCAGCTTGCTAGTGACAGATGTATTCCACCTTCAGGATACACAGAAAGCACAATGAGAGATTCCTGGGCAAAACAGTCAGCAGGGCCTCAGACAGACATTCATGTCCTGTTTCCAAAGGTAGCACTGTCACATTTGGAAATATGATGGTCTCAAAGTCCCCAGGGTGTTTCTTGAAATGCCGCATTGTACAATGAGACCTTTAACAAACTCCAGATTCTCTCTGGAGCTACACCCCCTCCTACACAATTTTATTGCTTAGCTTCTTCACTTGCTAAATCATGACTTGATCTATTGACTAATAACCACTAAAACATTTTAATACCACGCACTGCAAACACAGAGATCAGGTCCAAGTCTATTGATTTGGGATCAACAAACACCACAACCCTCTTCTTTCACCTCAAAGAAAAGTTAAAAGCTTTGCTAATGCAAAATGCTGCTGAAAGTTGTTATAATTGAATTTCTCAGGCATGTGCAGTCATAATTTAACAACCAGTGCAAAGCTACAAATGTGTTGTAGTAAAAAATACAGATGTGCCATTATCATGGAAAATTCAGAGCACAAAACAACCCTTTGCTCAGCTCATTTAATACCACCAGAAAACTAACCAAGCACACTCCTTGGGCAAGTATACCACATAAAAACAGGCATAAAGACATCTCCTTGATGAATACTTAAACTAAACTGGCAATAAAACAGCTAAGCTAGCCTTACACCACAAACAGAATACACCTATACACATACGTGTCCTGAAGTTTTCACACAAAACAAAACCAGCAGCAAATTACTTCAGGGTTATCAGCTTGGCTGCAGCAGCTCCCAAAGCAAATTTCAAAAATGGTGCCTGAACAGGATAATCAATGTGACTAAATGCATGTTAGGGCTGTGAACTTGGGATTTACAAACTTGGTGACTGGACTAAGTACAACAGAAATATTACACAACCCACTAAGTGGCTTTAGAAACATTTCATTTGCTTTCCAATTTCACCCACAAAAGCGTGGAAAGTTTGTTCTGCATAGTCATAATTTAAGAAGGGATGTAATTACCTAAATCTCCGAAATGCTACACATCTGGAAAGAAAAGGAAACAAGATTTTGCTTTAAGTAACTGTGAAGAAAAACCTCCGCCGACACCCTCTGTAAGCTCACTGTACTCCTGCTTTCATGTGCATTGCATTTGGATATGCTTATTTAGCTACAAATCTGCATATTAACTATGGACGACAGACACCGTAAACCAGAATAAATCTTTTCTCTTAAGCAGGAAACCTTACCCTGCTGAACCCTAAATTAATACGGACTTCTCTGTACAGTTACAGAACGATGATATTTTTAACATTAAATTCCTATGCAGAAGAAAACAGGAGGAAAATATAATCCCTTCTGTTTCAGAGGATTACCAACCCATTTGATTTTCTTTGGCATGTCCCTTCTTATGCAGAAAAAGGAAGTGGAGTCAGGCAATTTTTTGGAATTTTCTGTCATTTGCAACAACAAGCTGGATTATTTCTTAAGGGCTGAACAGGAAAGTAAAAGATTGAAGTGCTTCAATGGAGTTGTTTTAGATAATAGTAAATTGTCTTCCAGAGTAACCTTCAGAATATATTAGCCAGGCAGTTAGATAAACAAACTTCTCCTTCAGTGGCAAAACATCTATTTGTTAACTGCACGGAGCGCGGGAGCCAAAGACAACATGTCAGCTTAAACAACACCAACAGCACAGACAGAGGCTGAACTGCTGCTCCACACACAGCAGGCTTCAGAGACGCAGTGCTCGTGCTGCCCTCGCCAGTCTGAATGAAGCCACGTTTCCAGGACACAATGTCTTCTTTCATCTCAGGCAAGACAAACCCTCAGCAAGCGTCCTGAGCTGGGCCGAATCTCAGCCTCCCCAAGAGCTTGCAAAAAGAGATTGCGATGTTCCTGCACAACAGCTGGAGCAAGGCGCTCACGTCTGACAAGTCTGCACTGTGCCAGCACAACTTCCAGAAGCGCCAAGCACATCTTGCAACAAGCTCCATCCTGGGGATTACAGCAACCACTGCCTAAGCCTTCTCCTCGCAATCAGAAAGGGATGGTTGTTGCTTCCAAGTAATGAAAAAGCAGTTTCTTCAGTTCTTAAAGAATGCATATATGTTAGATTCATGATGTTAGCAGAGGGCTGAAAGGACAACTTAAGTCAGAAACTAGCTTAAACCAAAAAATTCAAAATAGTTTGATGTTAAGCACCTAAAATCTGAGCAGATTTTCACACTAGAGAACAGAAAAGAAAATATTCTAAGATATATCTCATAGATGAATTTTCCACTATGCTAGCTGGCAGGCATGTTCTTCTATGGCAAAACACTAAATGAGTATGCAGCTACTAAACAAGCTATTTTCATTGTTTTCAAAAATGTTTTTATATTTGGGAAACCATAATCCAGTCTCTTACAAAAATTAGCTGTCAACAACAGACAAAATCTCATCTGTCTTCACTACCAGTGCAGACACCTTCCTCCTTTGCTTTCAAAGGTCACAGCAGAGTAGAAAGGCAAGTCCAAATCTCCAACAATCCCAGCTGAGAGATTTTCCTTAGAACAGCATTTAGCAGTGCTCTATAAAATAGAGGAAACCACAGTTTGCTTGTTCTTTATACAAAGACCTGGAAGAGGCTGTCCCCGCTCAGCAGGGCAAACATGGAGAAGTTGCAAATCCTGGCTGACAGTCTGTAGACAGAACAAGTTTCACCTACTGTAAATACAATAAATAGATTAATATCAACTACAGATGAGAACAGATGAGTCATATCTACGCCACTCCTGAATAGGGCAGAGTTCACTCTAGCAACTTTCTCCATACAGTAGGACAGGATCAGCAGCACAGATCAGCTGCTGCTGGGGCACAGATCAGCCTGCACAGGGCACAAGAGTTTCTTCCCAGCAAAGCAGCAGCCAGAGATTATGAAACCTCCCTTAGTGAGCAGAAGCTAAGAAAAAGCAAAAAGCAAAACGAATTACCACTCTGACCTTGAATCCTATCTTGGCTTATCGTAGTTAATCCGAAAAATGAAAGTCAAAGGGCTAAACAAACAAAATACAAACTTTTATTGCCTCAGTTCCAGCTTGCTGTACCTTAAGCAATCTTACTAAACAACCACAGTTTGCTGTATTTTCTCAGGTGTGCTCTTGGAGAACGAGTTAAAATAAAGATAGAACCTTGGAAAGCACACAGTCCTCATACTTTTATTTTTTTAATCTAAAATGTTTTGTCTGCGCCATCAACACGTGGAAAGAGAACTTTAGGGCATAAGTCATATTGCAATAGCAGCCCCTCGTGTCCCCTTGGTTCCAGCCAAAAGCTATTTTCCTAGTTAGAGATGTGCTTCTGCCTCTGGGGAAAAACAAAACACAAGGCAAAATAAAACAACACAAAAAACACAAACCCACATTAACAAAACAAAACACACAAAGGAGATCCCACTGACATAGCCTCCGGAAAGAGGGGGCAAACAGAACACCCCAGTGATGCAGGAATGTTGAGCTCAATGAGAAGGTTGAGAAAGCCCAAAATTCAATGCCCAGAGAGGAAGCCTGCATTCTGTGAAATGGAAGCATATAGAGAATAAATCTTTAGAGGAGAAAAACAGATTTAAACAATCAAAACAGCTCCAAAGTTCAGGAATAAGAACTCACATTCCAGCAAACAATGATGAGAACTTCACAGCTAACTGGGCTACCAATACTTGGCACTCTTGGAAGAGATTTGAGCAATTGAGTTTAAATAACTTATAAAACGTTTTTATTTCAAGAAAGTTAGTGCTGTCTCTCAACAGAAGACAATTAACACATGACAACAAAAGCTAAACCTACTGCTGCTTCCAGAGGAGTGTTCCCGAAACAATGAGTTCATTCCAAAGTTCTCTTCTCCCTAGAGAACCTCTTTATCGTATATCCCAAAACAACTTCACACCTTCCTCCACTTGGATACCAACTGAAACTCCTACAGAAGGACAAAGCTCAGCATCCCACTGGGTGGGATTCATGGTGGAACTCAACACAAACATCCAGCACAGGCCTGTGGTGGAGGCTGATTAGTTTTTGTGTGCACAGAGAAAGATGTTGTGCATACCCCAAACCTCCACAGTCACTTTGAAACAAAAAACAAGAGAAACCAGATCACCCAACAATGAACAGAAAAAGCAGAAAAAAAGAAAAAAAGAAAAAAAACCCACAACCCTATCAGTCGAAAACTTGCATAGAATGAAGACTAAATACTTAGTTATCATACTTCCTCCCCAAAGAGAGCTTTGTGCTTCAGGTAAAGTTTGTAAGATTTAATAAAGATTGAACTCAACAAAAGTTTTTGTTGTTGTTGTTGTTGTTGTTTTTTTACAGATTTGAGGAATAAGGTATTTTTTTCTTGACTGTACCATAAATGCATAAGTGTTTTTGTGAGGCAAAGTTCAGAAATCAGCAGTAAAACACATTCATTTTGTCCTGCACACACACAGTAATCTCACCATCACAAAAGATATGACCTTCATGCACTCCGTGGTATTTATCTCAAGCACCCGCCTTCAGATATCATCTGAACTACCTTCTCAGATACTGTGCCTCACCCAACAAGCCATACACCAGTCTCAGGTGACATCAGAAGCTCCCTTAACTGTGGGAAGTGGCAGGAGTTTATCTGCAGAACTGGGAGAGAACAGTAACTTGAGGAATTCTGCTCAATCTCTTCATAAATAGGAAGAATTGGTCTAGAGCAGCATTTCCACTGCATTTACATTTCTGTGACAACACTGTGCACATACAGAATATTTATGGCTTCTCTCCCTATCAGCAGAAAGCAGGCAGGTTCAGCTGTCTCCTTAAGCCTTAACTGCAAAGATAATAAAACCTCATCACTTACCTGTTGCTCCCTTCTGTACACTGTGTCAATACTCATTCCCACTTGTTACTGCAAATTCTTCCCTCACATCACTTCTCCACTTTGGTCCAAATATGACAGGCACACATCCCTAGGAGGGGCTCTGCAAGCTCAGATTTGGGTTTGTGGGTGAAATCTGTATTTTCCAAGCACTATGACTAAATGCCATTTCATTTTCAAGCAACGTAAAACAGTCAGCAAAACAATCATGACAATTTTTTGAGAAATTCTGTGGGAATGTTGGTGATGGGATGATGGTTGGACTAGATGATCTAAGTAGTCTTTTCCAACCTTACTGATTTTGATTCCAATATGACTTCTACTCCACTGTTGCTGTTGTTTTTGAATAAGACCACTTGAAGCTAAAAATCAAACAAGACCTCACCTCAGCAAAGTGAGCCTCCTGCATGTGATGTGTTCTGTCCCAGATCTCCAGAATGTACAGTAACTGAGAAGTATTTATAGCGCACACTGACTTTTTGTTGAGCACAAACTTCAGATTTAGAGCAAGATACGGGATCAGATTCATTCCTAATGTAAACTAATATTAATCAGTCCAACAAGGATGAATGAGGTTTATTATGACTCAGCTACAGCTCCTTTTCTCTGTGGCAAGCTGCCAACAGCGTCTAAAATCCAAACAAAACTATACTTTCAACCTGAAAGCAGCATTGATTTCATGAAGGCTCTTCAACTGCCTGCATCAGGGCTCTCATGGGGACTGTGAAGACCAGGCCAAAGGTGTGCACTTAGAAAATCTATTGCTCAACAGCATCTCAATTGCATTTCATCCACGTGTCCATGCTCGAGACCTTTTTAAGATTTTCTATCAGGTTCACCCAGCCCAGACTTCCTCAGACAATCTCTCCCAAAAAGCAAAGCCAGCGATTCCTGCACATGATGTCAGGAGCTTCTTCTCATGCAGTGAATGGGATGTGCAGATTTAGAGGGAGTCTGCATTTATTAGCTTTTGGACTTCTCTTGCTAGCCTCAAAAAGAAAATAAACACAGTACGAGCAAAGTGAATTTTCTGTTTCCATTTTTAGCTGCAGCTCCAGTTTGAGTAGAAATGACTCATTCCTATCAACATGGTCCTTACCAAATTATATTAACCTACAAAGCCAAAGGCATTTATACTTCTAAAAACATGGCAACAGCCACATGAGGCATTTCAGCCCTGAGGCTCCACTCACGGTTTGGCAGAAGCCTTTAATGACAGCCTACAAAAATTCCCTACAGTTTAAGCTCATTTGTTTGCTATGTACCAGGGACAGAATTTGACCTTACCAAAAAGGCTTTACAAACGCTATGAACCTTTCATCCCACCACTTAATGGAAGGAATAAGCCGGTTTGAATAACAGTCTATAATTTGAGGTTAAAGCCCTTCAGAACTCTGCATAATGGCATTTTTCATGCCATCATTTGATCATGTGGATCAAATTCACACAACCGAGTTCCTCCATGCAGAGGACAGGGATGTAACAGCAGAGGGAACCTGCAGCGTTAGAACTAGGACACACATACCTGTGCCAGGCACTGGGGCTTTGTGCCTCGGTTGGTTTCTTCCTTCCTTTAATAGATTCAGAAACATGGACACTGCTGCAGCTCTATCATTTCTTTCAGTGTGGCTATGGACAAACCTCAAACTTTTGCAGATCTCAAGGAGAAAAAGAATGTACAGCTACCCACATTTACTGTGCAATTACTGCTGGGTTTGTTTTTTTGTGCCCGAATACAATACTCACCTTCCTGTCTTTGTATTTGCCCTACCTCACAGGGCTGACAAAATGCATTTGGAAAACTGAAAGTGGGTAAAATACAGCAGGAAACCTAATCTTACAGCATCAGCTGAAAAGCGAGAGCAGCAGTAACCTTACAGAACACGTTTTGACCTCTACCACGGCACCGAGCAGCCTCCATTCAGAAGGTGCAGCGCTGGCAGCAGCACGAGTGCCACCTCCCTGCCACCTCCCTGCCACGTCGCGCTGCCAGCTGCACGGGGCGCAGCCCTCGAGCCCTGCGAGCCGCAGCGCCGTCACCCGCCGCCACTCAGCGCCGCGGCCTTTCGGCTCAGCCCCAGGCGCCGCAGGCAGCCACTTTCCCCTCGCTTTTGCGGGCGGCTGGGGCCGGACCCCGCGGCAGCCTACAACCCCCAGCGTGCCCCGCGGCAACGCCCGCAGAGCGCCCCATAGCCCTGCCCTGAGGCATGCTGGGATATGTAGTCCCGCTGCCCCCCCTCCCCCCTCCTACCAGCGTAGAGCCCGCTCCGCCGCCCTCACCTCCACGATGCGAGCGCACTGCGTCCCTTTACCCGCCCCGGGCCCGCCGAGGACGAAGACAACGACGGGCTTCATGAGGAGCAGGAGGCGACGGCGGAGCAGCAGCAGGACAGCGGTGGGCGCCGAGGCCGGGACCGGTGATGGGGCTGAAGCAGAACCGCCGACAGCCGCTGAGGTGTCTCCGCCGCCGCTAAGTGCTTCCGGGTCCCCGTCGGCGCGCGCCGGGCGGGAGGGGCGGGGCTCGTGCACGCGGAGCCGGCGGCCGCTCGGCCGTCGGGCAGCGCCCCGCGCTGTGCGCCGCTCACTCCTTACAATTCAGCGTGCATCCTAGGCCGGATCATCACCACCCCCGCGCCTTGAGGCAGACAGCCAGGATGGGGCGGGCCGCCTCGCTTCTTAGGATCCGGCTCCGCTCCTCTAGGGCCGGCCCAGTGATGGCGGCGCCCCGTGCTGCCATAGCAACGCCGTCGCGCCGGACTACGCATGCGCACACTCCGCCTCTTTGGACCGTTTATTAGAATGGGGCCGTTTTTAAAACCCCCTGCGCGCGCGCTGGCGGTTGGTTCCCCGGGGCGTGCTCCGATTGGTTGAGAGAGTCATCCCTGCTGCACGCCGATTAGCTCGAAGTGAACAGCGGGGGCGGGAGCACGTTCGTTTCTGCCTCGCGATTGGCTGGTGGCAGTTGGCGGCGCGGAGCGAGGGGTTTGTGCGAACGGCGGGAGGTGAGGCGGGGAGCGGAGCGCCGTCTGTGGCAGCGCGGCCTAAGGGCCACTCCTGGACCCCTCTGGCTCCCGGTTGGGACGGGCCGGCACCGCGTCCGTGAGTCAGCGCCTCATCAGGCGGAACGCCTGGAGCAGAGCCGAGGTAATCACTCAGGGAGGGTCCGCTCAGCCCTTCCGTGAGAGCGGCGGGGATTCCACGGGAATCAGTTAAGGAGCGAGGCGGGGCAGCTGCTGCCAGAGCTGCCCTAGAGCGAGGGGAGCTCCTTCCTGAGGCAGCCTGGCATTTCCAGTGCCTCCCAAGGAGGTTTTGTTTGTTAAGCAGCAGTGAGACACCTGCTGCAGGCCGTCGTGACTTCTGTGCTTTACATGAGAGTTAGGCACCTGGTGACGAAGGTATTGCTGCTCGTGTGAACCCGTCTGTCTGCTCGTGTGCTGCTTTCCTCAGCCTCTCTGAAGCAGGAGTGCCAGCCTCGCTCCGTATTGCTTACTTAAACAGCTGCTTTGTTTCTGAAGCTTTTTAAATGCGCTTAATGCTGCCTTTAAACGATGAGCTGCGTGGGGATTTAGAAGCTGATCTAATGTTAAGCTTGGCAAATTGTGATATTTGTGTGTGCACATTAGGAGTTTCTAATCCTTTCCATTGCCCGTGTTGTATCAAACACAACTTGTTCATGAGTCCAGTTGCTTGTTTTTCTTAGTTATTTTTTTGCTCCTCCTGACGACTGTTATTTGAAAATTCATTGAACGTAATACCTCCCTTTCTTCTTCTCTGCCATCTTTTTTTCCCAGGTTTGTTCCTGATAGGATGGTCCCTTTCAGTTTTCCCCTGTCAAAGTATGCTCTTTGGGACCCAGTTCCCATGGGTGATGTCATTGGTTCACATATTACCTATTACAGGTAAGGGTAGCCTTTTTTTTTTTTTTTTTAAGGCAGCAAACAGTTAAAATAAACTGTGATCAAAAGCAGCCCTTACACACAGGTCAGAGCAGCTTCCACGTGTCCTTGCTACATAAGGCTTCTTGATTTTACACATTCTGACAAAATGTAAAATGGATTACTTTTATTTTTTATGAGCACGCTTCATTATTGAGCAGGTAGAATATGCATCATCATCACTGTGCAAACCCACAGCTTTACTTGGAATGTTGACCTTTCTCCAACTCAAAATGGCTATGTTGAGCTAAAATTATGCTGAGATACGTACTAACCAAGATTCAAAATTCTTTACTTTGTTACTTCTATTTATTGAATAGTCATTTTAGTTATCTAATTCTTTTCCTGACTTACATTCCTACATCACAGAGCCCACACTACTCCTCCTACAAGAATCCCCATTAAATATTGTGCTAAAATGGGAGAATATGGGCTCAAAATTAGTTAAGCACTGTGGCCTGCTCTACTCTTTTATGAAACTCCTTGGAGGTTCTGTGTTTTGGTCTTAATGTTTCTAACTGGTATACCTGGTACTAAAATAATTCACTTGTTCATCTCTAGTTCTTGCAAAAATGTTGCCCTCCAGCCTAAAAAGCTCTTCTCTCTCCTTGTTTAATCGCCCTGGAAAAAAGCTCTCTAATGTTTGCTGGGCTAGTCATGTAAACAAGTGTCAGGGTTCATACAGTTCTGTTCCAGTTAAAATAGGTTCTTCTTGAATATGGATCATTGGGATGTTGCACAGAATGTAAGATAACATTTAACAGTATTGTACAAAACACTAACTTTATTACCTTGATGTAAAGAAGCAGCCTAAAGTCTTAAACATTTTCTACTTAAAGATGATAAAAGTCAGGAAATTATTGCAATAAGACACATTTAGGTCTTAAACTTGCTTATTGTACACATTTAGGTCTTAAACTTGCTTATTGTCTCTTTAGAAATCCAAAGTTGTCTATGATGGAGAAACCCCTGCGACTTGCCTATCGCCACGCTAAACAGAGCGACAAAAAATCATTTGCCTGTTTTTTGCTTGGGACTCTCACAGTAGATGAAGGTAACTTAAAATAACAGGTGCACAGACAATAGTGGCTGAATAAGCCTTTATCAAGGAGCCTGAGTTGTTGCTCTTGGATGCTAACTTTATTTATTTTAAAGATGGGGAAGGCGTAACGCTAACAATAGACCGGTTTGATCCTGGTCGGGACGTTGCCAGCGGATCGGGCAAGGTTCCAACTGCATCTCTCCCTGGAGACTTCTTGATTACATGTACAGTTAATGCATGGGGACCTTCTTCAGACAGCATTATAGTGCACAGTGCTGAAGACATCAGCTTGGCTTTCAAGGTAGGTGACTGCTTGCAGCCTTCAGGTTTTTCTAACAACGAACAGCCTTCTAGGTGGAAGATTGGATTATGCATAGAGCTTGATTTCCAGCCCCACTGACTTAAAACAAACACACAAAAGTAGTGGCTGAAAGCAGACCTCTTAGTGGATTATGTGAAATGGGCTGTTTGGATGTCATTGAAAAGCATGTTGAAAAGTACTGCAATCAGTAGTCTTCAGAGAAGTTTAAGGATTACACTCTTTTTAAACTTGGACTAAATTCTTGCTGTGTGACCACAGAGTCACACCTTAAAATGAGCAGGACATCTGTGGTAGCAACAGACTTAAACAAGAAAGAGCATTTTGTTTTCTTTGAAATCTATGAATGAGTTGCAGTATTTACATGGCAGCTCACAAAAACCAATGCTGGGCAAGTGACATGCAAGAAAACCTGTTAATTCTGTATAGGCTAATACATACATCTGAAATGTTTCATCTAGACCCCATGGACAGATAGCCTAGTATATGCACCATCAAGTTCATTAATTATTTGTCTGTAGTTATTGTTGTGATAAATGCATAAAAATACTCATTCATATTTTATAGCACCAGTAATGTTTACATCTAAATTTTCCTCAGGGTGATATATCCATGTCTTAAAATGCAACATTCTTGAAAACTAACAACTCACATTGAGATTCTAGTTGCCTGTTATGATTTCATTAATTTTCATACAATTCAAGCAACCTTGGGTTTCTGAACATAATAGAAAGCAGTGCTAATATCTGCGTAGTTTAATTTCAAATACATTTTACATTATTATTCATTATATTCAGTATAGCCAGGAGCTTTGGAAACATGACTTAATAGGTTTCATTTCTATAGTACCTACTGTAGTACTAGCTATAATGAATAATTTGAGTTTCCACTGTAATAAAAACTGAATTGTAGTAGTAATATGAAGACAGCTTCCTCCTTTAACTTTTCTCTTTTCCCTGCTTCTAGGATCTGCGGGACAGCCTGTGCAGTAAAGATTCACTGGATCTTTCTAAACTGCTCACTGTCAGAGCTCACATTGTTTTCACAGAAAACCTGGATAATCTGAATTTTAGTTTTTACTGGGCTTCTGTTACAGTAGCAAATATTTTGGAATATACACCAGTGAAGTCTGTCCCAATTATTCCCACAGCCCTAGCAAGGAATTTGAGCAGCCCTATGAATATTGCACAAGTTCAAGGAACTTATAAATGTGGGTAAGTAAAGGATAATGCTCAAGTTTCTTGATTGGCCAGCCAATATGTTGTGTTCTTTTAAAAAAGGGAGGTGGAGATCATAGTGCTTTTCTTTTTAATGAAACAACTGACACCAAAAGGACAATTTGTAGTACCTAGAAAAACATTATAAACAGGAAACAGGGTCAAGAAAAAATATTAGCTTGTTCAGTCAGATCTCTGGCTTGTGTCTTCAGGAGCACCTTCCTGCTGAGGCAGTCTGAGTTGTACATAATTAACAAAACAACTATAAACAGCATTCAGTTACTTAAACAATTCCAGTGCTGATGCTAAAATGAGCATCAGATAAATGTGAGAAAAGCTTTTTCTGTTAATCATGCTTATAAAGATGATAGCAAGGAGTTGTCATTCTGACTGGTAACTGTTTTAATGGGATAGAACAGGGAAAGAATTTGAGGCAACTGAATGCTGTTTTAGTTTGAACGACCTTGCAAATGCATTTCTGAAAGATATTCTTTAAATTTACTATGAATTGCCATTAAATTTATTACCACTTGCCTTTCTGGATTCATTGCTAGGAAAAGAATATTAAGCAAGGGTTGTGCTTGGTAATTCGTTGATGCACAGGGTTTTGGTGAAAAGCAGTAGATATGGAAAAAGAATGGTTTTGATCTATTTTTCTTTTTTTCCACCAACCTTTCTTCTTTTGGTACTTTATAAACTTTCATTTGTCTCTTTAGGATTTTTTGACTTACCAAATATTGAAAATAAATAAATCATCTTTGTTTCAGCTACCTTACTATGGACCAGACACGAAAGCTACTTTTGCTGCTTGAGTCTGATCCAAAGGCATATGCTCTGCCATTAGTTGGAGTGTAAGTATCTGGTTCTGTACAGATGAATACTCTCATTGATTTAAGAGGTATTTGATGGACTATGTAGTGGAAACGTGGTAATGTAATTATCTCTAATTAGATATTTCTTCTTACTTTAGTTGGATGAGTGGAGTTACTCATATCTATAGTCCTCAAGTCTGGGCCTGTTGCCTGCGATATTTATTCAGTTCTTCAATTCAAGAAAGGCAAGTCACTTTTATCTACAAAACATAAATTACTGGCTACCTATAAATGTGTCTTGCCCAGAAGGCATGACAGCATGTGCTCTGTTCAAGGGTACTTGAGAGAATATCTGATTGATGTTGTATAGGAGTTGGGTCTGTCTGTTTTTGTTGTTGCTCCTGGTTTTGACTTATGCCTCACAAATCTTCTGGGAACTGATAAGTGTTAGCAAGCTGGGTTAAACATCCCAAAGACAGAAGAAAGTAAACATAAATATCAAGGTCACTGCATTTTATTTTTTTTTAAAGTTTAAATAAGAATTGGCAGAAAACATTTAAACATAGGGGGGGTTTTAGTTTTGTTTCTGGATTTGTTTGATTTTTTTTTTTGATGTGATTTTTTTTTCCCCTGGTTGTATCTAACCATTTTTTTTTTATGCTCAGTCATACTTGCTTTTCAATTATTAAATGAAAACACGTTTGATGAACAGATGTTTGTAATTACTGAACAGACTTTTTCCTTAAGCAATTTAAATACACACAGATGCAGATAAGAGCCCAATTAGACGATTAGATTTGCGTGGCCAAGTTAGGTGCTTGACTTTCATTAACTTTCTGTGATTTTTATCCTATAAGTGAATTGAATTGATTTGATAAATCATGCAAAGAGAATTTACCTGTGCAGACTAACTGCTTAATCTGTAAATCAGCCATCTTCAACTCTTAAGTTGTAAGAATCATTTTGAAATTCTGTCTGAATGTGCTTTTCAAGCATCTGATTCTTACTACTTTCTCTATCACAAATAGAAATAAAAAAAAAGAAAGTAGTATGGAAGTAGTCATACAATTTCCTGGAAATGCAAACTGTTTTCTCTAACCTTGCTTGGACTTCTGTGTTAATGTTGACTGCTGTAAATTCACTAGTTTCTACCAGTGTTTAAAAAAAGAAACAAACAAAAAACACACCATAATTTTTCTTGAGAAATGTTTTTAACACTGAATGTTTTTTTGAATGCTGAGGAGTAACAAATATCATTTTTACAATGTTTTCTTCTACACAATTATTGAAGTCCTTCAGTAATTCAGTCAAAGTAATAAGTGATCCCAAAGGAGGTAGAAAGCATAAATAAACTATTCCCACCATTTCTGTACTTGGCTTTTATTCTTACATATGGCATCAGTCACAAGTCTCTCTGCTCTACCTATATATAGCTCAGTGCTGCTCAAAATGCACTAAGTGACCAGCCTGATAAATTGTGTGATAACTTGTCCAATGTATTGAGAAGCTAATGACCTTCTTCCTGTTGTTTTTTTCTAAGATGTGGGCTTTTTTCTATTTTAGGGTTTTCTCAGAATCTGGAAGTTTTCTTATTGTGCTTTATTCATTGACACACAAAGAACCAGAATTTTATGAATGTGGTCCTTGCAGAGGGCAGACTGAATTAGGGTTCCAGCTCTTAACTTGCAATGAAACAGTACACCTCTTCAAAGTAAGTGGCTTGATTACTTACTGTATCACAGTAGTTAAAAAAAAATCAATGCTAGTTTAAGTATTTAAAGGAGGCAAATAATGTGATCCAAAAGGAACTGCACCATTTAAAAATGACAGCTATTTAATGTTACTTATGTCTGTTTTGACAGTGTTTTAATTATAAGTTGAGCATGTATCAAAGGGAGAGAGAGCCTCAGCAGGAGCTGACTTTTCTAGTAGCATTTAGAAATCTGGTTTTTTAAAATGCAGTGTTGAACTTTGCTCTTTTTTTTTAAGTGAATTTTTGGCTTTATGAGCAGAGATTGTTATTTCCTATAGCATTCCTTAATCTGGTATGCTGTGTACATGCTGAAAACTTCTGTCAGCTCCTCTGGGTGATGCATGTTTGTTTTCTGAAGAGCAAAGCCTAGCTAGTTGTGCTTTGTTCAGAGATGAATGCAAAGTGACATTCAGTTGTTGGTAAGTTGCAGAGCTCTTGCTGTGCTGCAGTAATAAAGCAGGAGAAATTTTTATCTTTGTGCAAAGTAACTTTCTCAAAGAATTTCATACAGTACTTGGGAATTACTCAAAGGGCTTGAGGGAATCCTAGGAAATCTGTTCTTTAAATATTTTCCTGGGAAAACACAGAACCTGAAGTTGAACATTTGTTCATTGCATGCCCTGGTAAAGAAACACATAGGGTAATGTGACCTGTGCTATTATGTTCTACTCTTTCTCCAGAAAAAGCTTTCTGAAGACAGCAAGGCCTTTAGTAACGGAGGCTTCCTTCTGCTGTTCCCAAATGTGTGTGAATTGCTATAGGAGCAGTTGTTGTTTCCTATGATGTTGAAGGCTTGTGGAAGACTATGTAAGCAGTTACAACAAGGAAGCATCTGCTCATGGCTATAATTAGGCCAGCTAGAGTAGCAAGGGGAACAGTGCTAAACAGGAAAGGAAGCCTGCCTACTTGTAGTGGTGAAAGAACTGAGAATTGAAAGTAAAGAACAAACAACAAATAATCAGCTACAAACTTCCTTGAAACTATTTCTTTGGGAGCAGTATCTTGGTTATCAAAAGCTGACATTAGCATGCTTCACAAATACAAAAAACTTCCTTTCAGAACATTGAACCTTCAGACAAGAGCCCTATCCAGTTTGTATTGAGTGCAGAGAAACAAAATGCAGAAACAGAGTTCTTCAGCAGAATCTGCAAGAAACTTCCTACTAAAAGGTAAATCTTTTGGATGTCATTTATGTACAAAAATCAAATATCTGTTGAATTAGAGTTTATTTTTACATCTTCTCTGTAGGCTGTCAGCTCTGCCTGTAGTGACGATTTTACATTAAAATCTGAATGGGCTTGTGTTTGTTCTTAGAGCTCACATTCAAGCAAGATGGTCAAACTCTTTCTCCATTTCTAGAGAGTACTAGTAATTCTACTCTTGATACTGGTGGTTGTAATTTGTACATTAGATGCTTCTGATGAGGCCTCTTTACTGATGGAGCTTGGAGTCCTTTGGCTCAAATCTCTGAAATGTATTTACTGGTAAAAATTTATTTTCTTCTGACCTTTCAGAGCTGAGACTTGGATAGGTTGAAACTTAAGGATTTGGGGGAAACCTGACTTATCCATCAACTTTTTACCTAGGGCTGAAAGATGGACCTTATTGACTTTATTTTTTAAACAATGCCACAGTCTTGTCTTTAGTACTTCCTATCTTCCTAACATAAATCAGTGCTTCTCTTTTAGAATGGCATTTAAAAGATGTATGTTTGGGGATGTGGAGAGAAGAGGATTAGTATATTTATTGCCCCCAAACAGCATTGTCTTTTCATTGTTAGGTCCTAGAGCTGTTTACCTTATGAACTTTCTGGCTAACCAGGGAGATGTACAATTGCTGATTATTAAAAAAAAAAAATGATGCTGATATTTTACTGTAGACTGCACAGTGAAAGATGTGAAGGTTTATATTACTGCTGCCCAATCTGACAAGCAGTTTTTAGTTTGACTAATGTTGTTTTAGCCCTCCTCACGGTTGTTCACCCGGTAAGCTGTCAGCAAGTGATCATGACTCCGGTGTAGAAGATGAGGATTTATCCCCAAGGCCAATTCCAAGTCCTCACCCAGCGAGTCAAGAGGTAACTAAATAATGTCTTTAGGCTTCTCAGATTCTAGAAGATGTGATAACTGAAGTAGCAAAGCTAATTGTAAGGGGATGAGAGCTTCATTCTCAAAATGCTAACAGAAACAGAACTGAAGTGTTCCAGGGAGTCCCAGCTCCTGTCTCTAGTCAGCCTGCTTTTGTGCTGAGATCATAGGCACTTCAATTCCTGCATATACTAGGATTTAGGAAAAGATTATCTGCTAGTTTATCTTGGTGGATTGGTTTTGTTTTGTTGTTTGTTTGTTTTTTACTGAAGTACATAGGAGTATAACAGAGTACCTGTAACAATGTATTTGATTATCCACAATGGTGGTGCTGTCTGCTGGGTCTAAAAGTAGTAAGAGGGACATGTAGCCTTGCACTCCAGGCTGACAAGGCTTTTGTTTGGTAGATACAGCTATTAAGCCATATGGAGACCGTACTTTAAGACTGATCCTATAGATTTTTCTGCTTTTTCTATGTCTGGACTCTCCAGTCATTAAAAAGGTATTCTTTATATAGCTGTTTTGGAGCTGGTAACAGCCATACAATTTTGAATGGAAACAATATCTTGAACAAATACTGGGAAGTTCTGCTTGTGAAGTGCAGAAGAACAGTATTTTAGAGAAAAGTTAAACTTGCTTATGTAATTACCTTCAGGTTACCAAGATCTTTCCATCAGTTCCTGAACTGTCCCTTGTTTTGGATGGGAGCTTTGTGGAATCAGGACAATTGCCTAAGCCTGCAGGGACTTCAAATGCTAAAAGTCTTCCTCAAGCGCTACATCAGTCTGTTAAAAAGAAATGCTACTTAGGATCTGTGTATTACCCCACCCAGTGCTCTGAAGACAAACAAAACTTTTCTGCTAATATGGGAGATCCTTCTCTGAGGCAATTACCAAACCATTTAAACCAGAAAATTCCAACTTCGAGGTCTTCCTGGGGAAAGCAGGCTCTAATACAGCAACAGTTGCACTGTAAGAAATCTTGTCCGCAATCAAGAAAAAGTTCTGGATCATCTTCTCCTTCAACCCCTTGCAGTGAACCTTCCCCAGATACATCTGTGCATCAACCCAGAAGGCCACCACAAAGACTTGTACTGAATCCTGAGGGAGCTGCACAGCAGGGAGAACTTCCGGTTAGAAAAACCTCAGTATCTGACTCCAAGCAGCTTCCTGCTGTTACACAGCCAGTTCTCTACAACTCCTCTACTTTTTCACTGCAGAGCTGCAGAAGACCACCAGAACTGCAGGTGCCAGTTCATGTTTCACCTTGCTGTCCAGCCAGTGCATGCAACTGTCTGTTTCCTGCTTCAGTCCAATATAATTCAATAAACTCATGGCAAGGAGTTGGTGAAAGGAACCCCAAACACGGAACAGAATTTCAATCAGAGATAGCTCAACAGAACCTGTGCACAGTGTTCCATCAGAATACCATTTGTCCAAATATTTGCTGCAATTATACAACAAGTAGCCCTATAAGTATGGGGTATCATGGGAAAATGGGGAGCTGTTCTCTTGAAAATAGCTTGTCACCTGGAATAAGACTGCCTTCAAGTGCAAGCCCCTCTAGTCCCCAGTGCTGTGGTGCTCACTCGCCTTGTTTGCACACACCTACTTCTACACCAGGATCAGATAATGGGATGATGGGATTATCTCCAGATGCTTACCGGGTTCTTACAGAACAAGATAGGCAACTCAAATTACTTCAAGCTCAGGTTTGTTGAAATGGCTTCTTTCTCCTCTGCCCTCTTAGTGATTGTTTTGATACTTTCCCTGTCAAAGGAAGAAACTAAACATTGAGCTTCACCAGGAAGAGAGAGCGTATCATACCTGAGCCAGTCTGGGGTTGGAATTAGCTCTGCTAATTAATGTTGCTCAAAACACACTTTTTGATCCTTCCCTATTTAAACTTTCTGGAATTATAACAGTAAATGTTAATGTGAAGGTTCCTTTTTCAGCAGGCTGGTTTATAATGCAAACTGATATGCTTTCTGTATAGTTGTTTTTCTATGTTGTTGTGGTTTTTTTTTTTTAAGAGAAAGTAAATTACTGTTTGTCGGTATATACAGGCTAGAGACTGGAATTAATATAAACATTCAGGTGAAATATGGACTATTCTCATGAGTTATTTTGTCCACCTTCAAGTCTGCAGCTTTCTGCTTTCAAATTTCAATCATTTTTATCAAACCTGTAAGATTCATCAGGTCTTTGGGTTGGAGAATTGGGTTTTGCTGTTCTCACTAAGTGTTATTTCAGTAGCAGGTTAAGTGCCTTCAAAATGCCCACCTCCTGAATTACACTGCTAGCCCTGTGTTCTGCAGTGTGACT
Organism: Perdix hodgsoniae; assembly: GCA_035772895.1. Classification (NCBI taxonomy): domain Eukaryota; kingdom Metazoa; phylum Chordata; class Aves; order Galliformes; family Phasianidae; genus Perdix; species Perdix hodgsoniae. Next base: position 17,817,830 of record JAPSGF010000009.1, on the reverse strand, counting down.
TGGGATTGAAGAGCCAGTGCTGCTAGTGATGAATGATGGGGGAAAAAAAAATATCAGTACAATCATAAGCAATATGTATTTCTCCTGCCTAAATTAGAAAACTGAAATAAGCTGTAGTTGTAGTTCCTGTATGTAAAATCAAGCTCTCAAAGCATGAATTGTGTATCAGGGAAGGAAAACACTCCTCGCTGTACAAATACATTGGAGCTGTGGAGTAATCAACAATCAGGGTGAAGACTTGAGTAAAGACTGCCTGGATTGCTGTAATTTTATCTTTTAAGTGCTTGTTTGTTGAATTTATAGTTTCATATAAAGTTGTTTTGACATGATATATGGACATCTGGCATATAAAATGCTTGGCTGGTGAATGATAGCTTTGCATATGGATAAAAGGGACAGAAAATTCTTCCAACAGGTGTTGTGTAAATAGGTTTTACTCAGGTTGTATTAATGCAGTCCTGCCAGCATGCACAAAACCCCTTATTTGGCAGCTCTGCCATCTTGCACCATTGAGAATGGTGTGTTTTGAGACTTCTGTGGCAGTGCATCCTGGATTTGAGTCCAGATCTTAAAGGATACAAACTTAATTAGCTTCTGCCTATTGTACTTTGTATTTCATTGTGCAAATTACACTATTCTGATAACCATTGCAGATCCAACGCTTATTGGAAGCACAGGCTCGTCAGGCTTCTTCCTCTGAAGCAGCCACAGCTAGCAGTGCTCTGCAGCCTGAGAAGCAAGGGGAACCTGTTACTATGGAAACACAGTCCTCACCAGGCTTACCCCTGAGGAAAAGTGTGAGCATTGCTGTGAGCACAGGTAGAATGTCATTCCTTAAGAAAAAGCAGTCATCACTTCATGGATGTTTCTGTGATTTTGATTGTAAGTGAGGTAACACACTGCAGAAATGCTGAATGTTCACAAGCGTGCACCTCAATACCAGCACCAGCTGAGTTCTGAGTGCTCTTTGTGAGTTTAGGCTGCAATGGCAGCAATTTCCATCGCTGGAAGAGTTATTTTTCTGATAGCTTTAGCAATGTCTTGTTTTTAGTTGTTTAAAAAGAAAAAATATTGAAAAAGAAAACAGTTACTACTTTAATGCACTGTTTTGAAAAGAAATAGCTATTACCTTATCTGATTATCTTAACACAGTAAGCAATAAATATATTTATCTGTGACTCATACAGGTGTATGCGTGAAGGAAGACTATTCTCTTCAGATCTAGCAAGTTTTTGCATCTTACTTTAAGGTTACATATTACTATATTGGTTCCTGTTTAATCTATAGGGAAACATTATTTTGGTAATTTCAGGATGGCTCACTTGTTTTCATCAAGTGTGTTTGGTGAGCATACTTTTAAAAGTAGCACTTAAAGTGTTTTTGCAGCTCTTGGCTGTTCTAAACCTTAAATCACTTATAAAATGCTGAAAAAAATGAATGCAAACAAATAATTCCTCTAGCTTTACAATACCAAAGGATCTCAAAAGATACCAATGGCTTTCCTAAGTGGGTAAATCTCTCTTCTCTTTTAGGTGCTAGCTTATTTTGGAATACATCCTCAGAAAAACAGGATGACACCGTACCACAGGGGAAGAAAGAGGATGCAGAGATTTCCAAGGAAGATATAATCATTTCAATTAATGCTGAACAAGATGCAAGTCACACCAGTATTGCTTCTTCCTTAAAGGTTGTTGACATGCCCAGCTTTGTAGACAGTATTCGTCTTGTGGAAGAAGGAACTCATCAGAATACTCTCCAGTAAGTTACTAGAAATATCTGGTGTTCACATAAGCTGCACTGCCTTTCGGAAGTTACAACCTCTTTGTAATTCTTTTTATTTTTTCAGGAATTATAAATAATTACCTGACTGAGTTATGTTCTTCCCCTTTGTTTTTTGATTATGCTTTGAATTGTGCAGCTCACCAAAACACAGCTGTCTTCGGAGTTTGCATTTATCAGTCATGCACATTTAGCTACTTACCTGTCAGCAGCAGCTGATGGCAGAAGCCTTCAACTTGGAAAAGCATGTATAGTGCTGGCAGCATTCCCTTTTTCACCTTAACTCCTGAGCAGAAAGGGGACATTGCTGTAGCTACTTGTTTTCCTCTGCAGCATTCCAAACGTTTCCAGTTCTTGAGGGGCTTAAGACAAGAAGTTTTTGGTTATATGACTGTCCTCTGAATTCTTCTACACCTGATTACACTGTATATGCAGGTGCCAACTTCACTGATATTTCACTATTTTTTAAGGTCAGATTCCTCATGTTATAGTAACTAATCTGTGTAATTTGGGAAGAAATTTCAAAAATATTTAGTTATCTACTACATCAGTGTTAGTTTTATGTATGGAATAGCTCAACAATTTGGCACTTAATGCTTAGGGAATATTAGTTTATTTGAAGAGGGGGGAAAAAAAAAGGAGGTGAAATCCTTCCATTTAGATTAGGTTTCTAAAATAATAATAATATTGGGAAAGATAGATTATAATTAAGGCAGAATTGAAATATTCATAGTCCTTGATTACAGCTTTATCTGCAGTCTGTTACTACACTGTTACCATAAGTGTTACTGGTACAGATAAATCTTTTGAATATCATATTTTTAAGAAATGCAGCCTTAAGGTTCTCTTCAGTTTGGATTCAGAAACTTGTGAGACAGTTGTGCAAGTGTCTTACAATGAGGGTATGCAGCATCGCTCAGATTCCTTTGAAGAGGCAGGGGACACTTTGGGGAATGATGAATAATTGTTAATATAACAGTAACTGATAACCTACATTGACTATCTGGCACGTCACGTGATTTAAATCTTATCGCTTTCAACACAGGCAATTGATCAGTTGGGTTCTGAAATTGTGTTATCTTGCATTCCTCTCTTGAGGAGAGACTGGCAGAGGAAGGAGGGTCGCTTAACAATCTCTTTGGGATGATGGTACTATTGATGTATCTGATCTCAGAAGGTTTGTGAGATGCAAATGCTGGCTAGTGAGTGAGGATGCATTGTCGCTCATCCTAGAATATCTACCCCAGGGTTTTCAAATGAAAAGGGTAAATTATTGTTCTTTCTTTCACAGTTGTTAGGGAGAAATATTTCAGCTATGGGTTTGTTTTCAATTCATTCATATTCTGTGTGTACTGAATATGTATGTACTTGTAACAGCATCTTTGAGAAGTTATGTGAGCTTTAAACTGCCACAGCAGTTTTGTTACTAGTTGTTTTGGTTTAAAATAAAGGAATTAAGTTATACTCAGAGCATGTGGAAAACACATTACTCCTGAAGTGCCCATGAAAATCCTGAAGACTAATTCCAGTTTTTTAGTGATTTGTTTAATCTTTTTTAAGGTTAAGTGTCGTCATCATGTTCTGACTACTCCAGAGAAGCCAATGCAATCTTCAGGAAAAACAATGAAGCTGTTGTAATGTTACTCTGGGAGCTGTTTCTTCAGTCTTCAAAAGGCTCCTTGCTGTGGTTGTTCTCTTTCAAGGTCTTGAGCAAAAAACAAATCAAGGAATGCTAGATCCTATTTCCAATACTCTATCTTCTTCTCTTCTGGTGTTCACAATAGGACACCAGGAGTGATATCTTTATCTTCTCTTCAAGGAAATACCTAGTTATGTCATTGGTCTCTTTCAGAACTGGAAATGTCTCCCAAGCACTTGTCCACAGCTCATCCTTAGAGGAAAGTGCTAGCATGTGCTTACAGGAAGAACCAACAGAGGGAGCCAGCAACCACGTGGTGGCAACAAGTGAGCAAAACCTGGAGCCAGCCGTCTCCATGCTGGCCCAGCGTCCATCAGAGGATCAGAAACTTTATCAGGATTTGCTGGTGATTAATTTAGATTTGACATTCTGTACTGCACAGAAGTATCAACAGCACACTGGTGAAGTCACGATGTGGTATTAGCATCACGGAACAGTGCATGTGATTTTCAAGTTCATATGTTACATGCTATGGAAAAGCTCTGAGTTTTCAGGTCTTCCCTTTCAGGTTTAAATGGCCATTCTTCACTTCACTCTTCTGTGCATATATGGAGTACCATCTACTGACTAATTATGTAGTTAAAAATTGATGTTAGTAAATAACTTTCCCCAATTAGCCTTTAATATCACAGTACTTTACCTTCAAGCCCCTTAAAGAATGGAGACTTTAATTTGGAACTATGAAATGTAAGATAGTCCAGTGTTTTTCTACTCTTATGTGATATTACTCTTGTATCCAAGTTGAATATGACTCTGGTGTATTTTTCAAAATAAGTTGTTAACTCAGCTAGTTATACATTGCAAAATAATTGCTTGAAACATTGTTTTATGGCAACTCATACATGTCATGGTTTTGGCAATGTGGGCTCTTACCCTCCTCCTTTTATTTTTCTCTAGGGCCAAGTAAACCATCTCTTAAAGTCTTCAGAAGAACAAGATCACTTTCCTGTAAAAGCAGGATTTGTTGATGATGATGATGCAAAGTATCAAAGTGTCAGTGACAGAACAGAAGGGGATTCAGGGACTGACACAGAAGTGGTGGATAAAGAGAGTGTGATTAGTGCTACACTCAAACAGCTGAGAAGTCTTGGAGTGACAATTGAGTCGCCCAGCAGAATGAAGAAAAATACACACACAGTGGAGAATGCCAGGTAAAATACTGACTGTTTTGAGCAGTAATTTCTAGATCCCACCACAAATGAGGATCAGCTTAATGAGCAAAGAAGGGACTGTATTTGCTGTCAGTGGGGATTATTTGGCAGCTTGGTCTGCATTTCCTACACAAAGATGAAATACTAGCTCATGCTATGGGTATTTCAGATAGGTGTGAGAGCTCTGTTAGCAAATTCAATTTAACGTAACACAAGTAGCTCTAGCCATTAGAGCATCTGGTGATTCTTAAGTATTGTGTGTGGAAGCACATAATTCCTTAGAAAGAATGCTTGAGTAATTTCAGTCCTCTGGGCTATGTCAGAGTATTCCAGAGAGACACCGTTTAAACTTGTGAGGCTGAACATTAAGCAGCAGTCATTAGATATTTTTATCACAACCTCTTAACCCACATCTTGCATTTTGAAGTGAAACTGTTCTCATAACTTCCACATATATTCAAAATGGCTTCTGTCCTAATCACTTTAGATTGTGAATGCTTTGAGTTAAAGTAGAGGGAGGCTGTAGTGGCTGGGCAGGGAAGATGCCTTGGTGAAACAAACAAAAGAAGAGAAGTAGAATCAAGCAGAGTAGTGTGAATCTTCAGCATGTATCAAAAGCTGTTTCTAGTTGTACAGTCTCTAAGCTCTTTTCTCTCAATTTCACTTTAAGTTCATCAGATACTTGTGTGTGTACAGGAAACTACTATGGCAAACAAGTGAATGTGAACGTGCCTCTTACTGAAGGATGTCTTCAAAAGCTAGAACCTTGACACTGGAAAACATGAGGTGTCCTTGATATCTCTGTTCCTGGGTTTGCATCTTCTACTGCAATACAAATTTGGAATTAGATGTTAGCACCCAGAGCCCTAGAGTCAGAGGCATGTAACTTCTTATTAGCAATGAGAGTTGGCCAACAGCTCAAATCAGCTGTGAACAGTCAGCTCTGAAATCTGTTGGAGGTTGGTTCTTCTCAACAGCAGGGCTGTGGTTAGCACTGAATCGAGGAGTATCATCAGTGTTCCAAGATATTGTTTGAATGCTATCAGTGTGACTAGCTGCAGATATGCTCTTTAGTATATGCAGAATGCCTGGTCTCGGCACTGAGCAGTCTGATTGAGCTGTAATGTTCAGAAAGGAGGAGAAATCGATACAGGGAGCAAAATAATTTATCAGATCATTCTGTGAAATGCATACTTCTTTCCTTGTAAATCTGAACTAACTTTTTGATGCTTTATTTCAGCATTTTAGCGTGCATAAGTCCCGAAGCGGTGGTTCCTGGACTAAATTACATGTCATTTGCCAATGTCAGCATGTGTGGCTTAACTCCTAATGTAGTTGACCTGAGCATGGAAGCAAATGCTATAGCACTCAAGTATCTCAGTGAAAATCAGTTATCTAGGCTTTCTCTCAGTCGCTCGGGCCCAAATCCTCCTACTGATCTCTGTTTCCAAGACGTCTTGCATTCAAATGTGGAAAAGAGCATGGTGGGTCTTAGCTTGATTTCACCCAACAATATGTCATTTGCAACCAAGAAGTACATGAAACGGTATGGACTGATACAGGGAGGGGACAGTAGTGAAGATGAAGAGGAACTGCATGTTCAAAATGGCAATTATGGCACTGTCGAAAGTGAAAGTGTGCTGCACAAAAACTTTACCCCTCTGTTGGATGGCTTAAACCACAGGACTGAATTATCCAAAAGAACTGATGAAGGAACCCCCATTCATCTGAAAAGTCCCAGCAGAGAGTTGACTGCTAATGCTTTTCTACCAGAATTGAACAGCCCTATATTAAGAAACATTACAAATGAAATTTTTCTTCCCAGAGCAGAACAAGCAAATGAAAAGTCAGTTCAGTTTTTAAAGGATTTGAAGTCAAAGCACAAATTGTTACCTGGGAAGGTTGAATTCACCGAACAACCTGGCAGGAAAGGTGGAGGAGATATACAGGTATTTGCTGGAAATCTGCATGCTCCAGCCCTTGGAACATTAAGCCAGTCAAACAGTGTGAATTCTGTTGGCACCATTCTTGATGTGAAGCAACTCAGGCAGCTGCCGAAGTTGTTCTGAGCATCTCCCCAGATAACTGGCAGATACTGCTTCAAATTTAAAAAGGACCCCTTTGTAAAAGACTACAGGAAACCAAGGATTACGTTATCTTTTATGAGGTCACTTTATTGTAGCAACATGAAGTTTGCAAAACTGAGCTTTCGGTCCAGGTTGGTGACAGCCACTTCCAGGTGTCTGCAGTATGTTTGCACTTTTGTTTACATTTAAACATGATTTTGAAGTATCTAAAAGGTGAATTGACTTGAACCCAGGATGTCCTCTTTGCTTAGCTGTAATAATGCTGCTTGTTTTTACACGCTTTTTAATTGATTATTATTATTTTTTTAAACAGTGACTTTTACTTGCTTGTGTCAACTGTGAAACCATAGATCCTGTGTGGCATAGGAGGGGTAATGGAGCAAAAACACTAACTTCCAAAAGCTTTGTTTGGATTGCTGTGTGGGGTTGTGTTGGGTGGGAAGGGCCATGAAATCATGGCTTTACTGTGCTTAAAATTACTTGGATTTCAGGCAAGGTGGCACATGTAACAGACTATATCATGAGATCTTATAAGGAAATTGGAAAAACCAGCACTTTTATCGTTCTTGTGATTTTATTCTGTATGTTTTCTATTTATTAAAACGTACATATGGCTCAAGCAGGCACAAGTTTTCATTAAAAAAATAACAAATAAAACTACCTTCGGTTGTTTGTGGTATTTATGTATGAACTTATCCATTCCCTGTTGTTGTGTGGCATGGCTGACAAAGTCACTGTCACTTGGTATTCAGCAATTCCAATATTGGGGGGTGGGATAAGCAAAAATAAGGGAAAAAAAAATTGTTTTACTTTTGTTCCTTATTAACATACAGATTAGTCTGTGAAAGCATTACAGTCTATTACTGAAATTGCTGTTACAGGATTATGGAAAAGGGCTGCTCCACAAGTTGAGGAATTCAGTTATCAATTAACCATTCCATTTCTGTTAACAGTTTGACTCCTGGTTGAATTTTTAGGTATAGTGGACATGTCTGTGCTTTCTGTTTTTCCTGCTGGAAGTCCCAGGTGCTCAGTGCTGGCTCTGACAGCTCTGCTTCTTTTGGCAAGTCCTGCGTAAGGCCACAGCTCAGCCAGCATCACTGTGGTGTAACACAGCTCCCTTTTGACCTCCTTGACTTGGAAATGAGACAGCAGCAGTGGAAGTTGCAGTTTAGTCCAGTTCCCACCATCCATAACATCCAGCCAAAGCTGAATGACAGCAGAACCATCTGTTTTCACCCTGGCTCTGCTGCATCAACATGCTTTGAGGTTTAAAACAAAGTTTGTTCAGATCTGTGTTAATGATGGCATTGTCTCAACAGAAGTTCAGCCTCTGGTGCTGACCTTGTCTTTCCTGCTCATGGGGTGTTAAACTAGAAATTAAAGCAGCCCACGCTAATGTCCCAGGTCTTTCCTGTTCAGATGCAAAGGACTACAGTAACTACATGAGTTTGTGGGAGGTTTGAGTGTGTACTAATTGCTAATTAATAGATTATACCAGCAAGAGTGTTCTCTAGCATCTACCACCTCCTAGGCTGTTGTGAGCTGAAGAATTGGGAGCAATAAGCCTCTTGATATTTCAGAGCAAGACTAACTGCCTGTATATGAAACGGAAAACACCAGCTTGCATTAAGCTGTGTCAGAATTCCTTTCCTTGCAGCAGCCTCTGCCATCAGTGAGGATATTTGCTGCCTTTCAGGAGCTATTACTCTCCTACGCTGAGAAGCAGGGAGCCTGTGCCATGCTCAATCTGGTGGCTGAGGTCCAGGCTTGCTGTCTGGCAGCCTGGTTTCTGCTGAAGTAGTCAAAAAATAGTTAATGTTTTTGGACATTCCACTGGGATGAATGAGGCAATTCATACCTCTGAGCTATTGTTGTAGGGTTTTGTTCTTTGTTTCCTATTGTAAAATGTCTGGAAACACAGGAAGATGACAGTTGTATTGGTTAATATTTTGAAGACTTTCTTCAGATGCTTGAGGGCTAGAACCAATCTGAAAACAAAAGCCCAACCGCTTGCCCACAGCTCGGGACGAGGGTGTGGTATTGCACTGAGTTACACAAATCTGTCCTGCTGGATGGCAAAGGGAGCGAGAGAGCTGTTAATTTACCAACCAGCAAAATAAACCACCCTTCCCTAAAACTGCATTTCCTTTCACAATGCAGTGCTGAGCAACTGGAAGATGCTCGGCTTTGGAGTTGTAACCACTCAAGCTTTGTGTTTTGTGGGGAGGGGGCAGCCCTGTTCGAGGCTTTACAGTTCATGGAGTCACAGAACGGCTTGGGTAGGAAGGGACCTTATGGATCATCCAATTCCAACTCCCTCCTGGGGGCTGGCTGGCCCCCATCAGTGCAGACTGATGGGTGATCCAATACGGGCTGGCTGTCTCCAGGGATTGGGCACCCCCAGCTTATCTGAGCAGCCCCGTGCCCAGCGAGGGGGTCCCTCACAGCCATGTGGATGCAGCTCCCACCCCTCCGGGGGGCTTCTACTGGGGGCGTGCAGAAGATGCTCGCCTTCCTAATCTCCCCAGCCCAGCCCCGGCTGTTCTATCTTTAACACTTCCTGTTGGTTAGAGGAGCCGGCTTGAAAATGGTCGTGTTTCCTGGCTGGAGGCACGGCGGAGCTCTCCAACGCGTCGTGACCGGCCCCGCCGCACGCACCCGCACACGCACTGCCGGCATCGTGAGCGCACAGCGACCCGGGGGGCGAACCTCTCCCACGGCCGCATCCAGAGAGGGAAGCCGAGAGGGGAAGGAGTGAAAGGAAGAATAACAGCTCCGGCATTTCCCCGCTCGAGTCCGTGTGCGTGCAGGTGGCGGGGACACAATAGCGACCCGCGAACCCCCAGCGCATCGCTGCGGGCAGGTGCGGCCGCTCCGCCCGACCCGTCCGCCCTTTTTCCCCCGGGGATGACACGGCGGAGGTTCGCTCTCCCGTAGAGGGGATCGAGGCCCTTCAAGAGACTGGTCCAGCCTCGATCCTGGCCTCCCGTGCCATTTCTTTAGTAATTTCGTTGATTTTCGAGGGTTCGAAACCGCCGTCTTTAAGACGTGGAGATGACGAATGGCACCCTCCGCCGTGCCTCTCTCTCCCCGCTTCCTCCGCCGGACAACGTGGGGAGGTGCCCTCATGTCCCCCTACCCCCACCCTCATACCCCAAAGCCCGCACGGGGAAGGCCGGCACGGTTCCGTTTCCCCCGTTCCTGTTCCCAGCTTCTCGTCCCCACGAACCCCATCCCCGACGGGGCGCGCCGCCGGGTCCGGCCCTTTCCCCCTCTCTCCCTTTTCCCCTTTTTCCTGCACGCTCTGCCCTGGGCCCTGAGGCGCTGAGCTCTCCCAGCTTCTCCCATCCCAAATTTCCCGAGGTCGAGCCGTGCCCGATCCGTCCCCATCCTCCATTGGGGGCTGCTCGGCCACCCCAATTCGGACGCTAATAAGGGACACCCGCACTGCATCGGGGAATGAAGGCTGCAGATGGGGCCAAAGCAGCCCACACCCCTTCCCTCTCTCTTTCAGCATCCCCACCAATTTATTTTGGCTCATTAAATTTAATTAAGAACGGAGGATGTGCTCCATCAAAAAAAAAAAAAAAAAAAAAAAAAAAGCACCCAACAAAATGCAGGGGGCAATAATAACGTTTGAGAGAACTAAAATAAAGAATCGAATCGCCATTCAGACTCGGGCAGCACAGTGCAATGTTTTATTACTTTTTTTTTTTTTTTTTTTTTTTTTTTTTTTTGCAGTGTCTTTTTAAGAGCATCTAAGCACACACACATAAAAAGCTAGAAGGCATTCCGGAGTTATTCCTATGCATATCCCTGCAATAATTTTCCGCTTTCCTTCGATAAAATTGCCAAATAATAATGAATCATTTCATAAATAATGGGTTTAGAAGCTTATCAGGGCAGGCGGGCCACTGCTGGGGCTTTATCTCTCTCGGCCACATTGCAGTAGTGTTCCGCTCTCCATACTAAATAGGAAACTGGACGTGATGTGGAATTAGAGCCTCCCCAGCTGAAGCCACCCCACATTACTACAAATATAGCCGCCATGCGTAGGCCACAAAATGGCTCCACTCACTTTTCCCAATGAAAAGCAAATGGTGAGTGGGGAGGGATCGGGCCCCGCAGCGGGACGGAGCTGGAGGGGGGCACGATGGGGGGCGAGGAGGGGGGGGGAGGATTTTGGGGGCACGCAGGGGTCTTCTGCAGTGTGTTAAAGACAGGTGAAAGGGGGGAAAAGAAAGAAACAAACGCGGCTTTTCCACGGTTGGGCTTTATTTTTTCTGTTGTTCTCCTTTGATGGGTGGGGGGGGCTGAGGTTGCCTTTCCTTGCTCTCCCCCCACCCGGGTGCGTCCCCAGCTATCGGGGCTCTGTGGGGCCACGCAGGGCGATGTGGGGCGATGCCCACAGCCCCGCCGGGGGGCCCGACATGAACCGACCGTAGGACGGCTCATGGGGGCTTCTCCCCACCCCCTTCCCCATCCCTTTCTCTCTCCGTTTTGGGGGGTAATTCTCCCCACCAAGGGCACAGGGAGAGGTGCGCGGCCGGGGTGGAAATTTCCTGCCCATCCGCGGCCGCAAAACAAAAGGAGTTGGAGGCGCAGAACAGAACGGGCAGGGATTTCATGCCCCCCCACCCCCCCTCCATTTTCTCCGTATATTTACCCCAAAACGAAACGAAAACGCCGCAGATTTGGGGCGTTTTTTGGTTTATTTCGTTTCAACGAAAACAAACAAACAACCAAAAACCCAGAGGAGAAGCCGACGGGTTTATTCCGTTGTTTAACGAAGAGTAAAGCCCCCGCTCGGCATTTCGCTTCGGGGGGGGGGGGGGGGGGGGGCACGGACGGCTCTCTCCTTCCTGTTGATCGTAGCGGGGCCGCTCCGGGCGGACACCGGCCCCGATCCTCCGCGCTGTGCTCTGCGGCTCCGGGAGCGGCCCCGCCGCTATTCGCGTCCCCATCGGAACGAACCAAAACCCCGACCCCATCCGGAATCTCCTTTCCGAGGAGACGAATCCAAAAAACCACCTGATTCAGCCCCAAAATATGTGTTTGGTTTTTTTTTTCTTCTCCTTTTTCCTTTTTTTTTTTTTTTTAACTTTTCTTTATTAACGCTTCCCCTAGACATATTATTTTTTTCCCCTAAATAAACCAGCTTTCCCCTTGAATTTATCATCCTTTTCCCCCACAGACACCAGTTCTCCCCTCTCCGCACAGGTTCGGGCCGCGTACCGGGGCCGTGCGCGGTGCCCCCGTCCCCGCGGTGCCATTCCCGTGTCCCCCAGACCCACCCTCTCTCTCCCTTTCTCTCCCCCCCTTCTCTTCCTCCCAGGCTTTAGCAGTTTTATCCCGATGCGGGTGTCCTTCCTCTCTGTAAAATCGTAAGTACCTCGAGGTGGGAGGAGTAAATTCAGCCTGACACTGAGAGCGCTTTTGTTGAAACGGGAGAGACTCGCGGTGTCCCTACTTAAATATGACACATGTGAGTAATCTCTTCCTATACAATATGGGAATAGGCAATTAGATGCTCTTTCTGGAGGGCTGGCAGGGCGGGGGGAGGCAGTAAAGCTTTGGGTTGAACGGTTGATATTATTCTTACTACTATTGTTGTTGTTATTATTATTATAGATGGAGAGATGTGATCAAAATAATAATAATAATAATAATTTTCTCTGGGGTTGGATCAACCCAGAAATGATAATAATTGACCCAAAGAGAAGCAGCGGGGATGTCGGGAATGAGATCTGCTCCGTTATTTATAGGGAGAGAAAAAAAAAAAAAGAAAAGAAAGAAAGAGCTAGGAGGGCGGTGGGAGAAGGAGAAATAGTCGCGATAGCGCTGCCCGCTCTCGGCTCTGTCGCGATAGTTTCGTTATAGGGGAGAAAGAAGGGAGCGGGGCCGCAGACAATTGCCGTGCGCGGCCGCGGTTGCTTCGAGCCGGGGCCCCTTCCTCCTTCCTGCTGAGCTCATGGGGGTGCGGGGCTTTGTGTGAGCGCTTCTCCCCCCCATTCGGCAGCGCCTGGAGCTTGGTTTCCATATTGAAAATTAATAACAATTATTCTAATACGAATAAAGTACAAATTTCCCCCCAGTGGGCCGAAATGTCCTCGAAACGGAGCTGGGAGAACCCCCGGCCTCCTTCCAGGTCCCTGTCCTTGTCGGTGCGGTGCCCCCCCCCCCCCCAGGGTCATTGGTACAGGGGTACAATGGAGGGTTGGGGGGGCGAAGGGGGTTCTTGCCGTGACGTCACGCCGCCGCTGCGTGACGTCACGCCGCCGAAGCGGGGAGACCCCCCTGTCGGGTTCGGGCCGCCCCGAGCGCTGCTCTCCCCGCAGGACGATGGACAGGCCGCCCGCCCCGCCGCCCCCCAGCAGTGACCCCCGCGATGCCCGCCGCCACGATCCCGAAGCGGAGCCCACGAGCGAGCCCGACAGCAGCCGCGGGGGCATGGAGCCGCCGGCCGAGCCCCAGCTGCTGCTCAACGGGGCGGCCAAAGAGGCGGGCCGACCCTCCCCCGGGCCCCCCGCCGCCGCCGTGCCCGTCATCGAGCTGGTGCGCCGGGGGGGCTCATTGGACATAAAAAGCCGAGAGGCGGCGGGGGAAGCGATGCAGAGAGCGCCGGGCGCCGAGCCGTGCCGCGCTGCCGAAGCCGCTTGCGAAGCCCGCATGGTGCAACTGAGCCCCCCCGCGCTGCCGCTGCAGCCCCCCGGCAGGGCCATGCTCTACAACCTGGGGCAACCGCTGGGCACCATCGGCAGGTTCGTGCCCGTACCGCGTCCTCGGGGCTGAGGGGAAGGAGAGGAGGGAAGGGGGGTTGTTTGGGGGAGCTGGAGGGGGCTGAGTCATCGCCAAAAAAAAAAAAAAAA
>JAPSGF010000009.1:17782406-17794937 GCA_035772895.1 Perdix hodgsoniae | reverse complement strand
TATTATTTTCCTTTTTAATTTTGCAGCCAGCCAAACGCTGCAGAACCCAGAGGCGAAGCAGCCGGGCCAAACCCTGCCCTGTGTTATGGAAATCACGGCTGCCACCCGGCAGATGCGGGCTGAGGAAATAATGCGGCTGTTGAGCCGACACAGAGGAGGAGAGGGGAGCTTTTGTCTGGCACTCGCCGGGGTTGGAGAACACTTGTCGAGCAACAACTGGAGCTCGTTGAAAAGAAGTGGAGGTTATTAGGAGCGTTTCGCTCGATGCCGATGGCCCCCTTATTTTTCCCTTCAGATGCCAGACAGAATCTGTGGGGCTGGGAGGGAGAAGTGAGATGCCACCTGACGGCACACTGATGGTGGAGAGAATAAATAGGGCTGGAGGCAGCCGGCTGGGCTCTGGCAGCTCGGACCCCGTGTTTCAAGGGTGCTTCGCCTTCCCCAGGGTAACTGGGGCAGCACAATGATCAGCTGGCCTGGGAGACGTCCATCCATCCCTCTATCTACCCGCCTATCTCTCCCTCTGTCTCGACGCACCTCCAGCCTCCTTTCTCTGCTCTGAAATAAAAAGCACCGATCCCCTTTCCGAAGCCAGGAACGAAATGAATGCCTCCTCTCCCTAATTCAGGTAGCTCCTCATAAATCTTCCCAGCTTCAGCGTGGTCTCCTAGGACTCGTGGGGCAGTTGGGAACCTATGTAATCAGCTCGGATGATCAGCACTGTTCGTCACTCTCCGGTTGCCGAAAAGCCCTTTGAACCCTTTGTGTCTTTATTGAATGATCCCGGAGTCCCCTGACGATTTTGCCAGTCTGGCCCATTCTGCACGCCAGCTCCTGGGTTAATAACCCACTGAAATCCCGCAGTGAGTGTGGAGGGTGGGGAGAGCCACGGCCCCGCTGCCAAGCCTCTTATCACAGCATCTTCCCATGTCTCCTCCTCGGTGCTCCCACACGCTGCAGATATCCATGAAAACACAAAATGTGGCCAGCAAAAGGAGGGCTCAGAGCCAGCATGAGAGCACCCAGGGAATGATACACCTGGTGCTGGGAGAAGAAAGCTAAAAGTCCCCTTGGGGAGACCCAACAGGGGCTGAGGCAGATGAAAAGTCACAACGTCCATGGGTGAAAGTGTTTATTTTTAGCACATTTTAGTGCCTCTTTGGTTTCAGTTGGTCGGGAACCAAACTGAGGGATGGTGGCTGCTGGCAGAGGTTTGCAGTGATGCTGAGTCCTTTGGGAGCACTGCTGAGGTTGCAGCCTGCTGGAAGCAAATGTAAAGCTGCCCAGACCCGGGAGGATTCCTTCCATCAGGGAAACGCTCAGCTGTCATCTTTATAAATCATTTGAGTTGGAAGGGACTCTTAAAGGTCACCTGGTCCAAGTCCCCTGCAATGAACAGGGAGAACCACATCCACCTTCAGTGGACAGGTCTCTTAAGCTGAAGTTTTGCTGGCGATGTTTGCCATCTGCCCCAGCATCCCCAACAACCCCATGGTGATCACCAGCCAGATCTGCACCTCTTCTCCACTCAGTTCTCCCCAGAGGCGTTGTTGGTGTTTCTCCTTCTGAAGGATGCTGCTCTCCATACCTCACAACTTAGTATGGACCACCATCAAGACAGGCAAAGCAACCTAATCTATGAGCGCATTAGGGTGTCGGAAAACAATAATCCAAGAAGGAAACACATTATCTGTCCTTGTTACTTTACAAAGTAATTTAAATTAATTTTTCCCTAGAGTGGTTAGGGAGCACAGCAACTTGCCCTTGCCTATTCTCTCCAGCTAATGAAGCTTTACCAGAGACTGCTCGTGAATTCCTATTAAGACCTCATCTTAGAGGTTACAGGGCAAAGCAATTTCTGCTCCTGGGAAAGATGCCTATGAATTTGTAATTGTAAGGCCGTGTTTGATAGGGATTAGCATCTGAAAGGGGTAGAGTGGTGGGTAGCAGAGAAAACATTATTTCAATTAGCAGAAGAAAAGCAACTTAACATCTGATTATAGTTTACACTTTCAATTTTCTCCTATTCTGGCATTTGGGATAATTATTTCCTGAATTCATCCACACCCACCAAGCAGCCAACTCTTCTTTTCTTTTCCTCCTGGTCATGTTGGTAGTGATTGACATGGGAATGGCTGATGAGCTGGCTTTGTTCCTTTCTGTTCTTCTCCCAGGCAATAGCCAGACTCAGGGAATGTGGGGATGGAGGGGAGGATGCTGTGCCAAGCCTGACTAAAATGAGATGCGGTGTTTTCCATCATGCCAAGGAGGTGTAGGACATGATGGAGCTTTGCTCAGTTGTTGGGTTCATGGCTGGTGTAGCGGCCAGCAGCATGGCACAGTGCTGATGCCCTTCGCTCCCACTCACAAAATGATGCAACTGGGAAAACATTTAAGGAGACTGGAAATGCCCTGGGATACCTAATGCCCAGAGCTTTCCTCTGCGCTCAGGAATTGCCTCTCATCGCTTATTTACTTTCCTCCCAGCCTATAGAGGCAGATGCCTTTTGCTCTGTATGGACTCGCCACAACCCACGGTCCTGCTGCTTTTCTCTGCCTTGTTGGTCTCCTGCTTCCTAATGGCAATGCAATCAGTTTTCAGGCTGGAGATTCCTCGTAAGAAGGCATGTTGTTACTTAAGGAAGATCATGAAATCCATCCTTAATGAAAGGACGGGAGAAACCCCTTCCACCGAGTTACACTGAAGCCTGAGATTATCATTTTTATGGGCTTCCAATCTCTCCAGCCTTGTGTCTTATCAGCAAATGCAGCTGGAGGCTTCAAAACACTCCCAGCTTGCTGCTGATTTTGCGGGATGAAGATTAGAGATGATCAGATAGTGAATTATTCATTCCACTTGATATCTCTGGGCAGGAGGGAATATCCAAGCAAAAGTCAGCTCCCTCCTTGCTGTCTGAGCATCTCCTGCTCTTCCAGCAGTATTAGGGAAGGGCAGAGGCAAGGAGCCAGGCTGACGTGAACACAGAGCCGGAGCCCCAGAGCCATTGGCCCCACCAGCCTCCTTCACCTGGTGGGCAGTGGAGCAGCAGCAGCAATGGTTTAAAAATGAATGAGGGTAGATTTACACTGGATGTAAGGAAATTTGTCACGATGAAGGTGGTGAGGGAATGGAACGGGTTCCTTAGGGAAGCTGTGGATGTTCCATCAATGGAAATGTTCAAAGCTGAGCTGGATGTGGCTTTGAGGTCTAGTGGCAGGTGTCCCTGCTCATGGTAGAGGGGTGGATTAGGTGGTCTTTAAGGCCCCTTTCAACCTAACGATTTTGTTATCTCAGAGGAAAATGAAGAAATTAGCACAGCCCTAGGGTAGATGAAGGGTCACAGTCACAACACTGATGTTAGGGACCACCTACCAGCTCTTGGGGGCCTCTTTGAGCCATGTAATAAAGCACAGGGTGGGGTGAAGGCCCCATGGGACACGCTGGGGCAGACATGCTCTACTGCATGATGGCAGCAGGGTGCCAGCTCCCTCTGAGCACTGGTTATTACACGGTCCAACTGGACACTGTTTCATGAAATTCCTCTGGGGGGTGGTGGCTCTGGATGTTCCTTGTCCTTCTCCCTGCTTCCCAGACCTCGCACAACCCTTCTTCCAAGTGACTCTGCCACTGAATAACCAGCCAAGGAAATAGCTCACCCATTGCAGGAGGGGAACGTCCTGCCAGCCCTGACTTGACCCTGCTGGGGAGTCTGGACAAAAACCCACGTTTTGGAGGAATGGAGGAAAAAGTATATATATATATATTTCTTTTTGCACTATTCAGGCTTGCTTTTATCTACTTTATCTATCTATTTATTTATTTATTTTTATGGCTCTTTCTGGTGAAGTGGGGGGGAGATGGGGTGGGTGAAAGAGGGGAGGAGGGTGGGAGGGAGGAAGGAAATGAAGGAAAAAGAAAAACAACCTCCATACAAACACTGAAGCCCACAACGTTTCTCAAAGAGGAACTGGCATCTGCTCTGAGCCGTATCACCCAGGAACACATTTTAGGCTCAGGAATGTGCTCTGAGCCAATGTTAATTTTGGCAAAAAAGAAAAAAGAAAAGAAAAAAAAAAAAAAGAGGAAGAAATGTCAAATTTTTTTGAGGGTATCAGCATAATCCTGAAATGCCAAGACCTGGATTTGTCCAAGTCCCATTCTATTGGAAACAGCTCCTAAGAGCTGTTGAGCTCCAAGAGCAGCTTGGAGAGAGCTGGGCTGGGGCTGAGTGCTGCAGTCAGAATTGCCCTTCTCTGCCTCAGCTTTCCCCTTCAGTAAAATGGCTCCAAAAGGGTTTGCTCTGCCACATCCCTATGCTGCTGAGAGCATAAATGTGAGGGATGACAACACATCCAAAGTGCTGCAGTGAGAACTTGTAGCTTCTTGTCTCTGCTTTACATGCTTCCACTGCAAGAATCACAAAAGGATGAAGGGGTGGCGAATTATTTGCTGAAGTTTCTGATCTTGTCCTTGCAGTAAACCCACTGCCATTGCTGTTCCTCATCAGCCCCCCCACCCCCCCCAGGCCTGACTGAGTGACGTGCAGCCAAGCAGGTGCCACTGGGCCCTTTGGCCACAATTGTGCATACCTCCCTAATAGCTGCCACAGGCTCAGCAGATGCCTGGGAGCAGAGAAGAGCTTTGAGATAAGCAAAGGAATGAGTCCCTGCCCTCATGGCCAAGGGCAGAAGAAGAATCCTGCCTTAAGTTTCTTCTTTCTTTGGAAATCAGCCCTGTTGTCCCCAGGGCTGAGCTGAGCAGAAAAGATGGGAAGAAGTCCCCAAGTGTGGAGGGGCTGAGAGTGATGCGGATGCGGGGTGGGCAGCAATAGATGGCAGATGTCACAGGTGCTGCACTTTCTAAAGACAGCCCAGGACAGGGTGTTGGTGAAGCTTTCTGCTGAAGGCAGGCTTTTTTTTTCTTTTTTTTTTTTTTCCTTGGTGGGGCTGTACTAAGGAATAAGCAGCCAAGAGCGCAAGACCTGAGTGCTTCTTTGGAATGGATAACATGCAAATAAGTTGCTGGGAAACCAAAGGTCACTCTCATTACTATTTCTTCCTAAGCCAGCTCATCCCTTTTGGTTTCTAACAGCATTGCTTTTAAAGGGACACACTATGGGCAGGTCCTTCCCAGGTTCATGGAGAGAGTCCCCTCCTTGGAGAGCCCTTTCCCTGAATGAGCAAAGCTGGTGGGGCTGAGGCTGAGCCCACCTTGTGCTCCATGGGGGACTGAGGCATGGGGAGATGGGTGTGCAAAGGAACTCGGGGGAAATCTGGGGGCTGGGCTTGCACACATTTCCAGGATAAATGACACTGCTTGCTGTCCAGGGAAAGCAGGGGAATGAAGAGCAGGATGACAGCACTGCTGTCGTGTGTTTCTATCTCTTGTGGTGTCAGAAAAACTTCAGGATCAGCCCTGAAGTCACAATAAAACCAACGCTCTGTTTACAATGTTTAATAGTCTCTATCTAGCAACGTCTGTGATGGAGGAGGCAGCAATCAGCAGTGAGGCCAGTTTAATAAAGGATGTTTCTAAGCCACAAATGTGTTTTCCCAGCTTGTTAATGACACTTGGTGCAAAGGACGGCGGCATTCCTCTCCTGTGCCTGGCACTCCGTTTCCCTGCTGAGCTGTGCTGTGTGTGGGATCCGTGCTCTGTGGGTGCTCCCCAGGACTCCAGCGCTGGGATGGGGCACAGGGGTGCGAAGGGGTTCGTAGGGGAGCCCCAACCCCTGCACTGTGGGACAGCGGTGCTGCCGGGGAGCTCTCAGAGCTGAGATTTCAGCTCTCTGCTCGGCCGCATTCCCCAAAGATCACAGCAGGGATTTACCGATGAGGGCGTCAGTTCTTCCTCCCGCACCCGTACGATCGCTGTCCGTGTATCTCGGCTCCCTTCCAAGCCCTAAGGGAACAGCCAGGTTCAAGTCACCTTGCCCCAAATTCCCCTTAATCCCTTTCTCTGGGGCGGAAGAAAGAGACACCTCCTCCACACCCCTCCTCCCCTTCCCGGACTCGGATTTGAATACCCAGGTGTGAGCATCAGCCACCCTCGTTAACGAGTTTGATAATTTACCCGGCTCATTCCTGCCGGAGGGATCTGAGCGCAGCGCGGCTCTTCCCGGCCCCGCACCGCCACCCTCAGCCTTACCGCCCCGCATCGTCACCCCGCACCATGCCGGCCCTGCGGCTCCTCGCCCTCGGGCTCCTCCTGGCTCTGGAGCCCGTGAGCTGCCAGGAAGGTAAGAACTCCACTCCTGAGGGGGTAGGGGTGGCTTTTGGGACAGGAGAGTCGCTTGGAAACGTGAAAAATGCCTCAGCTCCCCCTGCAGCTCTGCCTTCCTACCTGAGCTCGGTGACAGATCTGACTGCAGACAGAGCAGTCTTTACCTGTTTAGCTTGATGCCAGGTTACACCGTGATGCTGCAGCTCCAACTGATCTCCAGCACTTAGAGATGGGCGACGTGTTTTCTTACAAACTGCTTTCTTATTTCCCCCTGGAAGGCACTGCTCTGCTTCTTGCTCTCAAAGTGGCAGGATTTGTTAATCTGTAGTTCTGATCTCTGTGGAGGTGGCAGGGCCAAAATATTTTCCTCTGCAAATCACGCTTTCATTCCCTTCCTGGAGACTTAATAGAGAAACTTCCTATTGCTCTGACATTATTTTTACGAAACTCGGGACTTGTCTGACACTACAAATAATCAGGAGTAATTAAAACAAATCAGATCCTGCCAAAGAGCTGGAAAATTCCCTCCCCCTTTCTCCTCCTGATGCCCCGGCCTTGACCGCTCTTCCTCTATTTGTTTACCAACTCGTGAAAGATTGAGCAGTGTGGGGTCTCCACCGTCAGCAGGATTGGATGTTTTGCTGCTGCCTTGAAAGGAAAAAAAAAAAAAAAAAAAGAAAAGAAAGAAAAAGGGAAAAAAAAAAAAAAAAGCTTTTAGTGAAGTTTCAGAGCTGGCACAGCTTCCTCAGCCATAGCAAAGCACTGGCACAGCTGCCCAGGGAGGTGATGGGGTCACCATCCCTGGAGGTGTTAGGAATCGTGGGGATGTGGCACTGAGGCACGTGGGCATGGTGGGGTGGGGTTGGGGTTGGTGATCTTAGAGGTCTTTTCCAGTGTCTGTGATTGTATGAAAGCTCAGGGAACGGCTGATGCCTTCTAAGCACTCGGGGAAGATGGCCCAGAAGTCCTGGATGTGCCTTCAGACCAGCCTTGGAGCATGAAAACAGTTACAGCACATGAAAGGGCTTATTTTGGCACTGATGTTTTCCCTGGTCCTGACTGTAGCTGCAGATGGATGGGTGTGTGTCTGCCAGGGAGGCCAGTCTGCATCCCACGCTGGTTAGTTGGCTGAGGAGTTCCTGTATGATGGGAAAAAAAACATAATGACTATGGGCAGAAGGGAGATGAGGGGGCAGGGATGCCCTAGGAGGGATGTTTCCATTAAAACCTTTTCTGGGTAGGGGTCTCTCTTCCCCAGGGTCATGCACCTTGCTGAGCACTTTGCCTCTGCTCTGGGTTTCTGCTCATATTTGTGCACTGTGTTCTCGTACCCTCTGGCACGAGGCTGTGAGGCTGCTCGAAGCCAGAACTGTCCCATTCTTGTGTGCTGCTCATCCCTTTAGCTCTGGGTGCTCTGAAAATGCATGGGAACAACGGTCTGAGGGAAGCATTGCTTGCAAAACCTGTATCTCCTGAGCACAGCTGGCTGGAGGAGGTCTCCTACCATCTATCTTCTCACCTTCCTTCTTGGAGACAAAGAGAACTTGGAGGTTTCGGTCAGTGCTGAATGCCATAGATCACTTGAAGTGGGAAGGGATCTCTGGAGGTTGCCTGCTCAGCCTCAGCAGAAACACCTATGGCAGGGTGCCTAGGCCCAGCTCCAGGCAGCTTTTGAATATCCCAGAGGAGAAACGTGCTCTGGTGCCCCATCACCTGCACAGCACAGAAGTGCTTCCTGCTGTTTTGACGGCAATCCATTCCTAAGCTGACCCTGAACTCCCTCAGCCCCATCACAAACTTCATTGCGGGCTGGAAACCATGGCCCCAGCAGGAAAATAAAACACAAATAATAAATAAATCTAGCAGAGATAACAGCCAAGGACTGAGCGAGGGAGGAAATGAAGCTGTCAGGCCCCCAGGGCAGGGGGAACGTTTGTCTTTGGGTCTGTGCTGCAGGGCAGGAGCACCTCTTGCCCACTGGGTAGTGTGGGTAGTGACCAAGCCCTGCTCCCTCTGCCTGCTGCCATCCGTGTGGCACTGCTCAGCGTTGATCTGAGAGGGGCTGCAGTTGAGGCATGTGGATACAAGAGGGAATTTCCGCCCGGATTCCTCCTGGCTGAGTGTCGATCCAAAGGTTTTGCTGTGAGCACATCTGCGCAGGCAGGAGGAGGGGTGAGACAGGCAGCATGCCTGTGAGGGACTGGTTTGCAAGCACAGGTCGCACAGTCCACTTTTATTGCCTCTGGGAAAGGTTATTTGCAGTTGAGAGCAGAAATTAGTCTGGACAGCGTGCTCAGCCATGTAAGTCTCTGGAGCTGGGCTGAAGTGGTCCCACTGGTGCCTGTTAGCAGTGGCTGTGACATTGCTCTGCAGAACTCAGCTCCTTTCTGCGTGTTGCTGACACTGCGCTGGAGAATCTCACCCAAGTGGGCAAAGCACATAAATGCATTTCTAATCCCTCTTCTCCTTCTTTCCCTGCAGCCCGGGGCAAACTTCAGCCTTGGTCACAAGGTGTCATTGCCGTGGTGGTGTTTCTGGTGCTGGTGGCAATCTGCTTCGTGGTCAACAGGTTCTGGTGCAAGAAGCAGCAGTGAGTGCTGGGGCCCTGGAGCTGTCCTGTCTGTTGCTGTGACTGTCAAGCAGTCACAGCACGGTGATGAGGGCTCAACCCATGAGAGATACAGTGTGGGGCCACTGCTCATCTTGGCTGTCCCTTGCCTGTCTGCTGGGCTGCAGGACTTGGTCTGGAAGCCCAGCATTGATGAGGACAAGTGCCGGAGGTGCTTTCCCATGGGCCGAGATGTGCACACATGTACACAAACACTGTGCTGTGCCAGGGGAGGCACTGCCCTGCCTATCTTTCCCTGTCACTCCTGGCTGTGGGTGATCATTTTGCAACGGGCGTGCACAGAAGGCAACTGGAAAAACCAGTTAGCAGGAGAAAACAACCCTTTGTGTGTGTGGATGGATGAGCAGGAGCACCCTGCTGAGATGCCACCAGGTCTAGCCAGGGTCACACGTTACTGAGAGTCCCATATTGTCCCCATGGTGTTACAGCTGTCTCCTTCTCTCCGCTGCTCTCCCCTTACCCCTGCACAGCCCCCATTGTTGGGATCTTTCCTCTCCCCTTCCAGGGATAACGTTGAGACAGTGGTGAGCATCGGGGCCAAGGAAGAGGCTGTTGTGCCCAACGGACGTGAAGGGACATACGTGACCTCTGCAGTGGACTTCAGGTGAAGGACTCCTCCCTGTGACCCTCAGGCTCAGCAGAGTCATGTCCTGCTCTGTCCTCTGCCAGGTGTTGGGGCACGATGACAGCTTGTGCTTCTCCCTCTGACAGGTCCAAGGAAAACAAGCACGCCTATGAAAACACTTTGGATCCTGAGGAGAAGGTGATCACCACTGCCATGTAGCACCAGCCAGTGGCGGGACCCTCTGCACTGACATCCCCATGCGTGGCAGCTCCCCTGTCCCAGGCCTTCAGACTTCTGTCCCTTTGTTAGCCCCTAGGAGAGGTCTGGGGCTGTCATCTCCCCAGCCCTGTGGCCGCCGCCCCCTCCCACCTTCTCAGCCCAGCTGATGTCCCCCACCCCCTGGACCAGGGGATGCTGACCCACTCCAGATGCTGCTGCATGCATGGGACCCCTTGTTCCATCCCCAGATCCCTTTCCCTCTGGGAAACTGTCAATGGAAAACCCACTCTCGTGTCAACATCTCATCCTCCTTTTTACGAACAAAGGCTCCATGCCATGCATTTCAAACTCAGAACAAATCACCTCCCCTGTACATATCTTCTCTGCCAGCAATAAAGGGAATTGCTGTCCATCCAGGCTCATTCTGCTGGTGATCCATAGGATTCTCCAGCACCTCATGGCACTCCCAGTCCTCAGGCACTTCAGGGAGGGTGGGACAGTATGGAGGAGGGTGTTCATAGAAGGGTCAGCACCTCATGGGTGGGATCCATTACTTATTTCCTAACTTAGATTTCCTTAGCACCAGGATGCAGCTTGTGATACCATGTACAAGTTGTGTCCTGGTGCCACCAACTGCTGCAAGCTCCTTTTCTGCAGCCACAGCTTCTGTAGGTAATGCTGCTGATGTCCCTAATGGGTGGGGACAGAAATTCAGGCATAGTGCAAAGCAGGAATGTCCCCGTGCCAGATATCTCCCCATTAAGGTAAACATAGTGGAGCCAATGCTGAGAAATCACAATGGCATCAGGGAAACTGCATGAGGTGGAAGATGGGGCAGAAGGGCTGAGCCCTGTGGTGCAGCTCTCCTTTTGCAGATGGTGGCTGCGTTGTGCTAGAAGTGCTTTTGTGACTGCAGGGCTGCAGCGTGATCTGGGTGCTGCTCTGAGATGAGCGTCTCTGACGCTGCCTCATGCCCAGGGAATTTTGGGGGTGTATGGCCATAGGGATGGGAAGGAGCTCCCCCCCCCACCACCCCCAGCTCACCTCTTGGGTTTTCTCTGGTGGCTACCATGCTGCACAGCTCTGACAAACAAGCTTCCCAGATCTTCCTGGTAATGATTTGCTCAGCAGAATGTACAAGGATTACTCATTTGCAGCCTGCTGCATCAGCACTCTGGCTCGTGGCTTGAGGAGTGGCAAAAAGATTGGAACCCATTAATTTTTTACCTCTCCGTTGCAAAAGAAGTTACAAAACAGCAGCCTTATAATGAGTAACAAGTTGTCCCCGACCGCATGCACACCCTGGGTGAGCCATCATGGGTTTGGGATGGGCAGCGGTGGCAGGTGGATGGTTGGACTAGATGATCTTAGAGGTCTTTTCCAACCTCAATGATCCTATGATGCAGGGACGCTGTGGTTGTTCAGTGTGTGGCATCCCATTCCTGAGGAGGGCAGCTGTAGGTCTGGGCAAGGGCAGGGATGGGGATTTGGGATGAATCCGGGTGGTCTCTAACAAACAAAACAGAGCAAGCATAATTGAAATTTACTGTTGGAAAATCTTAATTAGATTTTAAGCCCCAAAGGGAGAAAAGTGAGCTATTATCTGATGCAGCTAATGAGTGTTAAGGGTCTATTGTTGTCTTTCTTGTTTACCTTTCTGTGCTGGCTGATATGGGCTGGATCCTCACCTGTGCTGCCATAATTAGGATATCTCATCTCCCACTGATAGGACTGGGGATGCTGTTTGTAGCACAACGCTGCACCATCCCTTCCTGGTGGAAGAGCATGATGAGGAAGACAGTGTCCTGGCACCCACTGCACTGACCCCATGAGCTGGGGGATGCCCTAGGGCTCCCAGCAGTACCTGGAACCTTGGGGTCATCAAATGATAGAATGGCTTGGGTTGGAAGGGACCTCAGAGATTATCTATTACCAATCTCCTGCCATGGGCAGGGTTGCCAACCATTAAATTCACCTGCTGGCCCCAGGTGATACCACTAGCAAAGGCAGGTTAATTCTGCCTGACCCTGAGGATATATGAATTATTTCAGGTGATCTAACTGAGGGGTTACTGTATAGGGTTGAAGTGTTGCAGAATGGGAGGTTTGTTCCAGCCTTGCCCCACGCAGCGCAGGCCTGGGTTGATGTCTTGGTGCTGGGCTCGTCAGCGCCCAAGCAACAGGATTTGGACCTGCAGAGCACAAAGGGAGGTTTGGCACCACTATGGGAGTGAGTAACAGTGGCAGAGCACGTGGAGAGGACTATCACAGCCCCTTGGGGTGCTGCCTGGTGGCATCAGCGCAAACGGGAGCGGGGCACGTGAGACAGACGTGTGTGGGCAATGGGGCCACAAAGTTTTTGGTCTTGGTTCAAGGTACTGAGAGCCAGGAGTAAAATACCATCCATTGTTGGTTCATACACCCTTAGTAGCCAAACAAACATCCCTGGAGCCGGTCCTTATCACTTTATTACACCTGCTAGAGTGAATAGATTAAAGATGACAGGGGAGGGGGGGAGAAAGCAGAAGAATCCAGGAGGAAAAAAAAAAAAAAAAAAACAGGTTTGGGGATTGTTAATTATTCTCTGGGGTCTCTAATCTTTAACTGGCAAACAGCATCGCTAACTGTCTTAAAGCCCCTCCTGGAACATCCTGATAATAAGCCATCTGCATGAAGGCACCCCGTTATCTGCCCTCCTCCAGCCGTCTGTGACATGGCTGGAGTGGGAGATAATGGATGTGCGGCGTGTAATAACGACACGTCATTCATGATTATCGGCCTGATACCCAACCTTTTAGCTCCATTGTTTGTGCATGGAGGAAAAAAAAAAATAAGGAAAAAAAGAGAAGGGGAGGGAGGGAAAGATGGGGGGGGGGGGGGGGGGGGGGGGGGGGGG
>JAPSGF010000009.1:17759277-17782306 GCA_035772895.1 Perdix hodgsoniae | reverse complement strand
TGTCACTGCCTGGCAGGAGGTGTTGGGGACAGGGCTTGGGAGATGAGGTCTCCAGGTCTCTCTACGTGATGCTTTTGCAATGGGGTCGGTGGAGGAGGTTGTGTTGGACAGCCCTTTTACAGGGAAGATGTCTGATGGAGGTGGCAGAGCAGAAAGGCCAAATCATTCCCTGCACATAACAGCTCGGCCCCTCGAGGATGTGGGATTTTATTCTTTCAAAGCTGGGGGGGGGGGTTGTGAAGGAGAGCTGGAGCAGATCTCTGTGAGCAGCTTGAGCCTATGGGTGCTGCAAGGGTGACTGCATCAGCACTTCTATCCGCGTGTAGACCCTGTGCTTCAGCTTCCCCGATGCACGCTGTGCCGGGAACAGGCAATGACTCGTCTTCCTGACCCTAACAACCCTCCGGTGAGCCCATAGGCACTACCAGGCTGCGCTGCACTCAGAGCCAGAAGGGCAGATTTGGTTGCATCCCGGTTCTCTCAGTGCCACCCAGCGGAGCTGCGCGGACCTGCAAGCTGAGATGGGGAAAAGGGGGGGTCCCACAACCGTCACCCGTCCCCGACCTCACGGGGTAGGCATGGAGAGCCTCCCCGTGCCCTTCCCTAAACCCCTCCGGCACCGCTCTCTGATGGTGGTTTTTGCCTTTCACTGGTGTACTGAGCGCTCAGTTCTCAGCCTGTACATGAAAAGTCTTGGGACCAACCCAATGCTTTGTTTCTGCCTGTGGATTTTTGTCATAGCCACCACTTCTTTTGTTCTGCTGCTTTCAAAGGCAGCTTGCTGCGGTTATTTCCTCACCACAGAAAAGCTAACATGGTGCACGGTAAGGGCTTGGTGTCCCGTAGCACAAAGGGCTGCAAGCTCTCGTCTCAGGGGATAAAATTCCTTCAGTAGCATTTGTGGCTTCAGGAAATGCAACGCCAGGGCTGCACCCTCCTGCACTGCAGAGCAGTGGGCGCAGCTCATTCTCAACAAAGCTCGACTGGCCTCTTCCTCTCCTACTGACTGTAGGTGCAAAAGCATCCAGGGCCATGCTCCCAGACCACCTTGGCAAGGCTTTATTCACAATTGAGAGGGGGATGAAGCTAAGGTCATGGGGTGCTGAGGGCTTTCTCCAGGCTACCCAGTGTCTAAGCACCCTCAGTTCCAGGCAGTTCAATGTCAGGTTGGGAACACCTGCTGGTCTTCATTTCTGTAATGCCAGGCACAATGCCAGCCTGCAGCTCATCAAGGCAGGGCTCTTCCCTGAGCTTAACGTGGAGGTGCTCAGATAGAAATCCCAGCAGGACAGGCTAGAGATGAAGAGAATGCAGAAGATCCCTGCCAACCCTCCAAAAAAACCTTAGCTGTGCTTTTCCTGCTGCAAGGAGGGGACTTGAATCTGCTGGGCACAAGGTGTTCAGTGCAGGGTTAGTGTGGGTGAGACATAAGGTGGGGCTGGTGGGTATCCCCCTCCCCAGCCCTGGTGTTCAGGAAGACTGCAGGTCATCCATCACATCTGAGTGGAGAGTGGTCTTTGGGAACTGCTTGTGCCACCTCATAAGGTCAGCGAATCTTTTTCAAATGCAGGTGGATGCCGCTGCTGGACTTGAGGATGAGCTGCTGTGTCAGTGTAGGAGGCTTGGAGGCATTGGGGATCAGCTCAAAGCGGAGCAGGGTCAGTGCCAGAGCCACCTTCATCTCGTTCATAGCAAACTGCTGCCCAATGCAGTTCCTGGGGAGAAGACAAAGGCTCAGGTTGAAACCTGCAAGTTATGAGACCTGCATTCACAGTGCCTTGGTTGTGGGAAGTGCTCTAGAGCTGGCAAAGCTCAGTAGAGATCCCACCATGAAGACTTCTTGAGATGGCCAAACCAACTTGACCCAGGAGTGCTGAGGGGATTAGGCTTAGGAGCACAACTCCATGCACCTATGAGGAGGGAAAGGGATGAAGGATTTGCTACCTGGATCCTGCAGAGAAAGGCAGGAAAGCGTGCGAGTGCCTGTGTGCTGAGTTCTCAGGAGAAAACCTCAGGGGATCAAATACCTGTGGGAACAACAAAGGCCATTTGATCAGCATTGGCCCAACCACGAGAAGCACCAGGTTCTCTGGTGCCCAAAGTAGGGCTGGAAGTGGCCTTTGCTGTTCCAGGAGAGCTGCAGTTGACATTCATTCGTTCCCCTGCAAAGCCACTGGATGGATGATAAGAGGGTGCTGGTGGCTTTGCTGATCTTGCCCTTGGAGATATATCCTGCTGAAGGCAGGAAGAGTAGCTCCATGTCACGCTGCATAAAGGCAAGCTATTAAATACCCTTTTCAAAGCCTTTGGGGTGTTTGGTAACATCACTGAACTTTACATTTGGATACGGACTGTTGGAATAAAGGGCAAAAAGAACACCCACCCACCCCAAAAATTTGGCATGGAGGTGCAAGCTGCCTTGTTCAAAGGCAGTGGCAGTCTGGGCTCTGAGATCATTTCCCCATTCTTGCTGTGAAGGTGACATACCTCGGGATCTTCCCACACATCCCGGTTCCTGTGAATACCAAATATGTTCAACGAAACCTGGGAGCCTGGAATTGAGAAAATACTCATGATGTGAAAATACTCATCGTATGAAGAGTGAAGACCAAGAGCGTTCAGAGGATGCACTCCTTCCCTGGACTCTGCAGGGGCTGTGACAGTAGATTTGGCAGAAACATTTCCCAGCCTGTCCACATGGGTCAGCTCTGAGTCCTTCCCACGGAAGAAATAATGGTCTCAAAGCTGGGCCCCACTCTGGTACTGGTGGGTGAACCCCTACTCTTGGACGTGATCAGCATTTGCAGGTCTACTCTGAGCTCTGAACACCTGGTGCCCTGTTGAATGTGCCTGGGCCCTCGCCAGTCAGCCTTCCAGGCTCAGTGAGCGTGGTGGCTCTGTGCAGCCTTTTGGAGAGAGAAGTAAAACTGGAAGCTCCCCAACCAGTCCCTCTGCCCTTGTGATGGACGGCAGCAGGAAGGATGAACACAGACCTTCAGGTAAGCTGCGCCCATCAGAAAATGTGACAGGTTTAGAGAGCCTTCGGGACACGGCAGGGACTGGTGGGAACAGGCGCAAGCTCTCCTTGATGCACATGGTGCTGTATGTCATCTTCCCCAGGTCCTCCCTGAAAGCAAACCAAGGCTTAGGTTGTGCTTGTTGGCAGCAATGGGGACATGAGATATTAAATCAGTAATGTTGTGAAAAGACCTTTAAGGTCATCCAGCCCAATCCGTCCCCACCATGCCTACTGACCATGTCCATCAGTACAAGATCCCCAGGGTTCTGGATCACCTCCAGGGACAGTGAACCCACCATCTCCCTAGGCAGCCCGTGCCAGTGCATCACTGCTCTTCCGGAGAACAATTTATTCCTGATATCTAACCTGAGCCCCTTCTCTGGCACAACTTAAGGCAATTACCTCTACCGAAGAAAGCTTCAGGTAAAGAACTCAGAACTGCTAGCTCACCACTCAATGGCATCTCGGTTCCCCACGATGCCCTGGATCTCCTCCCTGCACCGTGCCTGGTGCTCGGGGTGCAATGCCATGCAGTACAGGAGCCATGAGATCCCGCTGGCTGTAGTGTCGTGCCCCTCAAACATGAATGTGTCCACCTCAGCACGCAGGTCCTCATCAGATAGGCCAACTCCATTCTCATCCTGGCAACGAGGAGAACGCATCATTCTCATGCTCTCATTAATTGGGCTAGCTCTGCTGGGTGTTAAAACAGCCCTAGATGTTGAGGAAGAAGGACCTGGTTTGGTTTCTCTTGTATCTCCCTGTATATCAAGAACTAAGCCAGCAGAAATTAAATCCAGTGTACGTGAGAACAGAGCTGTTGGTTGCTGACTCTGCAGTCAGCAGAGCTGGGTTTTATTGCAGTACCAGCTCCTGGCCCTTCAGCAGGACAGCCTATTGCAGGACAACCCATTTGTTCCCCCATTACATTTTTAAGTAGTTTGGGTGGGTTTTTGTTTGTTTGTTTGTTTGTTTTTGCTTTTGTTTAAGGTGGTGGCACAAAAGAAAGCAGAAGCCCTACAAAAGAGCAGTGAGCACAGTGTCTTCATCCTCAACACCAAATGGCAGAAACTCTGTCCAGAGTTTCTGAAGACATCTGTGAAGGTAAAACTACAGAAGGGGAAGACCCAGAGGTCTTTCTTCAGGTTTCTGATAGCCCACACCTTTCAAAGTAGGAACGTACTTGATGGCAATGAACAAGGAAAGTGAAATTCTGAGTTGTTTGCACACAGTGTTCAGTCACTGCATCTCACACGTCCTTATTACCTTTCCTTTCTGTCCACTTTCCCCCAGGCTAGGAAATAGGGGTGCTGGTTCAACCCTTGTACCATGGAAGTACAATCTAAGGTGTCTGATGGGATTATTTCAAACCTTCACCTTGGCACAAAGAAGAATGTCCAGAAAATCCAGGTGTCTCTTCTTCAGGATCTTGTCTAGCTCCTTGTCATTGGATAGCAACATCTTTCTTTCTTGTATTACTTTATCTGTGTAGAAAAACAATCAGTGTTAGATGCATCCTGCCAGGGAGCTCACAGCTGTTTGTTCAGCCTCTTGGACCCTGTTTAATTTGTAACTCTCTGACCAGCGCTTGTTGTAACCCCGCTGAGCTGCTCCCAGTGCGAGTGTGCAAGAGGTGCAACTGGGAGAGCAAGGAACAGAAATACCTGTGTGGGCATGGGCCCGCCTGCAGGCGTCCTGAAACTCCCTGCTGCTGCGAGTCAGGTCATAAAAGGCATCTTGGTAGGAGAAATTCTGTATTCTCTTGTTTATGAGGTAGCCCAGGTCGAAAACGGCTTTGATATAAGTGTCTGAGTTGCTGTAAGAGGCCAAGGTCAGAGTTGGTGTTAGCAGTGCGAGTGGAGTAAACAGGGGCACTTGCTGTCCCAGAGTTGGGAAGTTTGTGTGCTGACCTCTGAGTCTGGCAGTCGGTGCTGTAGCTGAAGGCACATTTCATGATGCTGTCCAGTGCCATCAGGCTGACATCTTCAAAGAGCTCTACTGACTTCTTCTTCTCCCATTTATCCTAGTGGTGGAGAAAGTGTGAGGAGAGACAGACTTCCAGAGCAGACTCAGCCGCAGTATCAGGTCGTGGTTCCTGTCCCTATCTCAATCCACATAGCTAATTATTTTCTCCAAAAAAAGAGCCCCTAATTCACCGCATATCTTGCGAACGTAACCAAACCATTCTTTGGATTTTTTTCTTTTCCCCCCTGTATTTACCATTGCTGGGCTATGAACAGATATTCAACTGTGGTTGATTTCACTGGGAAGCAGCTGAAAGAGAGAATAAGTGCAACCGCCAGAGGAATCAATTTCAGAGAAACAAAACTAAAAAGAAAACTTAAGAAAAGAATCCCCTCCAAATGACAGAGTTCTAGGAACCATCTAAGCCTCTTCCCCTCTCTTACCAACATCACTTTGACCGATTCTGACATCAGGGACACATAAGATTTCAGCACATCATAATGAAACGCTGGAGTGAGCAACTTCCGATGCTGAAACCATTTGGTTCCACCCAAGACCAGCAACCCTTTGCCTGTAGACACCAGAAACAGCCATCAGCTACTCCACTCTGCTCAGGGCTCCAGCAGCCTCACTGCTGCTCATGGCCAGGCAGCAGGTGATGTGCAGGGCCTGAGGGGAAAGCATGCTACTCAATGATGCTAATGCTCACAGCCTAATCCCCCCGCTTGTGTGCTCTGGTTTTATTGTGGAAATAAGTGAAATAAAGGAAGACGACAATAATGAAATGTGTGACATGGCTGCTAGGGTTAATGGAAGAAAATTACTCACCGATCCACGGAACTAAGAACTGATAAGGTACAGGAGGCTTGGGATCTGTAAAACAAAATAAAGACCGCAACAGTGTAAGTGGCTAATGAATTCAATGTATCAAAAAAAAAATCAGAATAAATTGTCAGTAAAATGCCTCCTCTTTATCACAATGTACATAGGTTGCTCCAAAAGTAATGCCTCCTATTTATTTTCATGGAAATTGTAATAGCTACAAAGAGCACAATAACACAGTTTGATAGAGCAAATTCTCAGATACAAATAAGTGTTTTTCAACTCTGTCACCACCGTTAGCTGTGCATTTTTGCCAACAGTGAACACACCTGTAAAAATCTACACCAATGGAGGTGACCCACTTTTCAACAGCTGCTAGGATGACATTATTGGTTTTCATCAGCTCAAACAGATGGAAGTCAGATGGCACCAAATCTGGACTACACAGTTGGTGTGAGAAGAACGCCTGCCAAAACTGGCAACATACTCCCCCTTGTACACTCTTCAAACTGACATATGGCCTGGTATTATAGTGTTACAAGAGAAAGGTTGTCTTCTCAAAGTTCAAACCTTTGGGTTCTGGGAAAACCAGACAGATCTCCCCTTTCCTATTGCAAAGGACAATGCACATCACTGTACCCACTGAGGGCTGCATCTTGAATATTTTCTTTGATGAAGAATTCACTTGTTGCCAATTGCCACTCCATGGACTGCTGTGGTGACTTGGGCTTGCAGTTGTGAGATCGTATCTTGTAAGTGGTAATGATGTGATTCAGAAAACTATCATCTTCTGCCTCTTTTTTTGTTCAGTAAGTCCTG
The DNA here is from genome assembly GCA_035772895.1 of Perdix hodgsoniae. Classification (NCBI taxonomy): domain Eukaryota; kingdom Metazoa; phylum Chordata; class Aves; order Galliformes; family Phasianidae; genus Perdix; species Perdix hodgsoniae. Next base: position 17,775,681 of record JAPSGF010000009.1, on the reverse strand, counting down.
ACAAACTTGCATATGGTGTTCTTTCTATTCCTGTGTAATCACTCATGGGACCAACATGGTGTAAACTTTATAATATTCCAGCATTTCCACCATAGCTCAAAATGCATTGAAGCTAATATTCAGCTCTGTATGAAACACCCTGGTTGCAATCCAGAGATGAACTGATTGAGACAGCCTTAATGTCATGGAGTGACAGCTGTGCTTGGCCATCCAGAATGTGGCTTGTCTTTCACATTGCTGTCACCACTGCTGACATGTACCATCCACCTCACTGTGCTCGCATCCACTGTTTGTTCTCCGCAAACATTCAGCAAGCATCAATGAATGTCAATGGGTGCCATTTTTTCTGTATTCAGGAATTCAGTGACACACCTTTTCTTTCTGCACACACACTTCTGTGTCAAACTCAGTTTTGTCATGCTGCCTCTCTACTTTGCCGTCTGTTGTATGGCAACAAAATATAATGAAATATTGTTGGGAAGGTTCAGCCTCTACTGCCATACCACCAACATCCTCTTTTGATTGTATGGGCCATCATAATGAAATAGGAGGCATTACTTTTGGAGCTGCCCTTGTAGAATCAGTCTTGTTTCCAAGTGCAAAAAACTCTTAACATTAGAGGTAGAATTTAAAAGTGATCTTCTATGTCTATGATCTCAGTGAACATGGGAAAAACTGGGTAAGAATATGTGTGGAAAATAAACAACCATGGCAAATCTCAAAGCTGAGAAGAATGAATGTAAGTTCTTGGGAATCTACCAAGCACAAACAACTCCACAAAAAGGAGCAGAGAGAAAGCCTTCAGATGTCTTTTGAATTGCTGTGCCACATCATGCATGTTCCTGCATTTGCTAGGAGGCACAAATATTGTGGTGGCTGATGCTGTAGAAGGACACGCTTCCCAGGGAAGAGTGGAGGACTGTAATCCCCAAACCCAAGTGAAGAGAATTACCTCCTCGTCCAAGTATAGTCTTGGCATATTCAGGATGGTGGATTACTAGAGATGGCAGCACTGGTCCAAACCATCTGGGAAAGGCATACGGGTATTCTTCTCCCAGTGACACTACCAGACTTAACATTTTATCACCAGTTATCTGCAATGATAGCGAAGCAAAAACTGAATTCAGGCAGAAAAATAAGAATGTGCAGGGAGAGCAGATGCTAAATTTATCTTCCTATGGAAACCACAAGCAAGTTGTCTCCTCTTGGGAAACAGAGAAAGCAGCTGCTGGGACAAACCCACCCCAGCTCTGTCCTTACCAGACGGTTGTGGCCATAGAGCCAATGTGCGGGGGGACCAGGAAATGCTTCTAGGGCTTTGAGGATCTTCTTCCTCTCCTGGTAGAATTTGACCACCTTCAGTAGGACAAAGATGACACCAAGCACCACAGACAACTGCAGAATGACAGCAGAAGGTCTGGCTATGTTGTCCAGGAGAGAAGCCATGCTGGCCTGAGTCTGGGTTGTCAGACACTGCCTTGTTCTCCCTGCTTCTCTTCTACAGCTCCTCCAGCAGACCTGGCCAAGTGCTGCTGATGCAAGGTCTGGATGAGTTTTATAGCAGAAGTGTACCAATAAGCAATGTGTCAGCTTGACCCACAGCCAGAATTCCTACACTCCCTGTTGACCCTTTTACCCAGTTGCAATAACCTGTGGATGGAAATGGCTTGTTAGCAAACACCCTGTAAATGTTTACTTTTTCTGAAGGTTGTTACATCCCAACAGTGAGTGAAAATGCTTGCAGCAGCACAGAACTCCAACCATGACCCCTTCACATATGCCCAGGTAGATGAAAGATCAGTGCTGGTAGTCCCCAGTGCACCCACACAAGGTGAGAAGCAAACAGGCTACTTCTGTTGGACTGATCCAGCCACCCTCAGCTGTAAAAACAGTGCTCTTAGTGACTGTAACAACACACAGCTGGACTGTAATCAGAGGAACAGCTAAAACCTGACCAGCAGACAAGGGATTGTGGTATGCTTTCCAAGTGGTCCTATGTAGATGAGCCAGGGGACAAAAGCATTGTCTAGAAGAGTTGACTCTGTCAATACATAAATCAAGGAGTCGGGGAGCAGTAAAAAGAGCTGCAGTAACACTGAGGGACATCTAACCTGAAGGGAAGGGGTGATAGTATGATGGTTCCCTCTACAGTCCTGGTGAGTCCTGCAGGGCTGTGGGAGGGCTTGGGTGGAAAATGTGCTACTTTTGGCTGATTTCTAGGTGTATTGCAAAGACAGAGATCCCATATGGGCTGAAATAGCTTCCCACCTGGGTGTTTGGATGCTATGAGGATCAAATGGGTCATCAGCTGCTGGACCTGTACGCCCAACCTGCTAAAGCACTGAGGCTCGTGAGTTCTGTGGGTGTTTCTCTTTGACTGGACATGTCTCCAAAACAAGGGTCTTCAGATGGATGCACACCTTCCTTTATCATTTAGACTGGCTTGGAACATAGCCAATTGAAACCCATGTTTTCTGCTGGTAGAATCGCAGTACTGAATGTATGTAGCCCCAATCAGAATGTTTAAACCTTTGGGACAGAAAGTTTGTAAGAAAATATCCCACAAGGCTCGCTCTCCAGGTATGACTTGACTCCATGATAATATTTGAAGGCTAGTAAACAGGGTGACTTTTTCCTTAGCTGGCTTGTGATCTGTTTGTTAATGATTGCAACGAATGCCCTTGGTATGGGCGGTTTCATTTACACTACAGTCTCTGAGCTATCCACCCCTTGTGAGAGCTTACAGGATGAAGGACTGAGGACTTTGGGGGGGGTGCTTTTGCTTTGACTTGAAAGACGTCATATTTATGAGCTATTCTAAATCTGTTCCTGGGCTGCCAATACTCTTGCTTGTCTTCCAGTGTTGTATGTAACACCACGAATCTTCAGCATTTCCCTAGATAAAGTGCTGGGGTTATTTCCTCAGCTGGGATAACTCAAGCTAACTGAACTCTTGTTATCTAGATGAGAAGATGTATTGTAAAGAGCTGCACCCCTGGAACCTCCTTTAAGATGGTGTCTGTTGTTCTTCACGCTAGGAGAAAGAAGAAGGCTTATCCCCTGGCTGGTATTTGTCATTGTGCTTTCTGCTCTGCGTCATTGCTAACATGCTGTATTGTTTGACCCAAAGCCTGGTGAATCAATCATTAGAGCCACATCAACCAACTATTCTGAAATTTAAAGAAAACAGCAATACTTCTTGTAAGGCAAAGCTGAGGATTAACCTGTTGGCTTGGACAACTTCCATGACAGGATAACTTCCATGACGGAGCAGAGTGCTTTTCACACGCTTGGCCAGCTTCATGATGCTCAGTGTATCTTCTTATCACTAGATGGATCTGTGTAAATATTCAGAGAGTGGGAAGTTGCTCAGGAGGCCAAAGATTGCAGTATGTTAGCTCAGGCATTCCTTGGGGAAAGAATTCATCCTACGTTAATCCATAGCCCAAGCAGTAGAGACTCGATTTGCTTTCATGCTCCTGCGCAGGAGTGACCAACTCCAGAGGTTTCATGGCTGTGGAAGATGCATCTTCTCTCTACCGCACAGCACCTCCAGCTCTTCCTATGATCAGCCTCCATCATCTTCAATGTTGTGATTAGTAGGTAATTAGGAGGGGAGGCATTTTGCTCTGATTGGCAAGCCAGATGAAATCACAGAGAGGATTTGGACAGACCTGTCATGATTCTTGGGGTTAACATTGAAGTTCAAGCAGTGCATGCTACAGGAGACCCCATTCCCAACCTGCAGTGTATCATGGACTCTCTCTCTCCTTCAGGTGTTTTTACCTCTCACCCAGTTCTAAGCAAGCCTTCAGTCTTGTTCAGAGTCCCTCTAGGAAACAGCTCACCAACATTCAGCCTCTCCTCTGGCCTTACATATGACTATGGATGGAAGAGAGAAGGGGGCTGAGGACCTGAGGGCAGTGGGATGGCTTCTGTGGGCCATTTGTGCTGAAGACCTGTAGCGCATGCATAGAAGTTGGGTGCCTTGCCAGAGTCGTGTAGGGGATGAAGAGAGAGATGGGGGCTGAGCCACCGGCAGGTACCAATGGAGCTGTTTTGGGGTGTCCTATGATACTTACTGCATTACCAGAGTGACTGATCTGGACCTGCTATCCCCTATAAAATGGTAGAGAAATCACCCAAGACTCACAGGTGGGGGGATCTATCTGGGAAATCACTGGCATGGAGTCAGACTAAACTTTGTAATCCCCTAGAAATTCACACTGGGACAAAGTCCCTGGAAAATATATTTGATCATGGGTAACTGAGCAGGGTAGATTTTTACCCATCTGGTTCCCTGGTAGTTATTAAATAACTAGTATCAATGTCTGAGCATGGAGTCAAGTATACCTGGGTTGTCTTGAAGGTCAAATGAAAGAAGAGCCTTCAGCTGATAGGGAAGAAAGAGCAGAGTGACTAAACCCTCATTTATGGGGACTTCAAGCTATGAAAGTTGCTCTCAGGTTTAGGAAGTCTTCCCATTCAATTTAGACACCTCAAGAGAAGTGATGACTTGGTGCATGCTGTTAGCATCCATTGCAGGAGGAGTGCTCTGTCAAACAGGTGAAATGTAGGTGGTAAATTAGTATTTTGCCCCTGAAATTGACATTGCAGCAGCTGCTTCCCTGGGTGTGCCTGTGTTTATTCAGGTAGGAAGAAGAGCCTGAGCCATCTGTCCCTGTGTATTCCTGTAGTGCTTGGTGCTGAGAGATGAGATGTAGTTGTGTTGCCAACAGAAATAATATTTCAGGCTTCCTAACTCATGATATATGAGGATATGATGGAAAGAGCCCAGCAAGTGTTGAAGAGTAATGTGAGCTGCCTGGGTCCCATGTGACCACACACATCTCTAGGGTGAATTTATGGCTGGAAGCATTTAATACAACTGCCTTACAACTATGCTGCAACATTTATTTCATTTACAGGCTGCTCCTAGTGTAAAATCCCAGTGGGGTTTGGATGGGGATTGCTGATAGCACCTGATATCAGGTTTGCAGTGAGAGCCACGTGGGTCCTGTGCAGGGACCGCATCCCCTGGGGACAATGTGCCACCCTCTGTGCTTGGTGAGAAGGTGACACCAATGGGTTGATGTGGGTTAGTGAGAGATGAGGTTCAGCTGTAGCAACAAAAGGAGTCTAATGAATACATACCCTACTGCACTCAGCGGAACCCATCTCTCGAGAGCTAGTTAAGTGAGTTATCTAAAAGACTGAATCAGGCAGTCCAAGGTCAGCTCACCGTCTCTGCAATTACCCTTTTGGCAAAAAGGAGGATTAAAGAATGAGGTAACCTCTCTGTATCTAAAGCTTGGCTGTCTCTATGGCATTGCTCCGAGTTGTAAAGTCCCACGTGACCGGGTCTCTTTATTACTGTCAAGTTTCTTAATATCAAGCAAGAGGAAGTTATCGGGGGGGGGAGGAGTGGCACTCTCAGAAATCACACACTGGAAGGTGAGCCCATGACTCCCTTCCACAGACACCCTACGGTGGGATGGGGGAGAAAATCAAAAAGTGCAAAACCTGTGGGTTGAGATGAGAACAGTTCAGTAAGAAAGACAACAAGAAAAGAAAAAGGCGGTAATAATAATAGTAAAAACAGCAAAACAAGTGATGCACGATGCCTGCCAACAGTTGACCAGTGCCCAGCAGTCCCTTAGCAATGGCCATTTTACCCAGCCAGCTCCCCCAGTTTTACTGCTGAGCACAATGTTATAGGGTACAGAATATCCCTTCAGCAGATTTGGGTTAGCTATCTTAGTTCTGTCCCCTCCCCATCCAATGCAGAGATGTACGTTGTTTGGTTCTGGTGGCTTCAGTTATTTTGATTAAAAATTTTTCTCATTTTGTACTTTAGAATATGTTGGCAAGGTACATTTTGCAGTAAAAGCAGTTGCCCTTATGTTTGAATCTCAGGATAGTGCTGAAGGACACTCATTTCATTTAGTGAAAGGAGATGCAAGGGAAGGCTTTGGAGAAATATTTGTATTTGTGTATCCAGGTTTGGTGTTTGCTTTGATTACAGTAGGAGGATATTACTGATTCACATTACTGCTATGGTCCTCTATCTCTTCAAAATACATTTTTGGAGAGGCTGCTGCATAGCCAGCCATCTCCTTTGAGGTTTTGTGCAATGTCTGCATCTGTTTTTGTGCTTTGTGTGTGCCCTTACAGAGCTGCATCCTAACCACTTGAGCACTTTTTCCAATTTATCAAGATTATTTCAAATCTTACCACCCTTCAAATTGCTTGCAGGCTCTCCAAGTTTCATAACATCTGGATTTTTTTTAGTAACTATTCTCCCTATTCCATCATCCCCATCAGCGGTAAACTGAGGACCTTTCAGTCCCATGCTTAACAACCTCAGTAAAACATTGGTTCAGGTTGGATATTAGGAAAAAACATTGTCTTGGAAAGAATGTTGATGCGCTGGCACAGCTGCTCAGGGAGGTGGTGTGGTCTCCATCCCTGGAGGTGTTCAGAAACTGTGGAGCTGTGGCACTGAAGGACACAGTCAGAGGACATGGTAGGGATGGGTTGATGATCAGATGATCTTAGAGGTCTTTTCCAACCTTAATGATTCTATGAGATGCTGGGTTGGCTGGTGGGCATTAGCAATCCAAACTCAATACAGCAGCTGTTACAGGAATCAGTGATTTATTAATGCAAAAATTACATCATATTTTGCAGCTTGAGCAAAAGTTCCAAGCCCAAGCTGTAACCAGTGCATTGAGTGCAATCAGGCATAGAGAGAGAAGAGAGGTGAGGTCAGCCCTGAGCTGACCTGCAGGCACAGGGGTGCCCACAGGGATAAGTTTGGCTGCTGGCAGCCTTTGCAGGAGCGGAGGGATCTTCATATCTCAAGCTGCTGTAAACCTTGTATCCCAGGCAAACGTTTCATCCCGGTCTGCTCAGTCCCTTCCACTGATGCTCAGGCCATTTTCCAGCATCAGTGGATTTTCTTTAAGTACAAGTGAATGCCATTCTTGGAGCGAAGGATGATCTGAGGTATCTTACGGGGGGGATTGGTGAGGTCAGGGGACAGCTCGAAGCGGAGCAGGATCAGCGCCAGGGCCACCTTCATCTCAATCATGGCAAACTGCTGCCCAATGCAGTTCCTGACGTAAAGACAGCAATCACTCAGGGGACATGAGCAGGGGACAACTGAAGGGGCTGGAGAGAGGAACCCTTGGCACGTGTTCCATTGGGCTAAGCCATTCCCAGGGACAGAGTTCTGCATCCCACTGTTCTTCCCATGCCCAGTGTTTTACCTCATTCCAGCAGCAAAAGGCAGAAAGGCGTGAGAGTGCCTGCCAGATACATTCTCTGGAGAAAACCGCAGCGGGTCAAACACCTGGGAATGAAGTATGTACAGCAAGAGAGAAAGAGTTATTTAAGGAGCAAAGGTACTGTGATTGGTGCCTTCAGAAGTACAACACCCCATATTTCTGAGCAGTTCTACTGGAGAGAAGATGCACTTTGAGGTGGACTGGGACTCATATGCCAGATTCCCTTGGCTTCCAAGGAGCAGCGCAGCCAACACAAATCAGGCAGAGCAATGATTACAACTAAGAGACTGTGGTGCATGGATGCAATTTAATTCTTCACCTATAAGCTAGGCAAAATAATCTTCATGCCTGTTACTACAAGAAGCTTCCTGGAGCATTTCATTGCTACACCCAATGCAGAGGCAGCACAAATGCCACTGTTTGAGCACCAAAACTTACCAAAGGATCCTTCCACACTGAGGGATTTCGGTGAATGAGATAAATGCTTATTGCAGTGATGCTGCCTGTAAAGTAGTTGAGGAGATAAAGGCTCAGTGGCACAGACACACTATTTTACTGCTTAAATGTTGAGCAGAACCAGAATCCACAGACCTTCTGGCAGGGTGCGACCATCATGGAAGGTAATGGGCTTGCTGAGCTGCCGGGACACACCAGGCACTGGGGGGTAGAGGCGAAGGCTCTCCTTGATGCACATGGTGCTGTAGGTCATCTTCCCCAGGTCTTCCCTGCAGAGGTAGGGGATGCTGAGCTGCAAGTGCCCTCCTGCTTCCCCCTTGAAATGACTGGGGCATGGAAGGACCATGGGCTGTTGCATGCTAGTCACCCCAGCAACATTAATAGCCATTCAGCAAGCTTATGGGCAACATGATGAAACACATCATGGTGAAACACAAAACGTCAAGGCTACAAAATGCATGCAGCTACCTGGAAAAAACCAACACCTTAGCACTCCAGTTCCCAGGACTTGAAGGCATTGCTCACTTAGGAATGATTGCAATGGGGAAATGCGCAGCCTTACCATTGAATGGTGTCCCGACTGCCCAGGATGTCCTGGATCTCCTCCCTGCACCGTGCCTGGTGCTCAGGGTGTGATGCCAGACAGTACAGGACCCATGAAATCCCACTGGCTGTGGTATCATGTCCCTCGAACATGAACGTGTCCACTTCAGCACGCAGGTCTTCATCAGACAGGCCAGCCCCGGTCTCATCCTAAAAACACAGAGACAGCTTCAGTGGTGCCATTTAACCCGGGAGGGGACATTGCAAAGGGAGGTGATGATGGCCTTGAATAATTCTCTGCATAGACTGAATTTAGGACAACTTTTCTTTTGCTTGTAAATCCATCTGTCTCCCTTATATTAAGACAGTGAAATCCCTTTCCAGGTTGTCTTCCCAGACAGTGCCAGCATCTCAGTGGTTGAACACTGAGACATCTCCATTCTTCCTCATCTGGGTACGACTGGGCATGATGCCTTCAGCTGATGTAAAACAATGTCCCCTGAGGATGGCATGTGCTCTCTTCAGCTGTGATGAGGCATGCACCTCACTGCTCACCTTGGCACAGAGCAGAATGTCCAGGAAGTCCAAATGCCTCTTCTTCTTGGTCTTCTCAAACTCCTGTTCATCTTTAAGGGACTCCTTTCGCTCCTGGATCACTTTGTCTGTGTAAATAAGAGCTGAAGACTCAGCATGGCAGGAGATGGTGAGCCTGGAAATCAACTCCTGAACACAAAGCTGGCCAAAAAGGTGGCTTCCTCCTGCTCCCAATTTACTGACGTGCATTTCTACATGCAGGTCGATCTGCTTTTTCAGGAGTATGACAGTAAGTGACATACATGTGGCTGTTGTTGCAATAGCAGATCCTTTTCCACAAACTTTTGTCCACCAAGATCCCTTACTCTGCAGGATCACAGTATGGGCACGGAGGTAACTCATGTATAGGGTTCCCATGGGGGTGCCTTATTCTCAGCTCTGGATGGGTATCTTTGGGCCAGAGGCTGGAGACAGCAGATGTGGCAGACGTAGCACTTTGGCCACATCTGTTCCTTGAAAGCTCTTTCAGACACACTGTATGAAAATTCTGGGAGAGAATAATGACAGTGCATACCTGTGTGGTCATGAGCAAGCTGGCAAACCTTCCTGAACCGATATCCATGGGGGCTGAGCCAGTAAATGAAGTCATTGTGGTAGGGAAAGATGCGGAGTCGCTGGTGCACCATATGGCACAGGTCATAGACAGCCTGAATGTAGGTGTTTTGCCTGGAAAGAAAGGATGGGACTCACACTGCTGCATATGCTGGGAGGGCACTATGTACCAGCCTGGACTCTGCTCTGTCCCCAGCCTCACTGGGGTTCATCAATAATGACTAACCAAGTATTAAGGGATAATGGCATCAGGAAGTATTCTGCAAGCCTTCTGTAAGAAGGCTGCTGCAGTACTACTGAGCAAGTGCTTGCCCAACAGACCCTGCAATTTGAGCCAGGTTTATTTAGGTCAAAGCCTAAATTTGGGTGTGTTTTGACAAGCAGTTTGCCTGCTTTCTCTCTGAGCTGCAAACTTTCAACCAGGGCTTGGGCACTGACCTGTCAGTCTGGCAGTTGCTGTGGTAGCTGAAGGCACATTTCATGATGCTGTCTAGAGTCATCAAGCTGACGTGCTCAAAGAGTTCCACTGGTTTCCCATTTGTGATCACCTTTTCCCACTTATCCTAGTCGGCAAAGGAGACAAAAATGAGAATGCAAAGGACAGTTCTGCACTCACCTTCCCATTAAGCAAGTGTTCAGCATGGGATGTGTCCTGAAGGAAAGGAGAAGTTAAGAGGATCTCTTAGTTGCAGTCAAAAGTCCATTAAAGGGAACCAGCAGCCAGAATAATGTGTGCTGGCACTAGGTTTCCCCGGCCTCTTTTTTCTTTATCTCTCAAGAACATATGACTGTAGTGCCTAGGATGCAAGCTTCCAATCAAGGCTTTTCCTGCATCTCATGATTTCTGTTCCACTGTGTTTTTTCAGCATAAAATACAGGAGGTCTTGCTCAATTCTTCCCATAGGGTATACTATAAGAATCCATAAATGCTGCAAAATTACTTTGGATCCTCTTTCCTTCTGGAACCATAAGGAACTGGTGACCAAAAAGCTGAGAAAGGGAAGAGAGAAAGGAGCATGGATGCACCTGAACTCTCACAGCATGAAACCAGGCTGGGGAACAGTGCTTATGTGGATGGAATTTTGTCTTTGGTACAGATTGCCACCTAGTGGAATGGGCTGACACAACTGGCCGCCAGCTCCTTGCCCAAGTCACAGCTCATCTTTGCAGGTACCAGCGGCCAGTGCACTGCAGGTAGACTCTTGTCTCGTGTTTACAATCAGGATCATGGGTGATAACATAAGACAGAGAGAGGTACAGACACTGTCCTTACCAGCATCACATTGGTAGACTCTGCCATGAGGGCTACATAAGGCTTCAAGACATCGTAATGAAAGCCTGGTGTTAGGAGCTTCCGATGTTGGTGCCATTTGGGCCCGTGTAGGATCAGCAAGCCATTCCCTTTGGAAATACAATCAGTGAACAAGAAGAATGGTTTCTACAGACACAACACAACCAGATCTGCCTCAATAGATCATTTCCAGAGGTTGTGGTCGCCTCCAGGAGTAAGCAATTCTCATTTGTATGAGTAGCTATGTTTGAACTTTAATTTTAAATCACAAAAACTAGCTCTATTTAGCACCTTTTCCAATAAGCAGAATAACTTCAGGACATTTTTTGGAAGGAACAAGTGCAATGCTGATTATTTATAATGTGTTCTCAACTAGCTTCAGGATAGTTCCCAGTAGGCAAGGGCCTGGGAATACCTACCAATCCATGGGATAAGGTGCTTATAGCTGAGGTTATCCTTGGGATCTGTAAAAGAAAGAGGGGAGAAGAGAAAGAAATGGTAAACATTTCACCAGCATCACTCCACTTGTTGGCACCTGAAAGCTCATCCTAGGGAATTGCTTTCAGTTGGGTGTGAAACTGAACTAGTGGCATCCTTGCAGAACTGACCACTATTTCATGGCAAAACAATACTGTTGGGCCTAATTGTGAGAAAATGTATAAATGCAGATGCTCAGACTGGAGTAAATAAAAGTACTGGTAGTCCAAAGTCAAAGGAGCATGTTGCAGGGTAAATGATTAACAGATGCACTGTTGAGCACCTTTCTCACTGGATTCACCAAACCAACAGCTCAATGGGACTGAGCCAACACCAAAGCTCTGAGCTGTCTTCTCCTTGCTGAGATTAGGCTCTGAGAAGGGAGCTTTTCAAGGAAGACTCAAGGAAGATAGACCTGCTAGTAGATTTTGAGGACCCCTGGTCCCTTGCAGCCCTCGGTGGGCCATGCAGCTGCATGCCTGGAGCACGCAGCAGCCAGTTCTCTCTGTAAAATAGCCCAAAGTTGATTTCTCTATTACAACCTGTTTGTGACAGCCTGCCTTGCTGGCAATTGCCATCCTGGCATGGGAAAGCTGCGGTCTGTGGCTGCTGCTCCACAGTTGAACCACTGCCTCTTACCTCCTCTGGCTAAAAGGGCTTTGGCATATTCAGGGTTGGAGACCACCAGGAAAGCTGAGAAACTCCCGAACCACACAGGGTGGGCATATTGATACTTCAGTGCCCAGGCCTCTGCCTTTTCCAGCAGATCTTCTTCTTTGAGAAACTGTAGTTGTGGAGAAGGGAAAAGAGACAGAAAGCTCAGGTTTGGTGAAAACACAAAATCTCCTTAGCAAAAAAGCTGAAGGTCTTTCTGTATGACAAAACCAAGCTGTCACCAGCAAGAGGCTGCCCTGGGTTTGCAGGGCCGGAGAAGTAAAGGTGATTATTACTTTTAACTATCATATAAAATAATTACTCCTTATCGATTGATCGTAGCCATGGAGAACACCCTTATGGGCAGAAGTGCACACTGCTTATTGCTGCATGCATGGATGTTGATACTTGTAGCAGTGGTAGTCGGCACTTCCCTCATTGAAAGCAATGATTGTTTTATTGCTTTTACAGCCAGTTTTATTGTATATTAAACAGGCAACAAGCAACAAACTGGTTAGATAGGTTAATGCAAAGAGTCACAAGCAGAGATAGAAAGTCCACATGTACAAATTGCCTTTTCTTTACACAAAAACTGCTCTGCCAAAGCTGCTAACTCATGCACAAACCTAGTCCAGCTATGACAATGCAGAGGGAAGGATTTTGGTGAGCTAGGGCTGAAACGGTAGCTGCTGAAGTGAAACAGATTCGATAGCAGCGTAGAAATGAGCTGAAATGTCACCCTATTTACTGAATTGAGTGAATATTTGCTCAGTTCCTTTAGTGCTGACTTCTCTTGGTTCAGCTATTCGCTTGATTGGCATTTCTCAAGCAGATATTTGTGACCCAGCGCTATCCCAGAGGGTCCGGGAGCAGCCAAACCCCCACCAGCCTATTCCTTAGACAGTGTCTAAGAGAGGGGACTTGGCACGGTGCCTGTGTTTCCTCCTGTTGGTGCAATAACAGAAAGCATAAACATGCTGGAAGAAACTGGGGCGGCAGTAAGCCTTGCTGTGCTTGGCTTTTCCAGATGGCTTAAGTCCCAGCAACAGTCACTGCACCTTTAGAGCACTGGCACCCAGTTTGATCTATGCCACTGGGAGTAGTCCCAGAGCAGAAAGCAAATGAGTTCGTGTGCAATGAGAGGTTATCGAAGAATCACTGAGGTTGGAGAAGGCCTCTAACATCATCCAGTTCAACCTCATCCCACCATGCCCACTGACCACATCCCTCAGTGCCACTACCCCACGGTTCTTGGACTCCTCCAGGGATGGTGACCCCACCACCTTCCTGTGTAGCTGTGCCACTGCATCACCTCTCTTTTTGAAAAGACATTTTTCCTAATATCTAAACCGAACCTCCTCTGGAGAAACCTAAGGCCATGACCTCTAGTTCTATTGTGATTATCAAAGAAGGACGGAAAGAAACGTCCACTGACAGCTCCTGCTTCTTTACCAGAGCTCCAGACACGAGACTTCGGGTAAAACAACAACAACAACAACAACAACTACTACTACAAAACAGCACTTCTGTTTCTTCCTCCCTTGGGTGTTTTGAGAGGAAAGTGTAACCTCAGCTCTTTTATGGAAGAAAAGCGATAGCATGATCTCACATTGAAATGCAAGCTTTGGAGAGGATCCAGCATTAAAAGCATCTGGTAAGAGGTGCCTAAGGGGTTTTTTAATGACCACACACTGATAACAAATGAAGCAGAGGAAACACAGGAGCTGAAATCTGAGCACTGAGCTGCTCCACTCTTGGTCAAAAATAAGCATCCTCCACCGGATGCTGAAACAGGCAAGATGCACATGAGAGGCTGCTGAGGGACTGAGCCCTCCTGGGCCACCTCCCTCCGCTCCCCACCTTCCTCCGCTCCCCAGGAGCTGTGCCCATGAGGAAGGGAAGCCAGGAACGGATGCTCTCGGTTTTAATAGCCATGGTACTGCAGTGAGACAGAGCTAGATGGAAATAGGAGCTCTCAGTGATCCCCCAAATACAGCTGCCAGACATCCTCCACTAAGACACCTACAGATGTTGCTTTCAGCACATGTCCAGGGCGCTGACAGCTTCCTCGCTGGCTCACAACTGCTGGCTTCTAGCAAATTTAGCAGCATTGAGTAAAACTAACTCCTTCAACAACAGAAGCATGCCCAACATAAAAGGTTACCTTTGTCCAAGGTGAAAGGTAAACTGAGAACAGCCTAATGATTATTGGATGTGAGCCACCAGCACCAAAGAGTTCCATCCCAGTATAATCTGGCACAACTGAGAATCTGATGAACATGCTCTGTTTAATTGCAGTTTTAAAGTCTAACTGGCACTGCAACAAACCCCCAGGCTGGCCTGGCCTCGTGCTTGTATTGCCAAGAGCTCATTCATACTGTCAAGACACAGAGAGACTGCACCGTGGATGTGGTTACTCATGGGTCTCCTGTCCGGCTGAACCTTTCCACCAATTCTTCTGCCTTGGTCTGTGGGTTGCTTGTTATTTAATGTGCCAGGGTAGGAGATCAGCTCAGGTCAGCGTACTTTTAGAACCACAGAACAGCTTGGGGTGGAAGTGATCCTAAAGACCATCAAGGCAGGGATGCATTCCACTAGAACAAGCTGCTCAAGGTCAGGCTGGATGGGGCTTCCAGCACAAATTTGAAAGCTTTTCCATTTTTGCTTTAATTAAAAAGCCTTTCACAGTGGCCAGCTCACAAAGCCAAGCTGATCTGCGTGGAAAAATGCACACCTTGAGGTACAGCCATGCACACCAAGCATGGCTTTTTTTTATATACGTGCGTATAGTTAGCCAGGGTGTCAAATCAACCTCATAAAGCCTCAAATCCTGCCCCCTCTCCTTGCCAACCTATCGCATCTTTTCCCATCGCATCCACGCGCCGCTCCCAGCAGAGGAAAGGCACGGGGAGAAAACAGCCCTCCCGCACATCACCCCCACGCGTCACCTCCTCCCGCAGCGCCCACCCTCGCCCCGCCGCACCTCCTGAACGTGCCCGAGCAGCCAGTGCGTGGGGTGCCCGGGGAAGGCGGACAGAGCCCGCAGCAGCTCCCGCCGCCGGTGGTACAGCTGGATGGCCTTCAGCAGCACGCACGTCAAGCAGAAGACGGCGGCCAAGTGCAGCACCCGAGCGACATCCACGCCGAACCAAGACGCCTTCATCCTTGCGGTACCCGCGGGCACCGGCGCTCTTATCCCCGCCGGCGGCCAATGCAGGGCGGAGGGGGCCGGGCCCGCGGTTCGAGCGGCCGCCGAATCACGGCAGCGCTTATTGAGAGCGGAGCATCCAGCCCTGCCCGGCGCCGGGGATCGGGCAGAACGGGAGGAGGAGCGCGGGCGGTGCTGGGCACTGAGGGAGGAGGGGAAGAGCACAGAGGTGCCGGGGAGCCGCCTCGGGTTCCCCCCTGTCACCTTTATGTGTTTATACGTGTTTCTAATTGCCTCAGTGAATTCCGTTTTCTTCCCGGGAGACCCGAGGATATTTGGCAAAAACACTGCGTGTGGAGTTTCAAGGCTTCACTCCAGTGATGCTCTCGTCGTGTGACTCCCTGCGAGACCTGAGCTGTCATGTTAAGCTGTAGCTTAAAAACATTCTGGACAAAACGCGGAGGTGCATTCTCCATAGTGAGCTTGGCGAGGGACGGACAAATTCTGTCCGTGGCAAGTCACGGTCAGAAAGTAATGCCCACAGCCGGGGGCTGAGCGGTGGCCGGGTGCTCCTGCAGCAATCTGCACATGGTGGCACCACCAGGCTGTGGGGGCTGCTCCCGTGTGCCTTCATGGGGACAAACAACGGGCACCAGGGGCGGCTGATGGACATGAGGGGCTGCTGGGGATTGTTTAGTACGGAGAAACACAGAATTGGGAAAGAAAGGTTGGGAAAAGTCCTCTGAGGACACCAAGTGCAACCACTGACCACGTCCCTCAGTGCCACGTCTTCGCAGTTCTGGAGCACCTCCAGGGATGGTGACCTGCCTGTGCAGCTGTGCCACTGCATCGCTGCTCTTCCTCAGAAGGAAACTTTCCTTCTATGCGACCAGAACTTCCCCTGGAGCGACGTCAGCTCGTCACCTCTCATCCTCTCACAGTTGCGTGGGGGAAGAGGCTGATGTCCGCCCCACCACAACCTCCTTTCAGAGAGCTGCAGAGAGCCATAGGATGAGACATAACGGCGTCAAATATAAAGCTGTCTTGGCATCAAAATAACTTTTCACCGTGCTCACAAGCGCTGTTAGTAGGGAGTACCCGCTCTGTGGGGGCTGGTAAGGGGCTGCCTCCGCAGCAGCCGCGGCGGTGGAGGCGAGATTCGAACCCTCGCTGTTTCCCATCGCCATTCCCTCAGAGGCCCTGTCGGCGGCGGGTTGCTCCTGGCGGAGGCGGGATTCGAACCCCTGTCCCCACACACCACTTCCACCCCAGAGGAGAGGCGGGGCGGGTCCCGGCGCCCAACGAGAGCGCGGCTTGCTGGCGGGCGAGGGGCGGGCCGCGGCGGCGCCGGCGGCTGCCATGGCGCGGGCGGGGGAGCGGGACGCGGCTCCGCGGGGCCG
>JAPSGF010000009.1:17650207-17758877 GCA_035772895.1 Perdix hodgsoniae | reverse complement strand
GGGCGGGGGAGCGGGACGCGGCTCCGCGGGGCCGGCGGGCGAGCAGCGGCGGCCCCGCGCAGCGCCTGTAGCCGCGGCGGGGCCCCGCTGAGCTGGCGAGTCGGGGCGCGGAGGCGGCGGGGGCCGCGGCGGCGGAAGGAGGAGGAGGAGGAGGAGGAGGCGGCAGCGAGGGGCAGCCGCCGGCCGCTCCGCCGCCCCCCACGCCGCACAAGAGGATGAAGAAGCGCAAGGAGCTGAACGCCCTCATCGGCCTGGCCGCCGACGGCCGCAGGAAGAAGCCCGCCAAGAAAGGCTCCGGGCACCGGCTGCTGCGCACCGAGCCGCCCGCGTCCGACTCCGAGTCCAGCTCCGAGGACGACGAGTTCGCGGCGGCGGACGGACGGGGCCGCTGCGCCAAGTGAGAGCGGGGCTTCTCGGCCGGGGGGCTGAGCCGCTGCGGGGTCGCCGAGCCGATGGGGTCATCGGGGACCGTGGGGATGCGGCGCTGAGGAGGCGGGCGGTGGGCGCGGAGGGCTGAGGTTGGACCGGTGGTCTTAGAGCGCTCGTCTGCTTTCCCCAGGGCGGACTACGTGCGGTGCTGCAAGTTCTGTTACCCGCTCTGTGCTTTTGTCATTCTGGCCGCCTGCGTGGTGGCGTGTGTGGGCCTCGTCTGGATGCAGGTGGCTCTCAAGGAGGACCTGGATGTGATTAAGGAAAAGTTCCGAACCAGTAAGTAGGTGTGGCTGTGCTGCTGTGCGTTTGCTTTGGGTAGAGAACTCTGGCTGCCCACCTGCTGGCTCTGCACCTGTGGGCACAGAGCTGCCGTGACTGGAGGAATCCTCTGAACCCAAAATAACTGGAGGCTGAGCAAGCCTAAGGTGTGCAGCGTGTGTTCTCACCGCTGGTACCTCCCAAGGAAGAGGGACACAGCTGCCTGTACATGCTGCTTCTGAAGGACCTACGTTGGCTTTGGCGGTGCTCCCTTCTGAACCCACTGCTGTAGAAAGTTCTAAGAAAGCAGCCTGGGGAATTTTGATCCCTCTTCACCTCCCCCCCAGAAAAAAAAAAAAAAAAAAGAGATTTGTGTTCCTGTCTTGAGCTCTCTTGCCTCAAATACTTGCAGTTCTGTTAACTGCAATTTAAATGTTACTTTATGTTTTTCTGATTTATCTTTGGAGCGTTTATCTTGCTTTCGTTAACCCGCGTTTGTTCAACTTAGTGTTCTGCTGCATACGGTGTGGGGTTTTATCATGTTTGATACTTTGGACCTGGAGGTAATGTGAAGTTTCTCAAGCTTCCTCTGTTTAAGTCAACATTTAAGTTTTCAGTACTGTAACTGCTGCTGTAGTGCTGAGGTATAACAAATGACAAGGTTTACCTGTGGTGCTCTTTGCCTCGGGATACAAAGTATGCTTTGGTACCTTATCTTAGTAGTGTATAAAATTTCATCTATTGAAAAAGGCAGCAGTAAGCAGAGGAACTGTGTGAAAAGAGCAGAAGATAGCAAAGCTTGAACCTTTGCCTGAAGAGTATCTTTGTTCAGTGCAGATTTTTCCTGTAACTTTTGGTCTTTATGTTAGGATTTCTATTTTTTATTTATTTATATATATATATATATTATTTTTTTTTTGCTTGAGACAATCTTAAAAAGAAGGCCAAAGTTCTTGGAATTGAATTGAAAAGTTTGAGGATGCTCAGGCTGGAGGCAGGTAGAGAGCTTCATTTGTTTATGGGAGAAACAGATACTGAGGAAGTGTGCTTGCTGTTCTTTGAGAAGTTCTCAGCTGTGGGTGTCTGGGGCTTCCTGTTAGGTGTGTAACTTTGCTTCAAGGTGGGGAGGAGCTGATTGCTGAGCTGTCTGCCAACGTGGAGTCTTCTGGCTGGCTAGCACTGCCTTGTGGCTCTAGGCTCAAGCATGTTGAGCCTGGTTTTGTCCCGTTATAGGTAAGCTAACTGCTGGTCTTCATGCACTGATATACTTGAAGCCGTGGTGTGTACTAGCTGTAAGAGTTCTGTGTGATGATATCTGTTGGCTTTGGTGTAGTAAAGTTTCATCATTCCTGTTGTACACAGGCATCTTTGTTAAAGCAGTTTGCTTCGGGCACGCTGTCTGGCTGCCACAGATGTGCTTGTTCTCTCCTTAATAGCTCAGATAGAAAAACAGCACGTTATCCTTCATGCAGTGATAAAACAGTCCTGCATTTCCTTGTTGCTGAAGTAGCATCCCTAGAAGCTGGATGAGAGAGGCATCATTAAAAACAAGAACAGCAACAACAGAAAGACGGACAGCAAGAATAACCTGGTTCCAAAAGATAAACTCTGCTTTGGTGGAACGGGTGGGTGGAAGGAGGAGCAAAGTCACGCAGGTCCATTGTTCCTGTGGCTGCTCAGAATAAACAGTCTTCTCTGAATCTTCATCTCCACTTTTCCCCCCATAAGAGCGGATTCCTAAGGCAGTTCTTATTTTGCCATCCTTTGAGCAAGCTGGGTTTGGAATGAGAGCTTTTTTTTTTTCTTTTTTTAAATAAGACTTCTTTGTATATCTAGTACATTTAGAGTGGGTGGAAATCATTGTAGCATTGCCATTTGGTTGTTAGTAGTGATGCTAAGAATGTGCATGTAGTATCTGACCTTTCTAGCGCTGTAGAGAAGTCTTAATTGCAGTTTTGCTGTACACAGCGAGAGTAGTAAAATGGAAAGTAAACTGTTCACAAGAGCCTCTCACATGAGGAGACATCTGATTCGGTGTCATGTAATTGCATCAAGGTATGCAAATGCACAAGCAGCCCTGAGTTTGATTTGGCTAAAACGCACCTTTAAAGACCACTGTAACCAGAAGCATAATTTGAATCTTGAGCGATCAGTGCAGGTTGCTCCATTCCTAGAAGTGACTTTAGAACTTGCTTTAAGAGAGGTGAAGTGGCTTTCAGAAAACACACAAATTCTGTGTGATCAGGCATCCACTCTGTGGGCATCAAGCACTCTTGAAGGGCTTTGCCCCTTTGGGCCCTATAGAATTTCCGACATAGAAATTTATCCTGAAGCACAGTCAGGACTCAGTGCTGTCAGCAGTCTGGGCTCTGGAAGATGGCAGTTTGTGCTGGAGCGTTGCAGAGAGGAGGTGCTGGTTGTTCAGAATCCTGTCATCCCCATCTCAAAAGCTTTGCTCTCTTGTTTCCCATACCTGAGGATTTAGGGTTGCCTAATAGCACTTGCAGCTAAACAGCTTAGTCACTGCACACCTGGAAGAGCTGCATTTCTCAGGCTCACTAGAGTTCATTTGAGCCACGTTTTCCCCTTCTCTGTTATTAAATGCAATAATGACTGACTTTATTTCCAAGGCATCTGTCTATTGATTTGTTTACCAACAGATATTGGTGTGTAAGCTTATCCATTTTTCTCAGCTGTCTCGTTGTCATGTGGAGGAACTGTAATCACGTTAATCTCTTTGGAATTCACTGCATCACCACTGACCTCTTTATATGGGGCACTGAGTTTCATTTCACGTGTCTCCTTTGCCCCAGTGATGTTGATAGTTTGTGTTTACTGTTCTTATTATTTCCTATCTCCCTGTCAAAGTAGTGCCAAATAACAGCACTAAAAAAAGACCTGTTGAAGTTTGCCGAGGTGACAGGACTATAGCAAAGCCTTACATTCAGAAAGGTCTTGTTGGGTTTTCTCTACAGGCATAAGCTGCTATGTCAAGCAGATATTTAGTATAGAAGTGGCAATAAACTCATGTAGAAACTGTTACTGCTACCTTAAACTACTGTAGATGTTTCTGCTTGTAGTTTCTTCTTCGCCTATTCAACATTGTTTACTTGGATATCTAAGTTTTATTTTATTTTTTTGTTTGTCTGTCTAGTGGAGTCTAACCAAAAGACATCCTTCCAAGAAATTCCTAAACTGAATGAAGATTTGGTGCAGCAACAAAAGCAACTAGAGCAAATTGAAACTGGAGAACTGGGGCTGAGTAAAGTTTGGATAAATATCACAGAGATCAATAAACAGGTGAGGAGAACTTAGTGCTTAATTCTGAAAAATCAATTGAATGTTGTGTTTACAGAAAATGTAAACCTGCTAGCAGGAAAAAACAACAACAACAAAAAGCTTGTATGCTCATTTTAGTGCAGTGATGAGCCATTCTCTAAGGACTCCTGTGGCCAGATGCTGAACTCGTCAAGTTGAATGGTGTATTAATACTGAGCCAAGGAAGACAGAACATCCAGTTAGACTGGAGACTTACTGCAAAGAGGAAAAGTTATGCAACTGGAGGGGAGGCTTGTGGCAGACTTTAAAACAAACAAACAAAAAAACAACTGAGAACTGTGCATTTATTCATTTTCTTGCCAAAGAACTGTGGTGTTTTCCAGGACAGATTTGATATTTCATATTTAAGGAGAGCATCTCCAAACATTTTGTTTGCATAGAGGGGAGTTAATTCGCATCAGTGTGAGTTGATCTTGCTGCAGAGGAAGTACTGGTGTTTTGTGAATGCAAAATCTGCTAATACTCACTTGGAATCTGAGCTGGAGTCAATCTTAGCTCTGTTTACTCTGGTAGAACTAAGCCACTTAACAGAAAGCTATTTCCTTAGCTGATGTATTAGCTCACTTCAAACAAATCATCCAGGAAGGCTCTTACTGAAGTTCTTGCCTTAGCGTTCAGTGACAGTTCATGACTGCTCACAGTTAGTGGTATCTAGAGGTACTTTCTTTTACTGGTGCTTTCTTTTTCGTTTTAAAGACCATTGGGGTACCTGCTCTGATGGGTTGTTTTCATCCCCATGCAGTGATGGAGACCTTACTGGTGGAAAGTGCATAAACACGTCTGAAAACTCGTCTTGCTTTCTTTGGCACCTGACAGTACATGTTATCCATAGATGTTTAGGTGCTTAATGGGACTTTTAGGAAGCTATTATCTGCTTCTTGGTGTTAGAGATATACTTGGGACATGGTTCCTGCAGGTCCTTATATTACTTTGGGGTCTGGTCACAGTCTTGGCCAGAATTCAGTTGTTGTTTTTCCATGAATTGTTGGGATGCACTGCTGGGAATTATTTCAGCCAGTATCCACAGCTGTGAGGCTAGAGCCTGCACACCAGCTGGTCAAGGTTGGCCTATTGTAAAGCTAGGATCTTGTCCCTTTTATCAGCGTGCAAAACAACTCCTTTTCATAGCTAGAAGAAAGTGGGTTTTATGTGCTCTACTTTTCAGTTCTCAAATATGAGGAAACTGATTCTTCATTTGTTTCAGCTACTGGTGGCTGCAAGTTGGTCTTAAAATAGTAATGCCAGCAATAAAGGACCAGCTTGTGATTGCTTGTAGTTTGACAGCCTCTTGATTGGAATGAATAATTTGTTTTGAAGATTCGTAGAATGCTTTTCATCTGGGTGAAACAGTTGAGAGAAACCACATCTTAACAGAATGTGTTAATGATACGTGTGCATTCTTTGTCCATCACTCATCTGGGGTAGTTGCATGGTTTTGCTGGGCAGGTTTGTGATTGCTAAATGCAAAACTAGATGAGTGTTTCCTCTGTGTAAAGGCTCCTTGTGCAATATAACAATAAAATAAGAATCTTCCTTCAGCAGCAACCTGTCAATAAGAGGATGAATTTACAATGGGTAGAGTGTGCCATATGTTCGTCATTCAGTTTAAAAAACAAACTTCTTCTGTTCCAAGAGGCAGATAATTTTTAGCATAGTCTAGGCAGGACTCCTAACCTAGAAACAAGGGTGTTTTGTCTGTGTGTGTGTGTGTGTGTGTGTGTGTGTGTGTATATATATATATATATATATATATATATATATATATATATACACACATACATATGTGTGTATATATGTGTATGTATATTTAGTTCTATCTAATGTTAAAAGTGAAGTTGTTAATTATGTGAAAGTTCATAATCAGGGTTAAAAGTGAAGCCCTTAGTTATGTGAAAGTTCATAATCATGATTAAAAGTGAAGTCCTTAATTATGTGAAAGTTCAGGGTTATGCTGACTGATTGTAAACATTCCTCTTTGTAGATATCACTATTGACCTCAACAGTAAATCATCTCAAAACCAACGTGAAGTCTGCTTCTGATTTGATTTCTCTTCCTGTCACAGTAGAGAAACTCCAGAAGGCAAGTACCATAGATGTGTATTGCTAAGTGCATCCTGCAGTGCTGGGCTCCTGGGGACAGAGAGAACAGTGGGAGTTACCTGAACTGTACATGTGAAATAGTGGCTTCTCTACTGCTTTTAAAGTGCAGTTTATATAACTGGTGGTGTATGGTCCTAAGATAATGTGTTGCAGATGTTTAAAAAAAAAAAAAAAACAAAGCAAAAACCAGCAACAAATGAAGGCCTTGTCTCTACCTTTTTGGAAATCCATATGTTTCTGGTTATCTTCATGTTGTCACTTCTTTAACTTGGAGGTTGCTTTCCTTCAGGCTACTGATTTTCTTCATGTCATATAAGGTACTGGTAGAAGTCTGTCTGCAGTTTTGCAGTACGTGCACAGCAAGGCATACATTGTACTGGGATGTTTCCTGACAGTTCCTTGAAAGGCAAGCCCAAATGAATGACACAAGCATACAAAATGGCCTCTGTTAATACGATATTTTTCTGTGCCCCTTGGCTTGAGCCTTCCTTACTGGCCCGTTCATTATAGTTAAAGAAAGGCTTGTCAAAACTTCCCAAGTCTTCCATGGCAGTTCTGTTACTTAGCCCAGTATAAATATTTATTGCTATAGCCAATTGTCAGTCCAGTTCTCCTTGTGGCTTCTGTAGGTTTCCATTTCTCAGTTCCTATTCCTACTAAGTTATCATGTAATCAACGAGCTAATACGTAAAGCAAGCAGTGTGGTTTGGTTGACCAGGCTGCTAGGATTTCTTTTTCTGGGAGGACTATAGCGCTGTTACAAGCATGCTGGATTCCCACTGTGTCATAAGTCATACAGAAGTAGAGTTTAGATCCTGCACGTAATTTATGTAGTAACCTTGGTGTTACCTTGCTGCACTTAACCACAGTACTATCAGTACAAAGTTTTAGGGCCAACAAGTTTCATTCTGCAATGATTTGCTGACCGACCAGGCTTTTTTTTTTGTAAGTCTGCTTGGTCATACCTTGTGAAAATGAAAGAGAGTGTCAGAAACATCCAGATTTCATTTCAGTCTCTCCTTTTGAACAGAAGGAAGGTGTCAGATGTGGCATCTGTTTCCTTTCCTCTTTTGATGCCATCTTTCTTGCTTGTATGGTTTATAAGGTTGTTCTAATAAAAGCCTGGAAGCCTTCTAAGAAGTATACTATGAGTGTTGAAAAACTATTCTGATGTTAAAATGCAACAATTCTAATGCTTTTTTTTGTTTGTTTTAGTATCATGCCAATGAAAATAAATGAATTTCAAGACTTGGGCTTCTTATAGGACACAGGGTGACACTATAGCTTCTGGGGGATGCTATAGCTGGGTGAAGCTTCTTTGGGTGATGGAATAGGTTCTGTCAGAAGAGCTTTGGGTGTGGGTGGGGGGGCCCAGCTTTTGGTGAGTGCAGAGAAAATGTTCTGCCCAACAACTTGTGCCCAGCTGTATTTGGGTCACCTGCCTATAAGAGAAGGAAAGAATGAGGGTGCAGCAGTCAGAAGCAGTAGTGGTGTCACAGCATGCAGGCTGACCCACAGAACTTATGGGGATTTTCCTGATGCTTCTGTGCTCTTCTTCCATTAAAAAAGTAAAGGCGATGCTGACTTGGAAAGCAGGTTAGCAACCTTCAGCAGACCAGTTCTGCAGTGTGTGACGCAGCTCCTGAGTAGCCTGAAAGCTGATTAGGGCAGGGTAAATACACAGTGTCAGCATCTGTGTGTTTAATACTGATACTTCATGCAAAGAGGAAGAAAAATGTCTTTATCTCAGGACTTATTTTTTTTAATGCCAAAATGTTTGCATTGCTTTGGGAAGCTGAAGGCTGTAGTTGTGGTTTCCTTGCATGTCATGGTGTAGGTGTGTTAATTTTTTGGCTGAGATGCCATGGGTATAGTTGCTGTTTTGTTTGCAAAGGAGGTTGTATCTGTGGCAGACTGCCTGCTGCTTCATCAACTATACACTGTGTTCAGAGCACTGAAACATTGGATTTTTGCTGAGATTTTTGTCTCCTCCTTTCTTTCAGACTGTAGCAACCATAGGTAGCACTCTTACCAGTGTTTCTCATGATGTTGAAAACATACAGACAGCTATTGAAGAATACAAGAAATCCATCGAAATACTCCAGAATGATGTGGTAAGAAATTTGTACTGGTTTAACAGGGTGTGTTCTGAGTTTACCTGCCTCATTTGAAAGAAGCATAAGAGCCCTGAAGTTCTTACCTTATGTCTTCATAACACTTTCCAAGTCTCAGTAGATGCCAGTTGATACATTAATACACTGCTCATCCTTGTGTATCATCTTCTGTATGATACCAAGCATGTGTTTTTCTAGTGCCACAATTGATCACAACTACACTTTCTGTCCTGGAAGTTTTTGCACCCTACTGCTCTAAAGGCTCTTGTCGAGCCTTGGAACTGTCTGTCTGCTTTTTGTGAGGCAGAATGCTGCTTATCCTAACTGTCTGCAATGAGTCCTACAAGTGAAACTGTTGAGATGATCTGCTGGTTGAATTAAGGATGTGGCAAGGATGAGGTTATTGACCATCCTTACCAGAAATTGCTTGCTGTGTTATGCTGACTTCTCTTCTAGTAGAAAAACAGCAAATAAACAGTTTTTCAGTAACAGTGCTGTACAACACTACTTTAAATTATATTTTATCTGCAAATATTATCGTTAGCTTCTTATGAAACTAATTAGGAAGTTGGTGGATGTGACTGTAGTGGTGAAATTCGTGCCTTAATACTTTAAAGGAGAAGAGACAATGTGGGGAGTTTAATTGAAAACAACATATTTGACCTTCTGTATTAGAGTTAAAATCCTGGACACACAACAGACATGAGCAACAATAACTATCAGAAAATATCTTTAGCTGTGATCTGCCGGTTCTTAAGAGCTTAGTGTTTGTTACAAGCATCACTTTCTGCTTCTTTCTTTAGAAGGAACTGAAACACTCCACTGCTCTGCCGACTGAGAAAAATCAGACAGAAAATTGCAAACAGGTATTTTTCTTCCTTTCAAAAGGATATTGATACAGCTGTGTAATAGTATACATAAAAAGTGTGGTTTTTATGAAGGCAAAATACAAATGGCATATGTCAAAACCAAGTACAAGATAATATTACTGTAGTTTGTTTCTGTGCATGTGCTAACATGAAAGTATTGTAGCCTGAAAGCGCTTCCTGTGCGTGTATTAACTAAGTGAAAAGTAAAAATCGAATATCAAACAAATTACGTCATATTTTGCTCATGTAAATGATTTAAAAGCTTTTTTACTGAATGGATTTTATGGCAGGTACTTGCCAATCTGAGCAAATCTAGGAGTGGTATGTGTTGAGTCACCCTTGAAATAATGATGTGTGCAAAGGGGATTAAAAAGAAAAAGTATCCATGCTCATCTGAAATGGCTTGTAATGGAATTATGTTGAATAGATTTAATACAGTTAAGATATTCCTCAAAAGTGTATAAATATGCCTAGTACCTGCTTTTTTGGGGAGAAATAATTGGTGTAGTTACTAAGCTTGCTCTGGAAGACGAGATGAATAGGCTTTGTGTGTTTGCTGGCATAGCTGAATTGATTGCATTAGCAACAAAGGGGTTAGCCTTGAGGAAAATCTCAGTTAAACTCTGAAAGCTGGAATAACTTTGTGGAAGCTTCTTGTTGAATGTTTCCAGTGTTTCTGTGACGAGACAGCCTGAAGTGTGCCTGGTTAAACTGGGTCAGCCACCATGTTGTAAATATCAGTAGCACTGCAGAAGTCAAGTAAACCAACATCTCTTGGTTTTATATTTCAGGAAAGCCAGATACTCCACACAACTTTGGAGGAGCTAAATAATAGTGTAGTGACAAACCAGAAGTTGAATGACATCAAGCTTCTAAACGTGGATTCAGCCATTGGTAATCTCAGCCAGAGGGTTATGCTATTGGAAAACACTCCTGTTGCTGTGAATAAGCTGGATAAAAGAAAGAACTTGTCTATCAGTCTGGTAAGCATGACTATGGGTGTCTGCTAATTTCAGTTTGTTCTGCACAGCACGTATACTGCTTCTTAAGGTCTAACTATAAAATGAAAATAAAACTTTGGAGGCTTTATGCCTAGCAAACATGGAAGAAAAAAGCTTTATTATAGAAAACAGCAACTACATGAATATACTCAGCTTTCCTCCACTTTCACTATAGGGGAATGATACAGCTACCTCTCTAAAAGTGGAAAATGAAGATCAGCCAGATGATGAAACGCATTCAAATAAAGAACGGAAGGTAAAGTAAGGAAACAGAAACTACACTGGGTTAGTAGAGCCTGTAATTGTCTTACAATCATGTTTTAAAATGAGACTTGAGAAAATATCTGCAAGCAGGCTTATCTGACCTGGTTTCTTTTAAAAGTACAGTATAGAAGGACAGCCTACCTACCCCATTTTGGGGAAAGGAAATGAATTAGGATAGAAGACAAGTTGGATTTTAAAGTCTTGCCATTCTGATTACGTATGGGATAGCATGGCAGAGCTGCTGTAATATCCTTTCATGTAGCTGAAAGTTTAGGGAGGTTCAGACCATTGGCTGTTGCACTGAGTGACTTTGGTAACTGGCTCAATTTGAATTCCCATTGCCATGCTTTCAGCAAAGCTGGTGCAATTATTGTGGGTTCATGCTATAAATGGTGTTATAACATTTACCTGCATATAAAGACTTTCTTGGGCTTATGTTTATTCTTGGTAAGCATAATTCAGCATAGGGAAAATGTGAAAGGATAATGGAAAGGAAATTCAAGAAGATAGTGATGCCCAAATTTTCACAGTCCTCCAACTTCAGATCAGAAGCCTCAGGAACTAGCAGCCAAAATGTGACTTAGGGGAACTCTGTACTAGTGGACAATGTAATGACTGTCTGTGATGTGGTTTAACAGGCTTAATGGAAGGGTAAAGTTACAGGTTGGAGTTGAGGGGTGGTGCTGTAAAGGTTAGTTTCCATCTTCTGGTAAGAAGACAGATTAGTGACCTGGCTATGCTATCAAATCAGACTTGAACTGCTGTGGACTGAAGCTGTGGTCTGGAACTTTATAATAAAAGAAATAGAAGAGATAAAGATGTAAAAGATGTGCTTGACAGAGGGGTAGTAGTGTCAATCTTAAGGCAGTCAGTGCTGCTGTACATTTATTTCAATATATGTAAAAATGTTCATTCCAAGTACATGTTAACTTTTTATAGCACCACTTTTCTGTATGTTACCCATTTATATAAGAAATATGGAAATTAAATGTCACATTCTTTTGAAATTAGGCAAAATTATTGCCTTCTTTTGGGGTTTAGATTTTGATTCTGTTGTCTTGTTATAGATGAATGAATGAACTATTAATTTAGTCCTTATGTGTTCCCATCGATATTTTCAATTTTTTTTTTATTTTTAATCTTGTTAATAGTTTAAAACTTGGTCAGCCTGGAAAGCACGAAGTCATTCAGAAGTACTTGGATACTTTAAACTAATTCTTGCCCTAATCTTCTCCATGTATTGAAGGGAGCGTTTTGTAACAAAATTCTTTTCTGCATATGCAGGAAGCAGGAACCAGAGATTCTCAGGAATTAAATCTAAGGGAGAAGCTTCAGCTGCTGAATACTCGTGCAAGTAAGCCAAATGATGACCGACCCATTGAGACATCAAAGAATAGTAAGGATGTTGTGCAACAGTAACCTCTAAAAATGAATGTTCTCCATGTAACTAAAAGAATAAGTAATGATGGTGAATCAATTATTCTGTTCCCTTAAAATTTTTGGAGGTTAGTTCAGCTGAAGTTGCAGAAAGCAACTCTTAGACATGGAAAATGATACATGCATACAAAAGTTTGAAGATGACAGTTGCTGTTATGGGAGGAGATAATGATACATCCCTTGAGGAGGGAGAAAGTGGGGAAAGCAACCCAAGCAGGCAGATGTAGATTCAATTACGAAAGCTTGCTCAATGCTTCCGGAATGGGAAGTGAAAAGCATTTGCCAACCAGTTGTTCTGTGTATGATGTTTACAGATATGCTTTTCCCGAGTACAGCATGAAAGATTAAAGCTGGATAGCTGTCCAGAAATCAGGATTTCTTACTTCTGTTCTTCCAGTTATTAGTAAAAGTGCATAACATTGCTGTATTCTGAAACAATTTTGCACCATTCTTATCCCATATGACTTCTGTATGCAGAAAATATTTGAATTAGTTCTGGAATTTTTCTTTGTTTCTGCTAACTGTAATTCTGTGAAATTAACAAGACTAATACAAGTTGTTTTGCAACAGTTGAAAGTAGTCCGAGTACAATGACAAAGCCCACAGACCTTTCAAGGCTGGCCTCAAGGTCAGCTGATGACAGCACAGAGAAGAACAGACAGCTGAGACATCTGTCCTTACCAGGAGTTTCCAGCATAGAAGGTGTGTCCTCTCCCGGCTGACCTTTCCTTTTTCTAAATCTTTCGTGTAAATGTTCAGGAGGCGTGAAGTATAACTGCAATTATGGCCGTGTCTGGATATTCTGCGATGAGTTAGGTCAAGCTGAAAAGCTTGAGAACCATAGATATAACAAGTGTATAAACAAAAAAAGCAGCAGAGATTTAAACGGGCGTGTTCATTAGAGTCATTTATTTATTTTGAGTGCAGTAAGTATTGTGTCAAACGCCCAAAAGACTGGGGGAGTAGTTGAGGTCAGAATTAGGATGCTGAAGGAAAATGAATTAGGTGTGAATGTGTCTGTTGTTTGTCTTTCTTTTTCCTTTTTTTCTTTCTTTAAGAGGGCGATGCCTGGAGGAATGAATGGTTTCTGGATCTTGCTGTTCTGTCTCTTCAGCAACTGAAAGGGCATTGCTTTGCATCAGAAAGTGAATAGACACTTTTCCCTTTATATGATCAGTGCTGTTGGTATAGCAACAGTCATTCAGAGCTTGCTTTTGTGAAAGATAGCTGCATCTGTATGCAGTTGGTACTGGTAGAATGGGCTATTAGCTGTGGCCAGAAATAGATTTCATTTTATTATTATCTTTTTAAGATTTAAGAAATGTTGATCGTCATGTTTTTGTTTTTTTTTCCTCTTGAACTTACTGACAGCACAGAAAGCAAACTACACGTTTAGAAATGCTTTATTTACTTAATGACTAGGTGGTAACACATAATGCAGTAAAACTGGAAGAGTAACTTGTACAGTGTTCCTGTGTGCTTCAAAGGATTACTTCTAAATCATTGTTCTTTCTGCAGATCTTCAGGATTTGTTTGACAAAGCACATGAAGATGCTGATGGAAAACTGTCATTTGAAGATCTTCAAAAGCTGCTGGGCTCTGCAGCCCAAGACTCACAGATCTTTAAGAAATTTGACACTGATGGTGATGAGAAATACTCATTAGAAGAACTGAGATTAGCTTTGGGTGTATAGGATAGAGGTTTAGGAATGTGATATTGAGGAACGCTACTGTAGCTAAAGGAAACTACGGGACATAAAAAAAACCTGCACTTTCCCAGTGTTTTATTGACCTTTGGAGTGTACACATTGACATCTCTTTTTTTTGTTTGCATTTACTGAAAAGAAATTTACAGGTTTAGATGTCAATATGGCATAATATTGGGACTGTATTACAATCCAGAAAATTCCCAAACTTGTTTAGAAGCACTTGCTGGTCTGTCTTTCTGAGAGAGTTCTTGTTTTTAATTTAAAATGTGTACATACAAAAATAAAACTATGGTTTTATATTTCACTGAAATTTGCCTTAAATTAGAGAGCTGCACTTTACATAAAGCAGAAAGAAATCTGTCTTGTAAAGATGGGCTTTTTCTGCTTGTAAATATCTGAAATAGCTTAAATTATGCATATTTAAGGAGAAGTTAGTATCAGGGGTTGTGTTGGCAGTAAACTGTTTATAATGAGAGACTTGAGCCTAAAAGCAGTGGTTGAGAACTTCAGCTGAATTTTGATTTGAACTAAGTATATCCATGGATGAGTTTGGAGTTGAGCAGAGGAAGGAAGGAGAGAGGAACCATGCACATCTATAGCAGGACTTACTTTCAGAGGGAAGAGTTGAATGTGTTTTTATATCGTGAGCCTACAGGAGCAATTACCTACCAAGTGCTTGGGTTTTCACTTCAGCATTCTTTTAGCTTTGCTGTACTGCATCCAGATTACATTTTCTAAGATGAGCCTAACTGGTTTGAAAAAGAAAAAAGCTACTGAAGAACCTTAACAGATACTGAAGAGATAAAAAGCCTACAATGCAGCCTGCTGAATAGCAGCCCAATAGCTCTAACCCTGCTGTCTGTGCAGGTAGAGGTGCACTGAGTCATGCTGACTGATTACTGCAGACCTTGTGATCAGGTTTGCTGATGCTGCTGGCTTCTTCCACCCACTGTTGTTGAGGTCACTGATGAAGTGCCCTGAGTAAAGTTCCTTGTCAGTAGGATTGTGAGCAGGTGGGGAAGGCTAAAGTAGAATTTGTTTTTGTTTTTTCCTGGTTAACATGCATGTAATTGCTTCTTGGTACTTTAACCTTTGTCTTTTCCTTAGCAGGATTTAAAAGGCAGGGCAGGTGGTTGCATCAGCGGTCTCTACTGACAGGTGCTTTGTGAGTGAGGTTTCCTTGGTACAGAGGAACTTGTGTTCATGCTAGTGGATCTGAATCCTAAGCATGTTTGTAATCTCCTGGAACATGACAAAATACTTTTGCAGGAGGTGTTATCTTGCAGGCCAGATTGGGGCCAAATCAGATAATTCTGCTCACAATATCACTAATCTTGTTGGGAGGTTTTTTTTTTTGTTCTTTGGTTTTTTTTTTTTTTGCATGATTAGTGAATTGAATGTACCCACCTCACAGAAACATCACTTTATGTGGAAGTCAGTGCATAGCTGTTGAATTTTATGTAACTTCGGGCTGGATGTTTATAGTTGTGTGAATAACTGTATTCTGGAAGTATGTATCAGTGGAGGAATGTGCAAAATGAAACCCTTTTACCCATTGCCTAGGCTTCTCTCACTGTTGCTCTTCTCTCCTATTTGGGTAATGCAGACACGACCCAGTAAGTAATTGATGTGACATTTTAAAGCGCAGTATTTCAGAACAAATCCAGCCAACCTTGGCTTTAAGAGGCCAAGAAGCCAATATTTGCTTCTTGCTGCTTCCTGCACCCTTTTATACACTTCCGTATAATTCCTTAACCAAATAATAATAAAACCCTAGCAATAAAATGTAACCATTCTGGTATTTTATTTGTACATACTGTATCATAGCCATATGCCAGAGTTTGCAAAATATTTTTGGAAGTATAATTTGTACGAAATTTACCTTAAGATTTAAGGAGTTATTGTATTGCCACGTGAATCTACTGGTGTTTTGTTACTGTATGCTTTACTTTCTGAAGGCTTTTCAACAGCAATAGTGACGTTGTCAGCTAGAGCTTGTTGAGAATAGCATGAGATAGCAGTGTCCTCTGCGTGCAGCCAAGGAGCTCCGTTGGTAACCAGTTGGCATTAAGGCACAGCTGTCTGTGGTGCTGCTATTGATGCATGTCCAGAGTGCAGCTGGTTGCTGCTGTTGCTGCCATGTAGGATGGACCTGTGCTTTAACAAAATATGACCCTGTAGGAGTGCAGCAGTAGCTTCTGTTCGACCTAGGCTTGCTGGTAGCTCTTTGTTGCAGCCTTGGAGCACTGCTGTGATCCCTGCAGGTCTTCTGCTGTGCCTCTGATCTCAATCCCACGTGCTTCCTCTGCTGTTGTGTGCTGGTGGCAGAGGGTGTAAGTGAGAGGTGGCGAATGCATCTGTCCCGATCTGTGAGGACACAGATGTGGGATGTTTGTGTGGGAGCCCAGTGGCACAGCTCGCCCTCAGCAAGTCCTGGGGGAGATACCTGGAAACCAAGAGTTGAAATCAGAGAATCATTAAGGTTGGAGAGATCAGTGAGAGCGTGGCAGCAGTGGGGCTGATTGGAGACTCTGGGGACAAGCAGGGTGACCTCACGTTGGTGAGGAGGCCACAAGCACTGCCACTGGGGTGCAGCCCTGCTGCTGCTGCGGGATGGCTGTGGCCAGGCTGCCGCGGGAGCGCCGTGCCACTCCTGTGCTCTGATGCTCGGTGTCATTTCCACCTTGTGTTGTTGTTAGTTTATTTTTTGGTGACTCCCGCACAGGGACCGTTTTGTATTTCGAGTTTACCGAAGGCTCGCTGCTGTGCTGCATCGTTTCACTAACGCGCGACGGCTTCCCAGATCCGTGCGAGCTGGCTTGTAACCCCCGACCACCACACGCTTTTCTCGTGTAACTTTATCTCAATAAAAGCTCATTCGTAGCGTCGGCCTCTCTCGCTTATTCGGCAGCGGAACGGAACGGCGGGGCTCCGGGGGCGGGCGGAGCGATGCTGCGGGCGGAGCGGGAGCGGCGGCGGCGCCATGGCGGCGCTGCTGGGGCAGGGCTGGGGGCTGGGGGTCGCGCTGCGGAGCCGCGCCGCGCTGCGCCCCCTCGGGCTGCTGGCACCGCCGTGCCGGGGGGCGACGGCCCCGCCGTGCCGGAGGGTGACGGGAGCGGGGGAGGAGGTGCTCGAGGAGAATCCCTTCTACGGGAAGTACCGTCATAAGATCCAGGAGCTGCGCAGGTTGGGGAGGGGAGGGAACGGGGCTGGCGGGACGGGGTTGATCGCTTGGCGCTGTTCACGGTCTCTTATCTGATTCAGGTCCAGTCCGGATGTGTTTGAAGCCCGGATGGAAAAAAGAAATGAAGTGAAAAAGCAGCCCGTGGGGTATTCGAAGCAATCAGAATTTGTCAGACGCATGGAAGAAAAGGCCGGTTCTCCTTGTAATTGGTGGAATCAGTGAGTGCGTCGTTAAGGCTGGAAAACAACACGAGATCATCCAGCAGAGCCGGGGAGGTGGGGTCACGTAGAGGTCCATGGAGGTGTTCAAGCACGTGTAGGTGTAGCACTAAGGAACCTGGTTTGGTGGTAGGTGGGCAGTTGGACCAGGGGATCTCAGGGTTTTTTCTACCCTTAATGAATCTGTACCTTCGTTATTGATGTAGGATCAACACAAAGCTACGAACGCAGCATTCCTTCTGGGAAGGAGCCCGAAATGTTGCTCTCTGATGGCTATGAATGTCATTCCTGCATTATTCTGCTGGTTTGGTGTTTAATTAGTTCCAGATTAGTTTGGCTAGATCAGACATCAACTTGCACAGCAGGGTAATGGAGTTGTCAAGGGTCTGGAGTACTAATGTTATGGGGAGCAGCTGAGGGAATGGGATTGTTCAGTCTGGAAAAGAGGAGGCTTGAGAGAGTTGCACCAGGGGAGGTTCAGGTTGGATATTAGGAACAATTTCTTCTCAGAGCAGTGATGCACTTGCACAAGATGCCCAGGGAGGTGGTGGGGTCACTGTCCCTGGAGGTGTTCCAGATGTGGCATTGAGGGACACGGTCTGTGGGCATGGTGGCATGGCTTGGGGTTGAACTGGATGATCTTAGATGTCTTTTCCTACCTTAACAATGCGAATGAAAGCAACAACAGTTCAGTAATATTGAATCCAAAGTAAATACTTTGCTTTAACAAATCTTTCCTGATCACCTAATCCATAATTCACGTTTTTGTTCTTCTTATTGCTTGTCCAGATCAGTAGTTCACTGCAGTAAAATGCACTGCAGCAATCTGTAAGCATCTTGAAGTTGAGCTCATACTCGGAAGATGTCAGCAGACCTGACATGCATGGCAGGCAGGGCAAATAAGTGGTACTAGAGCTGGAAGAAAATTAAAGAATAATGTTTTCTTCTAGGCAGAAGACCTGAGTACAAGGACGTCAAAAGAAGGATTCACACGAGATAAGGTAAGGACAACGAACCCAGGTGCTAGCACGTGAAGGGTAGATGTTAATTTGGCATATTGTTACCACTGTGCTTCAGCCAAGAGATTTGAGGTGCAACTAATCTTCCTTATGCTGCACTTCGTTAGCAGATGTTCGTTTACTAGTGGGATTCATTTACTAGTGGGATTGTGTTCAAGTCTTAAAACTCCTGGCAGACTGTTTTTATTATCCCGTCCTTTCTCTCTGACGTCCGACGTGTTCCTGCTAGCCAAGGAATGTCAAAGCTCCCAGTAATAAATCAGAAAGGTTAAGCTACCTCTACAGACTTTAAATATATTTCCAAAGTTCAGCCAGAAGAGGGACAGGAGTATGGTTTTATTCTTGTAACTTGTTTGTATTTTGGCCAACTTTCTTTGTAAAGCTGCCAGCAGAGCACGTGTGAAATGAGTGAAGGGGAAAGGCTGCAGCTCATTTTTCCAGTGCTTTGGAGAACTGGAGTGAAGCATATTCTCTGTCCTGATAGAATCTCTTGTGTCGTGCTTCAGTGTAGGAATCCAACTTAAACAGCATGTTACTGCTTGAGTTTAGTAGCAGTGCCAGTTTCTATGGCAATTCAGAGAACTAAGATTGTAAATTGAATTAAGTTGCTCTTGCTTGATTTTGTTCTCTGTAATTGCATCCATTCATTCTGAAATCTCACTTGAATCAGAACTGTCACTGTGCCAGATGCCATATGCTTTGTCTTGCAGACGCTTGATTCAATTCTCAATGTCGAGATGGTGAAAGAGAAATCAGCAGAGGAAATAAAGCAGGTAATGGATTTAAATGGCATGGAGTTTGCTCCACATCTGTGCTTAATAATGATATTAAGCACATATGTATGTTTATATATATATATATATATAAGGTGATCAACCATGTGTTTGATTGCTCAGAAAGTATCACTGCTGCAACTCAAAGCAGCTGTTTAATGTGGAGCTGTTTAGTTGGAATCAGCAAGCCCCTGTGAGAGGGGAATCCTGGCAGTAGCTTGTATGGATTATGCTACGTCTTTTATAGAACTATAAGCAAAGCTTTGGCCATCTTCTAACTTCACTTGTGTTTTTTGTCACGCAGGAGATTTGTACTCAAACTAAAGTTGGTTAGGGTTAGAAGGAGAGGGTGCATTTGTTTTAAGAACAGCGTGAATCAAGTTATTCTCCCTACTGTCTTTTCGATTTGCACTCTTCCCTTTTATCTGGTTATACTTCCGTTCCACACTTATGATGTTGTCGGTCAGAAAAATGACCCCTCAGAGTACTGACAAAACTTAGTTGACAAATGCAGTTCTTTTTAAAGCATTTAACATACCTTCTAGATACTTGCTTTTTAATTGTAGACGATTTCCTTTGTTTCTTACAGATTTGGAATCAGTACTTTTCTGCAAAAGATACGGTTTATGCTGTTATTCCTGTAAGTAGTCCCTCAGTGAAAGAAAATGAGGTTTCAAGAAAAACTTTCTTGTCAGGGAGAGTTACTGCTTTCATTGAATGAAGGCCTTTGTTTCTAAAAACATTTATCTTATTATTTTCCCCTCCTGTTGGTTGTTGTCAAAGCTCGTACTTCTTTCTGCACACCTGGACTGAATTTCCAAGCTTCTTTATTTACAGTAACCAACATTCTTTGCAAGGCTGTAGTATCCTTTTTGGTAGCATTTGTATTTTCACATAATTTTTTTTCCTCAAGATTTCTCTTCTCTTTGCTTTCTTCCCTGCAGCACGGACTTGTACTTTTAACAGGGCAGTGTTAAAGTGCTTGTCTAATAAGCTTGTACTTAATTATGACAGTTCCATGCTGTTAAAGTTACCGGCAGTGCTGTTGTTCATTGAGAATGTGTGGTGCTTCCTGTGATAAGATCGTTATTTCTTATTCCTGATAACTTTACCAGCTGATTGCTCTTATTCTGCATTCACCTGAAAGCTTCTTGTGTTTGTTGGTTTCAGTTTGGGGATAGACTTAAGGTGGTGTACGCCTTCGTGAGTGGGTCGCTGTTCCTTGTTCTGTTTTAGAGAAGCTCTGAGAGCTTTTTAAAGCTATAATGAAAAGCATACTGTAGGCACAATGGGGAATTAGTTTGTGGGGTTATTGAGGGGAAAAAAGCGATGTCTTCTGCCAGAAGTTTTTTTTGTTGGCTGGAAGAAAGGCGTCACATAATTCTGAAGTGCTCAAGAGCACAGCTGGAGGAATTTTGTATTGATGGGTAGCATGTGTTCTCTTTCCTGAACACCTTAGAGTAGGTATTAACACAAGATGCTGTTAGGAAGAGAGCTGGCAAAAGATTTGGGGGAGCACAGAAGACGTGTGAATGAGATGGCTGGGTTTCATCAAACCAAGTGTGTTTGTGGTTTTAATACAAACTGAAGCAATGAATATTTGAGTAAATATCCTGGGTTTTAGTACTTGAGAACAGTAATGTAAAATCCATCATTTGGGGCTCAGAATGCATCATGTTCAACTGTTGATGCCACACTTGCTAAAAATGGACACAGTGTAAGGCTAAAGCATGGCCTCCTGCCTCCACTGAGTTGAGCTGTGGATCCAAGAAGTTTCCTGCTGCCTCTTGGAGACAGTATTGTTCAAGTAGGGTACCAGTAACTTTTAGGTAATGAAGCACTCGTGTAATTTTCGGTGCATTTGTTGTTAACTGTTTCCACAGTGAGACTTGCTGTAGTTGGAAGCTGGGGAGTTATGCTCTGTACAGTTTAATGAAATGATACTGAGTAGCAACTGTGTCCACAGCTGTATTATGAAAAAATAATTTTTCTCTTTCCCAAAAGGCAGAGAAGTTTGATTTAATATGGAAGAGAGCCCAGAAGTGTCCATCGGTACGTCTGGCAGAGATCCACAGTGTGGTGATGTATAGTTGTAATGCATTTCTCCTGTCTGAAGCCTAATTCATAAACTTTTGACCCTCCTTTGTTCGTATGAGTTGTATTGGCTCAATAAGTAAAATGCAGGTGTGCAAGTATTTGTCACAGTGTTCAGGTAAAAGCAGTGGCTATTCAGGTGTACTGAACAGTTGATCCAAGTGTCAGGTGTCTAGATTGAAAGAGAGGTGTAGAGTTCAGAAACGTAAGCACAGAATCTCTCAAGGAATTATTTCATAGAATCATGGAATTGTGTAAGTTGGAAAGAACATTTAAAGGTCTTTTAATCCAACTCCCCTGCAGTGAACAGGGACACCCACAGCTCCATCAGGTGCTCAGAGCCCAGTGCAGCCGGACCTTGAATACTTCCAGGGGTGAGGGCATCTACCACCTCTCAGGGCAGCCTGTGCCAGTGCCTCACCACTCTTACTCTAAGGAATAGCAGCATGCATCTGGTTTCCACTAACTGGTGTCTCGTGGTTAAACCTCTTCCATGCAGTTTTGTGTAGGCCAGCTTCATTGATGTTCTTCTCTATCTTTCCTTAATATTTAAAGTGCCCGTGTTTTAATCTGGAAGAACTGTTAGCTGTAGCTACACATCACCATGGCATTAGACTGCATCTACATAGAGAACATGAGTTTTCTTGTTTCACTGTTGATGTGAATTGTTCCTGTTTCATCTTACATTTGCTTCCTGGCAGTAAATGAAAGTAGAAATATCTTCAAGGGAGAGCTACAATAAATAATGGTGTTCTGTGTAAGTTCCTTTATAGAGCATTGTAACTCAAGGGTTGTGACAAGGGAAGGAAGTGGGGAGTTGGGTGTAGTTGAATCCTTTGTTATGTACATAGAGTAAATATTCAGTGGGTTGTGCTGTGTGTGTATGACAGCACAACAATGCATAAAATACTGAGGATTCTTGAGATTAGAGTTCACTGCTTCTCATGGGGGCTGGTAGGTATCTTGTAAGCCTCAATTAGAGAATTCCTGTTGCTTTGAAGAAATTGAACTACAAAGGATAGGAACAGCTAACAAGATAATGTTTCTTCAGTTTTGTACCATGTGCTGCTGGATTAGTATTGTTTTCTACTGAAAGTACTGTGGTTTTACAGTAATTTGTGCAGTGAAGCATGGACTTTGTGCAGATTGCACTTGCTAAGCTAGAAATTAAATCCTTCACTGCTTCATAGAATCAAAGGATAGCTGGGCTTTGCGACATTGTAGGTCTGATTGAGAAACTTTATCAGATTGATGGCTTGGTCCTGTGTGTTCTATTTGCCAAGATCAAATATGTCTGGATTCCTGAGCTATGTGGAGCTTAGGAAGTTAGTTAACAGTTTTGAGTGCGTTTCTTTCTATACAGTCTGTTGGCATTTAGTCAAGTATCCTGCTTGTTTCCTGCTCCTACACCGTCCTTCCTCTTGGTGTGGGAAAATGAGTAAGTCCCTACCCCTTGGAGCCAAACACTGACTGAAAATCTCAAAGAGAAAATGCTTGCCTCTTATTCTGGAACAGGTAATAAGGTAACTGTACAGGATTGGCAACTCTGAATGTTCCTCATCTTACCTGTGACCATTTCTAGTACTGTAAATTTTTTAGATGCAAGCTGACAGGTCAGTGTGAATGCTGTCTGTAGTCCTTTCCTTTGTCTCATATAATACTGATAAAAATACGTCTCAGTGTTGGTGATTTTCTGCTGTGGCTCTCTCTTAAGAGTTTATCTTGGAGGCCAGTATGACATTGGGATTTATTTTGTTCTATGAAAAGGAGTCTTATTTTTTTTTTTTATTCCTTCTCTGCAGTTTCTGTATGCTTTGCCAAGAAAAGAAGGCTATGAATTCTTTGTGGGGCAGTGGTCAGGAACAGAACTTCACTTTACCTCTCTGATAAACATTCAGGTGAGTAGTTACTATAACAAGACTAAAGATGGCATGAGGTCCAGAAATATATATCATTTTTACTGAATAATTTGATGAACACATCATCTAGCTTAACTTGAAAACAGGTATCAGTGAAAAACTGCTCTTAATTATGGGTATTCAGTAAATTTATGGTACTAAGTAACTCTTTCTTCTAAGAGAGAATCATGTAGAAATTGAGCGGTCTCAGAACAGAAAGATGAACCAAGCATTTCAGAGTTGTGTGCACAAACTGTTTAGAATACCAGTAGATGCTATGAAATGCAATGTCTTCGTAGAAATTGCAGTTTATATTAAATGTGGTCTTTGGTTAAGAAAAACTTAAACTCTTCAAATTACTTGTTTTCTGTAAGTACCAGGAATAATTAGAACTGACCCTTAAGCCTTGAAAAATGACAGTCTCCATAGCAGCTAATACTCAGAAGTTTTATAATCAAGCCAATCAATCAATCAATCTCTTTCCTCCCTTCAGACCCAAGGTGAAGCTGCTCCTAGCCAGTTGGTCTTGTACCATTATCCTGAGTTGCAGGAGGAGAAAGGAATAGTACTCATGACTGCAGAAATGGACTCCAAGTTCTTGGTAAGAGAAAAATGATCATTTGACTTCCTTCATTTTATACTGCTGCTTCTCCTATAGTTGCCCAGAGATGTAATGGATGCTCCATCCCTGGCCACACTCAAGGTGAGGCTGGGCAGGGCTCTGAGCACCTGACGAAGCGGTAGGTGTCCCTGTTCTTTGCAGGGGAGTTAGACCAAATGGCCTTTAATGGTCCCTTCCAATTCAAATTATGTTTCTATGAACTGGAAACAAATTAGAGTCTTAAAAAGATCCTTTCTCAAATAGAACTAGATTTCTTTAACCTAATCTGTTTAGTGATCTAGGGGAACTTAGAAGGAAATTAGCAATCTTTGGCTGTTTGGTGTTTGCAGTTCATACATTATTTTTTCTTACTTTGGTTATTATAGTTTATTTTTGTGAAACATTAGGAAAATTCAGAAGTATTTTTGATCTTTTTAATGGAAGCAAATGGAAGTGGTCACCACCTGCCAACAAGTTAAATCAGTGTTCTGAAGCTTACTAGAACTAGTCAAAGCAAGAGTCTCCAGAGCTTTGCATTGAGTTCCTGGGTGCCTCTGCTCTTTCCCCTCTGAGTGGGTGTACTGTTATTTGCATATCTGTAACAGTATGGCTCTAGGAATTATGGCTCTAGAGATTAAGTGATAGAACAAGATAATAACCAGAGCACCCTATCTCTAATTTGACCCACTTACATCATTTCTGAAACTATGTGATAATACATTTGCCCTGTTGTGTCTTAGTGGGCAATCAAATTTTGCAAAGTAAATCAGCTGTAAGAAGAGAAGGGTGAGGCTTTGGATCTCTGCTGCCTTATAGTGGGTGAGGGCCATGAAAGGTGTGGTGCATGTTTGACCTCTGAGGTATAGGTTCTGCAGGAGGCTCGTTTGTAGGCACAGTGCTCAAGGGTCTGAGTAGGCCAGGAGCAGAAGTGAGATGATTTGTGAAGACAGTGAGTAATACTGCAGCCTTTCAGCCCCTGAAGAATCTTTTTCAATGGGAAATGGCAAAACTCAGCAGTGACAAATTCTTCATTCTAACTTGCAGGTGGTCCACGAAGCACAGTGCTTGGCGAATCAGGTGCAGCTCTTCTATGCAACGGATTGTTCTGAGACCTATGAATTAGTGGAGACCTTCAACCACAGATCCAGTGAATTTAAATACATGTCAGTCATAGCAAAGCTTGAGCACAGCGGCCTTGGAAAGGCACTGAGACCTAATCAGGTTTCTGACAAGTCATAGAGTCTGACCCTATGTGAGTGAAGGAGCCAGCAGCAGGTGGGGGGCGTCTCATCTGGGATGCTTCCCATCTCTTGTGAATTTGAGTTGGCTACAAAAGGGATCTGGAAACATGCTGGGACTGTGGTCATCAAGTGGATCTGGCACTGATGCAAGATGAGGACTTGGGTCATTTGGGCAGTGGTAACTAATTGCTGGACTGAAGCACTGCATTTTGGTGTAACTTTGTCAGAATGAGCTATTCTCTCATCTCTGACTTATGCTGCATGCTGTATTTTATTTTGAAATCTGAAATGTCAAAAGGGCAGCTATGTAATGAAGTGTGTAGACATCAAGAGAGAGAGCAAGCAATGTTTCTTCTCTGTAAATGCATTTAAAATGCCCTCTGCCATTATAATTGCATGCTCCAGTGCTTTTAATTTGTGAGGAATTTATACAGACTTGTCTATCAAGAAAAAAGAATAGGTCTGAACAGACTCCTCATTGTTACTTTGTGTGTGAGGTTCCTTGTGCAGATGTGTACCGAGGCCCGTGCCTTTTTCAGGAATGAAGAACAAAGTGCCTTGGATTTGTTCTGGGAGTGTTTTGCTTCTTAATTGATACATTCATTTCATCTTGTTGGGTTTCTTAGGGATGTTTTGCTTGAAGAACAGGAAAACATGTTTTTATTTCTGCATATTTTTGAGTAGTGAAGAGGAATTACCACATGCTTTTCGGAGTGATTTTTCTCAGGCTGGTATCCACTCAGCCAACTCTACAAATGGCATTTAAAGAGACAAAAAAAAGCGCTTCTGTTCCCATATCAGGAAAGCCACTATCTGTGATGAAATGGCATAATAAGAGAGCCACCACCCAGTTGCTAAATGATAACTGGTGTGAATATGTGCAGCTGCTTTAACGTAGCAGTGTTTGTAGGAACCAGGCTTCGTGGGCTGCAGCAGGCTAGGTTTTTTTAAACCTGCTTTCAGAAGAAATATCCCAAATCATTTGTGCTTTGAGCTTCTCTCGCTTTCACCCCCAGCAGAGGCAGACAGTGCATCCTCTTTTGCCAAAGAAGCAGAGGCACAAAGGATAAGCCACTTGTCTGTCTGTCAGAAGAAGAGCGACTTTTGGGGCTGTCCTTAACTGGGACCCAATACAGGTTTGATGAGTTAGGTGAGTTACACAATGTGTTTGCTAGTGTAGCTACAGAGACCTGTCACACCATGTGTTCTCAGCCCGTTCTTTGGATGTGAGCAATGCTCAGCTGAGGGCTGAAGATAGATTATGAGATTTCATCATTGAGGTCTGTTCTGGCAGTGACCTGTCCGTGTTGATGTGAACTGTTGTCCATTCAGGGAAATAAAAGATGCTTCTAGAAGAGGTAAAACTTCACCCAGGGCTGTGCTGTGAGTAGGCGGTGCTGCTCCCTGCTATTGCACTCGTTTCTGCTCGGGTTGGATGTGTGAGTGTCTGCATAGCATGGGAAGTGTGGATAGGGCTGTTATAATCTAACAGCACATCACCTTTATTGAACAGCATTTTTACTTCTGTTTTACAGCATTCGGGCTCCTTTTATCATTTTCTCTTAGCTGAAATAAGGGCAATTTTGATTCATTATTCACTTCCTGCTTTGAAGAAGTCAGAGATGCTGGATTCATTTTTAATATAGGTATAATCTAACATCCCTGGATGAGTAATTGGCAACAGGAGTGAAATTCTAGGATTTCAGATCTACCCCCAAGCTGCCTGTGAGCTCAAAAGACCAGTCTCTAAATCGAGGCTGGAAGCAATCACTACCTTTAATTTGAGTGGATTTTTTTTTTTCCAAGTTATTAGTCACAAGCTCAGTACTTCTCTGAGGATTTAAGACAATCATGGCAACATACAGAAGGGGAAGCATTGTGTGTACTGGGAGTGTTATTAAATAAGACCCTACTTGAAAAGGCAAAGCTGATCATCCCACTTGCAGTTATTCCGCCAGGAGGATGGGGCAAGTGCCTTTCCTGGCCCTAGAAGAGGTGGAATCAATCAACTGATTCCAATGAAGGGAGCAAGGGCTTTTTTCTTTGGGTATTTTCTTGAGATTTGATGTGTACACCACAACACATTCCCTCCTTGTGTCAGGGTTAAACCACTTGGCATGCAGCTGATGACCTAGTGTTGTGTCGTGTGTCCCCAGCCAGCAGACAAGCCAAGAGGCAGGCAGGTGTGTGTGTGCAGTGGTACGAAGA
Organism: Perdix hodgsoniae; assembly: GCA_035772895.1. Classification (NCBI taxonomy): domain Eukaryota; kingdom Metazoa; phylum Chordata; class Aves; order Galliformes; family Phasianidae; genus Perdix; species Perdix hodgsoniae. The sequence goes on along the minus strand of JAPSGF010000009.1, from coordinate 17,732,118 downwards.
TAGCTGAAGGCTGAATGCTGCACAACCTCCTGGGTGGTATTTCCAGGTCTTCTGCTGAGGACAGCTTGATGCAGCCCCTGGAAGCATTATCTCAGTGTATCCTCCAGGAAGCCATGAACTGTGCTATTGAAAAGTGCATTTATGATCTGTGCTGAGTCTAAGAGCTGTTGAAAATGAATGTTAGTGTGGCTGTGTTCTGCACAGTCAGTTTCAACCACTAGAGGGAAGATGTTTCTTCATTCTGAGCTACCAGCACACAGTTTACAAAGCCTGTCTTCTCAAAGCTTCGTTCAATCAGTGAGTTCGGTAGTGAAAAATGCCAAGACGCCCAGGCTTCTCCTGTATGGACTAGTACTGAGAATGTGATGGGCTGTACTGAGTTACACTGGAGGTTCCCCTGGCCTTGCATCCTGGGTGAGCTGCCTTGGCAAGGGTGCAAGGCCAGACTAAACTCAGCAGTAGCTTTCCTCAGCGTGGGAGAAACACGGATCGCTTGGAATGTGTCCAGACGAGGGCCACAAAAACAATCAGCGGGGTGTAACACCTACCCTACGAGGGCATGCTGAGGGCTGGGGCTGTGCAACCTCAAGGGAAGGCTCCAGAGAGACGTGTGAACGGCCTGGTGCCACGCTTGTGACGTCTTTTGGAGGCACAGCGCCCTGCTCCTGTGCAGCTGTGTCCTGGCACAAGGCCCTGCTGCAGTGCTGGCCTCTTCCCATGACTGCCCGTGGGGCCCCTGGAGCCACCAGCACTCCGGGCCCACTTCCTTCCCTGCTTCCTTCCCCCTGATAAATTCAGCAGTGCACCTGCCTGCATGAGTGGGGCCAGGCCGCCCTCTTCCTTCCTCTGCAGCAGACAAATGCCCCTTCAGAAAGATGAGCTGTGTCCCTGGCTCCTCTCCTTTGGCTGCTGTCTGCCTACCAGTGTTTTGGCTCTGTCTCTGTTTCACTTGGATGTAAACTGCGGTTGTAGGTTCCCTCTGGGATCTGTGCTGTCCATCGCAAAGCCATGGGATGTTCTGTGTTATGGTTCTCTGTATCACTTGGGGACAAGCGTGGACTCTGGTGCCCACCATGTCCTTGGGGAGGAATCATAGAATCACTGAGGATAGAAGAGACCTTTAAGAACACTCAGTCCAATCCCAAAACACCCCACCATGCCCACGGACCATGTCCTTCAGTGCCACATTCCAGGGTGACCCCACCACCTTCCTGGGCAACCTGTACCACTGTATCTTGGAGAAGTTGTTCCTAATACACAACCTTAACCTTCTCTGGTGCAACTTAAGGTCATAACCTCTTGTTTCACCTCCAAATGTCACCTTTTCTGCACAAGCTCATGCTGCAATGGATGCCAGTTCCATGTCCCTAGCTAGACTGAATCACAACCACGGGTGAACCCTACACATCCTTGCTGTGTCCCCAGCTGCCACCCAGCCCTGAGCTGCCCTTAGGCACATCCTGCTGGTGACTGCTGATGTCTACAGGTGACGTGCTTTTTAAAGGCTGGCTCTGATCCTCATGACTCCAAGTCGGATCTGTGGTTGAGATCCACAGGGAAGGGGTGCTGCAGCCCCATGCCAATGATTTGCTTCATAGCCCGACCAAAGTCGGTTTTCTCTGTGGACTGAAATGGGGTTTTTTTGTTGTTGATTTTTTTGTTGTTTTCATTTTTCCTTTCTCTTTCTTTCTCTCTCCCTCTCTCTTTTTTTTTTTTTTTCCTTTGGAAGGCATCCAGCCCATCCTGGCACTCAGCCCTGCAACGTGCCAAGTGGGGAGGGATGTGCATTCACACGAACGTGCACATATCAGCGTGTGCCCGGCTGCAGGAGGGCAGCCTGCCGGCGTGTCCCAGGGACAGCTGTGACTCCGGCAGGGTCAGGATGTGACATCACTGGCGGGAGAAAAACCCTCAGCCCCCGCTTTCTGCAACCAAAACCTCAGTCAGCGTGCGGCTGCTTTCTGTGCTGCAGGGCGTCCTGCTGGATTCTGGGCTTTTATTTTGAATGTTTTTTCTTTTTTTTTTTTCTTTTTTTTTTTTTCTTCTCAGTGCAGAAAGTGCAGCGGGATTGTGTGCTGGCAGCCAGGCGTGCTGAGGATGAGGTGAGTGCTGGGGCTGGAAAAAGGAGTAGCGTCGGTGTCCCGGCTGGTGCTGTGTTTCCCGCATTCCTAAAGATGCTCCTGGGGTGCTTTTAGCGCAGGTTGGGCAAACCCAAGAGAAGCAAAATGGGTGCTTACAGGAGCTCTTCTGCGTTCTGTGGGTGTCCCAGTTTGTCTGTGAGCATGTAAATGCTGAGGGATCCCGGTTTGCGGCTGTGGGTTAGTGTAGATAGCTGGAGGTGAGCAGGGAGCCCAGGGTTTTGGCTGGTCAGCTATCATCCCAGGGCTGGCAGCGGTCCTGGAGATGGCTTTGCCATTGTCTAGTGGAGGGCAGGAAGTTTTGGGCAGAGAAAGCTGTGGGGATGTACTTCCAGCAGCTGGCTTGTGTCCTTCCAATTGTCTTCCTGGAGTTCCGGCACTTGGGATTGCGGCTCTGATGATAGAGTAATCACCCTCAGGACTTACCTTGGCTACAAGCAAGTCCCTGTTGGCAGCAGCGAAACTCCATCACCAAGAACAAGGTACCCCAAACAGCATCACCCCCAAAGTGTGTTGGTGTCCCACCACTGGAGAGATGAGACTTTGATTGGCTGTGGTTTGGAAAATGGGGGGGATTGGATGAGAGGGCTTTATGTCCTCTTACTGAAATTGTGCTGGGTCTGCTTTGCATGAGGTGGGGATTTCTGAGTGTCAGCAGAGCTGGGAGAAGCAACGGCATGGGGAACTGAGCCTCCTTTGGGGGTTGGTCCCTCCAGAAATGGATGCTGGGGGCTTTCCCAGAGGATGCTTCTGGCCCTTCATGAGTATATCAAAAGCACACGAATTAACTCTGTGTTGGGGCTGGTGGGACTCTGCAGTCCCACTGTCTGACGTGCTGGCCCTTGATCCTTCTCCCAGCATCTCATCTTGGCTTGTTTCCTGGAATGTTCCATCGTTTGGGTTATATTTGGGATCGGCTGCCAAGAACCCCCGTTTCTCATGGCCAGCCCAGCTGGGACTTGGCTCCAGCAGGAAACGTGAGGAGAGCGAGAGGGGCCAGAGCTCTGAAGCCATGCCCCCAGCATCTTCCTCCCGCATTCAAAACCTCTCTGCCTCTAAAACCAGGCTGGGCCATCACGTGCCATCAGCCCCAGGCTGGATTTCAGGGTTGTGTCAACTGCATTGTGAGGGATGCTCAGGGGAGGCAGGGTTGGGTACCACTGAGAAGCCCCACTTGCACAGCTTCTCCAGGACAAGCTGAGAATTGATTTTCAAGGACATGGTTTAGGGGGCATGGTGGTGATGGGATGATGACTGAACTAGATGATCTTAGAGATCTTTTCTAACCTTAACAGTTCTGTGAAAAAGGACTTTTCTGCAGTGAAAAGACAGCAGTGAAAAGACAGCTGGAGGCTGTCTGTCTGTCTCAGGGCTCTGGCTCACTGCCTCGACACCAGGCTCGCCATGCAGGAACATGGCAAGAGGGACTGACTGCAGAACAGAGAAGGCAACCCCCCACAGCACCAAGGGGGAGTCCAGCCTCTGGGGGAACACCTGGGGAAGCACAGTGGGATGTGTGGGGTGGGCAGTTTTGAACCACAACTTTGCTACGTGGTGCTGAGCCGACTCCTCCTCGTGCTCCCCAGCATGGCTCACAGCACTTTGCTGACAGCTCCTGCGGTTCCAGGGCAGATGTTTGTGCAAGTGTGTAAGCGTCTCGGGCCAGATCCAGGGCTGGCTGGGGCACTGGACCCACTGCCAGCTGGAGGTGCTGTGTCAGTGCCTTTCTCCTTGTTAGCACTGACCCTGGTCAGTAATAATCACTAGGGGCACTCTCAAAGTACTTTCTCTCCCCTGAAGCCAACTCTTGGCTTTTGCAGCCCTTAATATCAGGGTGCCCTTCAGCAGGGAGAAATTACTTTTGAAACTAGGGAAACGGAAGCAGAGAGCGTGGCACTATCTCTGCTGTGGCCCAGGGCTCAGCACTGCCCCAGCCACTCCTCCCCACTGCTTTCCAGATTGAAGCCAATTTGGGGTCATAGAGGCAGGTCTGACCCGGTGGCTTTGCTCAGACTGGTGGGACTGATTGTGGTAGGCAGAGGAAGCTCCTCTCCCTGCTTTGCTTTTTTTTCCCCCCTTTTGTTTTGCTAGTTTATAAACAGACCGTTCAGTGTTGCTCTTAATTTAAAACAAAGCCTTTGTTTGGCAGCGTTGTGTGGATTTCAAATGATTTAAAAAAATAAAACAACCCCTAAAACGAAAGAAACAGAATCCTCCTCAGATTTGGAACTAGCAGCTGCCTTTGACCGTGAACTCACTTCCCTCCTATCCAGTTCATTTCCTTTCTCCCCCAGACCTGCCGGCCCTCTAGGAAATCAGGATTTCGCATGTCCCTGCCCGCTGCCATCCTGCAACAGCTCAGCCCCACAGTTTAACCCTGTGCAGACTTGGCTCCCTGAGCCCTTAGTGCAACGCTGTGGGTGCCAGCACCGCCCTGCTATGGGAAAGGGAGCATAGCAAAGCAGGCTGCAGCCACGCCAGGGCTGCTTGGGGGGGGAGCTTTGATTTTGCACATGGGAACGGAAGGTGGGAGCTGAGGGCATCCACCCAGGCCCCTCGGCAGTGGGATGCGTGCCAGCATACGGCGGGAGCTGCTGCCTCGGCTTGCCCCAGTGCTCCTATTGCAGGACTGTACCCTGAAAGCCCCACTCCTGGCCTCCTGCAGCTCCCTGTGCCTCAAGTGGATTTTCCTGCCCATCAGACCCTGTGCAGTGGGAGCTTTGGAGAGAGGTTAGGAAAGAATCTGGTTCCTGGCATGATGCCTCCGCCTGCTCCTTTTGGTTGTAAATCCCAGGATGTGTTCTTGGCTTTGCATTAAATTGAATTTCTGGAGAAGGTTTTTCTCCCTGATTCCAGTAAGGATTCACGAGGCCTTTAAATGTCTCAGTAATTCAGTAGCAAATCTGGCAAGGATCCCAAGAGCAAAACCACTCTCATTATCCAGCTGTGCCTAGCTGCAGCTAGCCTGGGGACAGGTCTGCTCTGCATTTGGGCAGTACTGGGTACTGCTCTCTTATTCCTGGGAACAGCTAACAGATGCAGAGTAGGAAAACATCTGGCAGGTGTTTAGCAGGGTTCTTACTCTGTGTTTTGATTTTTTTTTTAATTGCTGTTTCATTGATGTTCCAAAGCATCGGTCCAGCCTAATGCAGGGATAACTTGAGTTGTTCTCCTAAGCTCTGTGATGGTGGTAACACATCACTCTACTTGTGGGGAAGGCTGTGGCTTGTTTCCACTGGCCTCTGGCGGCACCCAGCAGGGCTCTCCCCTGCTGCCATGTGGAAAGTCCCACGGAACAGCTCCTGTGTCCTGGAGGGACTCCGGAGGGAACCCAAGCTCCTCCAGCAAGGTGGTTGGCTGATCTCTGCTGGATAAAACGGGATTTGCTTTTGGCTTGGGACTGAGTTCACAAAGTAGAGTTCGTAGAGCAAGCTTTTGGCTAAGAGATGCCTTTTTAATGACGAACACACATCCAAGCTTCACTTAGATACCGTTCTCTCCCACTCGTGACTTTGGGTAAATCACTTCCCCTTTCTGTGAAGCTTTTTCTTCTTTTTTGCTTTAACTCCTCTCCTGGGAGAGGCTGCCTGGGGTCTTTTGCCTCCCCAAACTTCAGCAGGGCATTGAGCTCACTGTGGCCTTGCTCTCCCATTATTAATACTGCAGAGGGGCACAGGACACGGCACGTTTCAGCCTGTCCAAGCACACGGGATTTCCACCGGAGCTTCAGGAAGGAAAAAAGGGAAATGCCGCAGACCTCATCCGCACTGGCAGCCTCAGGAAGGGATGAACTCAGCACTGCTGAGCGGTGACTTCCAGGTCACATCCCCTGTTCCCGGGGTGCTGTGGGATCGGAGCGCCATGGGGAGCACTGGCAGCATAGGCTCCCGTGCATTGTGTCACATCCTGGCCCTGGTGTGCTTGGACGCTGTTTCCCTTCTTTGGCTGTGGGTTTTGTTCTTCTGAACAAACACACAGGCACAACAACAACAGGAATCCCTCTTTTTCCCATTGATCTGGGTGCTGGGGCTGTGTGAACCAGCAGCCAGCTGCAGTCACAGTGTTGTCCCTATGGCACTGGGGCTATTTTTGTGGGGAAGAGGCACAGCCCTTTTGCCAGGAAGGAAAGGGTCACAGGTAGGTGAGTGCTGTTGATATCATACTTCATTGTACTTCATTGCAGTAGTTCTGGACAAAAGCTCTAGAGATGAGAAGCTGGCTCCCAGCATCCCGGTGCTATCTCATCTCGGTCCAGGTGTACAGATGACCAAAATTTGTTTCCTCCTCTCAGATACCTCCAACCCTGAAGATCCTCAGTGCTGACTAACCCTGGTGCCCTCACGCTGGCTGGTCCAACTCATGATGGCCCTGTGTTTGAAGCAAGTCTTCAACAAAGACAAAACCTTCCGTCCTCGGAAGAAGTTTGAGCCTGGCACACAGCGCTTCGAGCTGTACAAGAAGGCTCAGGCCTCCCTCAAATCAGGGCTGGACCTAAAGGCTGTGGTACAGCTGCCTCCCGGCGAGAGCATCAATGACTGGATAGCTGTGCACGTGGTGGACTTCTTCAACCGCATCAACCTCATCTACGGCACCATGTCGGAGTACTGCACGGAGAAGAGCTGCCCTATCATGTCCGGTGGGCTCAAGTATGAGTACAGGTGGCAGGATGATAGCAAGTACAAGAAGCCGACCAAGCTGTCAGCCCCACAGTACATGTGTATGCTGATGGACTGGATTGAGATGCTCATTAACAACGAGGACATCTTCCCCACTAGAATAGGTGAGTGTGCTGTGATTCTACAGGAGGGTGTTGTTGTAACACATGTAGTTTTCCAAGCTGTTGGTGCACCTCTGGTTTGGTATTGCTGAGCTTTGCAATCCTAAGAGCTCTGCTGATGACCTGTTTTGGCCTGGAGCTGTAGTGACTGACACTGCCCCTTCTGCTGAGCTGCTTTCTTGTAGTTTTGGGGCGATGTTCAAGGGCTGGAGCTGGGATGCTGGCCAGTGGGTTCTGGTGAAAGACAGCTATCACCTCTCCCCTTCACTAAGGGGGGGCTGTTCTGGTTGCACAAACACATCTTTCCTTTTCCAAGGCCATTACTACGGTCCATTCTTCAAGCATCTTTGTACATCCCTGAGTGACTTCAGCCTCCTTGCTGCTGTGCTTCATTACCTTGGCTCTCATTTGTATAAGGGAACTTAGCTAGACTCACATTTCATGGTGCCATGCAGTAGGGAGGGTTGCAGGGTTTGGGGACAATGCCCCAGGCACACTGCTGATTTCCATCCTTGCCATCTGCAATGCAGCTGTCCTAAGACAAAGATTTCTCTGCTAAGGCCACCTGACCACAGACAAATCAAACCCTTTTTTTAGAAACAGCAACTGTGACCCAAGACAGCTAACACTGTCTGGGGCTAACCTCAGCATCCTTGTCCCACAAAAGCCACAAAACCTGGAGCAGCACATGATTCAGTGGGACTCAGTCACAGTTCTATTGGCAGCCAAGGTTGAAGTGTTTCTGGGGTCAGAGTAGGAAAATCTCTCATGCTGGGCTCAGAGGCTCAGCTGGAAATGAGCAGAAACACAGATAGAAAGGTGGAGGAGATGAGACATCTTCCTCATCACCAAGGAAATCCACCCACAGGGCTCAATCCCACTGAAAGGCTTTGCTGTACAAATCCTTTGGAAGGAAAACTGTCTATCTGCTGGTCATGATGAGACAGCTTCCTGGACAGGAGGAGTGTGGCTGTCGTAAATCTTCTCCAGCTCCTTCAGACGACCCGTATCAGTTAGCATGTTCTAGTGTTTGTTTCCGCTCTCCCAACCAACATAGCTGGGCTGAAAAAAAACCCTCTACTACATGCAGGATAAGCATTGTTCCCATGGAGGGATAATAATAAGTGATTCTGCAGGCATATTTTTTAGCAGCTGGTAAAACTATGTCAATAGACTTGTTCGTGAGCAGATTACTACCTGTATAATAGCACCATCCCCAGCAGTCGCTGTGCCTTGAGGTGCCTGCTGGCAGGAGAAGTCACATTCAGTTTCATTCAGCATCTCAATGGGAGCATGCCCAGCACCCAGTGTCAGGGCCATTGGTAACATGTGGGGAGGAGACTCTAGTGGATGGAGTTTGCAGGGCTATGCGTCCCATGCCAGTACTGACGTGTATGCTGAAACCTCTCCATTTTAAAATGAGCACAGACGTGGGGCTTGGATGAAAACCAGCATTGGAAACGCCCCGTGCTCTCTGCCAAGCCTGTCTGTGGCTGGAAGGAACATCGTTCGCAGGAGGCTCTGGGATGGTTCTTGGAAAACTCTTCTGTGCTTAGGCTCTGCTGTTCATGTATATTCCCAAAACAGTGATAAAAGGCAGAGAAAACTCAATGCATAATTCTTTCTCCCTATAACGAGAGAAAAACGTTCAGAATTCAGCTAATTATTGTAGTTTTCTCAACTGGCTGTTTTTAACTTGGTTTGTCTTTTATTTTCCCCTGTTTTGTTCCAAAATTAATGCCACACCAGCTTGCAGCTGCCATCATACTGTTAATTTCAAATTGGATTTAAAGGCTTATTTTTAGGAGAAGACGAATCATGGAACAATCCAGAGACCAGACTGGATGTTGGAAATAATATTAACAACAATAATTCATCATGCAGTTCATTGAATTACTGCTTTTGGAGAGGGAAAAATACAATTGTAAAGAAGCAAAATAGTTTCACAGCACTGTTTCATCGTGAAAAAATGCAATTGGCTTGTGCATGAGGGCTAGGGATGAGAGAGATGGGGAGGAGGATCCAAGGTCCACTTGTATTCCCTTCCCGTAAGTGCAGAAGCTTTTCATTTCCTTTTCCACACAGTCCCACATGACTTCCTTATGTTTTGAAGTGATCAGCACAGAGTGTGGAAAACAGACTTCTCTGAGCATTAAATCACATCTTGGGTTTCAAGGAAAACATCCAAGATAAACTGAAGGTGCTAATTCATTTTGAGGCAGTGAGTCACAGTGCTCACCGGCGTCTTGATGAAATAGAACCTGCTGTTTTTACAGCTTTTGCGCTGGCTTCCAGCACTTGTGATGCTTTGTGCTTTGCATCACTGCTCTGCTCAGCTCCTGTTGGTACCATTTCTGTGGTGCAGAAAGAGGAGGCCCATCAGCCTCCCTAGAGTGGGCTCTGGACTGAGGTCTGCATGTGCATAGGGGTGAGGGAGAGACTTTCTTCAGAAAACCCAGGTGACGGAAAAGAGAACAGATTGAAATGTGGGAGAAGGGACTCCAGGATGTGGTTGATTCCCACTGACCATTCATGTTTCAAGTATTTCAGCTGGAGGAATGTGTGTGCATCTGACAGGTGTGCCCTGTTGGGTGGCTGGCTCTTGTCTGGAACCTTTTGGAGAGGTTATGGTCGCGGATGATATGGGTTACAATCATAGAATCATTAAGGTTGGGAAAGACCTCTAAAGATAATCTAGTCCAACTGTTAACCCATCCCCACCATGACCGCTGACCACATCCCTCAGTACCAACATCTCCACATTCTTCTTGAACACTTCTAGGAATGGTGACTCCACCACGTCCCTGGGCAGCTGTGTCAGTACATCACTGCTCTTTCTGAGAGGGAAGTTTTTCCTGATATCCAACCTGAACTTTCCCTGATGCAACTTAAGACAATTATTCTCATCCTATTGCTCTTATGGGGGAGAAGAGGCTGACCACCAACCTCATCACAACCTCCTTTCAGGGAGTTGCAGAGTTTCTTCTGCAGACTGAACAGTCCCAGTTCCCTCAGCTGCTCTCCATAAGAGCTGTGCTCAAGACCCTTTACTAATTTTGTTGCTTTTCATAGATTGTCCAGGTCCAGCTGTGCCATTGACCTCTCTTCTAGCCCATGTTTCCCCATGGTGGATGCTCACAACACACCCTTGGGGTCCTAGGACAGGAGAGTGTCACAAGAGAAGCAGATGTGGCTGCAACATGGGGAGTGAAAGGAGGGCCTGATGGTCCTGGCCACGTGCTGCATGTGTTCAAGAGAGGTGATGTGGGGAGAAAGAACCCCAGCCAGTCCCCTGCGATCCGCTATGCCAAAAGGACCATAGCAGTGGTGATGTTGCAGCATGGTAGGCTAAGAGGTGACCTGTTGGAGTCCATTGGTGACTCCCATGGACTCTGTTGGTGTCCAGTCACCAACGCGGCTGGGCCACGTCTGCACAGGGTATGCACACACTGACACCTTGTGATGGACACAGGGAAGAGCAACTCAGCTGCACACGTCAGGAGTTGGGTGATACTGCTGGGTTCATTTGCAGCCACGGCATTGGATAGCCTGGAAGGGTACTGTTAGGTCTTGGCAGCCCAGTGATATCTTTCATGATATCATTTCATCATTAGGAGTAAGATGACTTAGCAGCTCCTATAGCTGCTACGCCTCTCCATACAAGATCAGTGCTCCTCACTGCCTGCTTTGAGAGGAGGTACCAGGCAGAGAACAGTGACAAACTGGAGAGAACGTGTGGATCACTGCCTGCCTGCTGGCACCTTGCTGAGCTCCTGGCAGCAGCTGCTCATCCTTCGTCTCAGGACAGGCTGTTCAGAACAGTGTGTATGCCTCAGATGTGGCCTGGGAACGTGCACTCATCACAAATTACTTGCCATGATGGGTTTTTCTTTATTAAAATAAATATTTTTACAGCTAGTTCTTCAGATCTGGTCTGTAGGAGCCACCCTAATAGCATGTTTCAGGCCCCAGCTGGGTGATTAAGGCTTTTCGTTGCTCAGCAAATTCTCAGTGCAAAAAGCTCAAATGAAGCCTTTGATAAAGCATGGTGTGTTTGCTGGCTGCAGGGAAGCCCAGCAGATTGCTTGCTGTCTGTATTAGCCAGGCAGGCAGAGCAAGCCCCATAGCTAAGGGTCAGGGCAGAAGCAGATCCTTCAGCAGTGGCACGGAGAGGTGCTTGGCAGAAAGGAGGAGGAGCTAGTAGCATCCTAATGGGTGATGTCAAAGACTCCAGTGGGTTTTGTACAGCTGCAGGGTGCTCATTGTTATGCAGGGCAGTGGCCATGAATCTCAGCCCCCTCTCCATGTAGGTGTGCTGCTAAGCCAAAATGCACAACTTCCTCAAGATGAGTCCAAGCCAACTACCCATGGCACAAGCAACCCAAGCTTGTGCCTTCTGCACAAAACAAGGTGAGACCAGGCTGAGTGGGCATCGCTCCAGACCAAAGATAATCTTCTGTTACAAGTACTTTGACAGTAAGCTCAGTGCTTATTGAGAAAAACTCATTGCCATCTGTATTTTTTTAGCTAAGAGATGTGTGAGCTGGCTATGGGGACTGTTTGGAAAGATTTTTAAGAGGGTAAGAGCTGCATTAGTAGGAAGCCAAGGGAGGAGACAGGTAGCGCTGTGGGAAGGGAGGATTTTATTTTGCTCTATGCAAATTTGCATTGAATGGCTGGGGGGAGAGAAAGAACCTTCAGGAAAACAATTTCCACTTGGTTCACATTCAACCTTCCAAGAAGTATATTCAGGGGTTTCAAAGCCAGGTTTTCTGTAGAAATTTCACTTAGTTTCCTGTCACTGGCTGTATTACACATCTGAGATTTTTGCAGTCATAACAATGTATTTAGATAAGGATGTAAATCGAGAGTAATAAATTTGTGTCCTTGTACAAGACAAAGCCAAATGCATATGCTGGTGCATGAACACCTTTGTGGGATATTTCAGTAAGGAGCATCGTACAGGTGCCATCACATTGCAACCTTAAGATTGGCATTATTCTTTCTGTTTTAATGGCATGTGTATTTGAAAGAAAGGATCCTAAAACGAGCTGGAACTCTGTCTGTTTCTGTTGATGCACCCATGATTGCCTGTTGAGTGTGGCTGGGGCATTTAAACATTAGCTTGTTTGGGGTTTGTATTTGTTTTGGGAAATGGTCAAATGGCTCTAACTTGCTTCTGCTTTGCAGGTGTTCCCTTCCCTAAGCAGTTCCAGCAAGTTTGCACTAAGATCCTCACCCGCCTCTTCCGTGTCTTTGTCCATGTCTACATCCACCACTTTGACAGCATCATCAACATGGGTGCTGAGGCTCATGTCAACACCTGCTACAAGCACTTTTACTACTTCATCAGGGAGTTCAGCCTCGTTGACCACCGGGAGCTGGAGCCTTTGGTAAGGATGCCCCACAGATGGTGAAAAGGACAGGGTCAGAGCACAGTGGGTTGAACACAGCTCTGGTAAATTCAGGCAGGGTCAGACTCTGCCCTGTGCAGGACATACAGCTCCAGATAGCAGCTAATATGGGTCTAGCAGGAGTTGCACTGCAGCCTCCCTTGGGAAGCAATTAAAGCAATTAGTCAAGCAGAAAGTGAGAGACCTTGGACATAGCATGGAGGGGGGAGTAAAGGGAAGAGATACACAGTCCTGGAATATAAACTAGAAAATATGCAATACTGTAAGAAAAGCAAATGTGTCACAGGCCATGTTGAGTGTGATGTGGCCTATGGAAACCTGTTGTGGTGGGGAAAATAATAGGGAACCCAGTAATTAGTATGCTGTGCAAAGGGATGGGCTGCAGAAAAGGTCAAATGCAGCATGAGAGAGTTCAAAGACAAAGAGTTGAGAGAAGTCACAATATGAGCTGCCTGTTTATAAGTACCACGGATGCCCCTAAACCTGAGTGTTAATGCTTTAACTCTTTTCCTGCTTTCTTTTTTCTCAGTCAGTTTGCTGCCTATTCTGCTCTGATTGCGATCTGGGAGGCTGGGATGATGATCCAACTAGGGGACACCTGAATGACAATAGCAGATTCGTTAATTAATTACTTCATATAGTGTGACTGTGACCTATGTTATCAAAATGGCCCTCAGCCACAGAAAATGACAGTTCAGCATCACTGTGTCCTCTATTCTTCCTCATAACCATTCCTCATGATAAACTTCTTTAACATTGATAATACAGCCCATAATAGTATCGTCTCCTTTGACTGATGCTTGTTAATGTAAATAATTAGCAGCTAATAGCCAAAGCAGAGGCTGACATTGCTAAATAGGCCATCAGTGCCAGTAACACACATGCAATGTGTGATGATTTATGGTTCTGGATGATTCTGAGATGAACATATTTTCCTGTGTGATGCAACTAGGGTTAAATTACAAGGAAATGAGGCACGCTTCTCTCTGGTTTTGTACATCTTGTTTCCTGGTGTGCCCATTGCTTGGTATCCACTACTTGGAATCTACACTCTACAGCAGCCTCAAGCATCCATGAGACCTCCTTCCATTCAGCAATGTTATGCTGTATGTGTGCAGGAGAGTGACTTGCACCCAGAGAGGACTGAGTGCAGTGCTGGGCTGGGGAGCTGAGACAAGGTCCTGAAGATTGCAAACAGCTTTCAAAGACAGAAAGTGGTCCTTCTGACCACCCTGTTACCTCAGGGAGGCTGCAACTTGGTACTGCCAGCAGTCCCAAAATCTGAGTGGCAAAGAAAAGCAGCCTGTTAGCTTACACGGAGCTTGCTCTTGTCACCTTGTCCCTCCCTGTGTTCAGTACTGGTAGCTCAGGACTAGGTTTTGTAGATGAAGCATTTGGGAAATGACAGCGAGAGGAGGGAATTCTGGCTATGGATGTTTGACTCTGAGTGGCTACTGGAAGAGTCGTGCTTATGTACTAGGGATATCACAAAGCAGGAGGAGACCCCAGGAGATGGACATCAAGCTAACAGTACTGAAGGCCAGAGATGTGAGTTGCCACAAGGTTTTTTGTGGCCCTTTGCTATTAGCGCTCATTTGCATTACATTGCAGACATGGGATCCCTTGCCAGAACCACAGGTCCCTTCAGTGAGCTGTTGTCACCATCTGGAGGACAGCCAGCACTTCTGGGAGCACCTTGCATCTCCAGGCTCTGGGAGTGGCACCACTTCTCTGTCTGCTCCTTGCTGAGTCAGGGCATGCAGCTCAAACATTTCAGCCCTTTCCTTGGACTGCTCTCAATACTAAAACTAACCTCTTGACACCGAGACCAAGGAGCATGCCAGGAAGGAACTGCTGGGGCAGAGAGGTTCCCAAAAGGGCCACCATGGGAAACAAGAACACTCTCTGAACTCCATACAGCCACTTCCTTTGATTATTTTTGGATACCTGTCAAACTGCTTTGCACATCACTTCACCAAAACCTGTGTTTTGCACTTACTGGTCCTTTCTTTTTTCCTCTCCTTCAATGCAGAAAGAAATGACAGAACGAATTTGCCACTGAAGTGATTTCAGCAGGCATACTCAGCAAGATCATTCAGCATTCAGTGGGACAAGAACCCTGCAGTGGGAGCTGTCTTCCCAAGGACTTGTTCTGGGCGTTTCAACTGGTCTATGAAAACTTCAGAAGAGCCTTTCTTCTTTGTCTTCGGATGCATCATTTTCCAAATGTTTTGTTAGTGAGACCTGCCCTGTAAGCAGGTGTGACCTTGACTACTGAGTCATGCCTGGTTGCCTTTCTCACATGCATTGAACGACGGTAACAACTCTGTAAAGCTGGTGACATTTGATCCCAACTGACTCCATGAGGTTAGTTGCCAATGTCTCTTTTTTAACCATGAACTATGAATGTCTCTCCTTCTGCCCTTATTCATGCTTTACCAAAGGGACCAAAGGGACTTTTTTCCCCCCCCCCACCCTCCCTGGAATTTTTCATGCTTGGCAGAAGGGACTTCAGGATGTTTTAAGATGTATCCAATACCACTTGGACTAATGGCAAAGTGGCCCCATGACAAATGGAGGTGAACTGGGCCACTTTTCAGAGTGATCAGCAGTCTACCTGAGTATTTTCCATACTCAGAAATTGTTATACAAAGTGAGGGCAAGAAACATGCCAGAAAACAAGTGACGTTTCCTGATGTGTTGTCCTGGCTCTAAAAAGCAGATGCTGGTTGTAGAAATCATTGCCTTTCCATTACTCGACTGCAGCATAGACATTGTTCTTTTGACAAGAGTTTGATGTTTTTTTAATTATTACTGTTTTGGGGGAGTTAAATTGTCTGAGCCACAGTGTTGTTATGTTTGTGTTTCTTTGCCTTTTCCTGGGAAAGTTTTATATAGAAGATAGAAGATACAGTTGATATGTATAAAAAGGGGTTTGCCCATTCCAGGGGAAAGGGGGTATGTGGGTAGAAAATGTAAATATTTAAGACAGCACTCAAGTTCACAAGTGGATTTTTAGTGCTCAAAGCACTTATTTTATTGTGAAAATCTATTTTTTTTAATCTTATGTACCAGATGTATATTTTTACACGGAAATAAAATGGGACAAAATGGACACAAACCATCTGCTACATCATACCAATATTTTCTGTGTAATGCAATCATTAAAAGTCCAAGCATTTTTGTTCTGTCACTAATTAAAGAAGCAGGGATGAGCCTGGTGTCCTTTGTTCTTCCATCATTCACAGTAAGATGTCATGGAAATGCACCTGGGATAACCTGAGTGGATTTCCCTGACAGCTGTAATGGATGATGGAGCTCAGCGTCGTGTTGAGACCTCAGCAACAGGCAGCTCTGCAAAAAGTTGTGCGTGATGAAGAAAACTCTGCAAGTGCCTGCTGTAAACTTGACTCAGTGGAAGTCTCTGGGATTTAAGCCTGTGCTTGGACAGGGGGCTGGCAAGTCCTGAGTGGATGATGACAAAGCCATGATGTCAGCTGGTCTGAAATATTCTTCCTCTCTTCGTGAAAGTTTTTGAGATGTAAAAGGAAATGTGGGAAGAGGGAAAAATGAGCTAAGAAAAAGCTGTTTTCAAGGGTTAAAATTCTGATCATGAAACCACCGGGGGGTAGAAAAGGATAAGACATGTTAATGACATGAGATCTATTCCTGAATTGCTTTCTTTGTGGTGGGAAATGCTGATTCTAGCAGAGAGTTTCACAATGAGATGCAAGATTGTCTCCTGAATGCATGCAGCTTTTTACTTCTGGAGGCTGGCAGCTTTGCTAGCGCAGCCTGGCCAACCGGATTTCCTCATGAAGGTCAGGGAAGGACAAATGACTCACAAGTGTCAAGAAAAGCTTGAAGACAGAGTGTGGCATTCAGCTGCCTGCTGCAAAGAGACCCTGAGTCAAAGCTGAAATGCCAGCAGTGTGGGGAACTGAGTGCACGTCTGTCTGGAAGTAAAACAGCAACAGCAAGCAAGGTTGCTTACACAAGAGAATCTCTTACTGCAGAGAGCATGAACTGGAGGACAAAGGATTCATGATTCTTTAACATATAAGACTATTCAGCCTGTGTTAGAAGAGAAGCTTTGCTGCAATACGGGTAACGCTCCAGATGCTATTTTATTACAATCTTTAATGAAGACGTGCCACTTGGGAGTAGCCGTACTGTAACAGACCCATCTTTTTTTCATTTAATATTTTACATCCACTGGGCCGGTTTCCAATTGCTTTGGGCTATGCCCTAATGACAGCATGAGGAGTAAGAGTTCTGCCATCCATTCATGTGGCTGATTTGGTAAGCATATGTAAGAGCTGGCAGTACTGGGGCAACTCACAGTAGGCATCCTGAGCTGGAAGTGAGGATCAGCACTACCCTCACGATCTTCCTCCCTTGGGTCTTACCATCTTGCAGCTTTCCAGTAATGCCAAGATTCTCTCCATTTATATGCACTGGAGGGAATAGGAGCTGGGAGGTAACAGGCTAAACTAGCAGGTTGGATGTCCTGGTTTAGGTGGCTACCTATAAGTGGCAATAATGTTATCAAAGCCCTCTTTGACTGACACTATAGCTCAGTGTTCTGCAGATTTAGTGACTCTTCATTTCTTAGGACTTACTTTCTTTCAGTCCTTGATTTTCTCCCTTCTGGAAGGGACTCCCTTCAGGTGTCAAAACGCGCTGCACAGAGTATGGCCTGCTTAGGTGTAGGCTGTGTATTGATGGAGTGCTTTGACCAACAAGGGAGCACAATTTTGGCTGGATGAGGGCCCTGTGAGTTGATCTGATTTACTCTGGAAAGTAAGGCAAATAGAAGGAAAAGTACAGTATGAATGTCTGGGCATTGTGTGTGCTCCTGAGGCATAAAAAGCAGTAACAATCATTAATAAATGGTTTGTACAGTGGATACAAGCATTTTTATGTTTGTTTCCAGAAAGCTTGCTTTGCTCATGTCCAGCAAACCATATATTTTCAAGGTCCCATATTACTTTGGCTTTCTATTAAATACAGTCAGTTCAGGAACTCTATCCTCAAAGGTGGTGGACTGGCACTGTGTCAAGGTGAGTAGTCCTCATGGGTCTAGCTACAGGAAAAGCAAGTTTCACTTTGGCATTTGCACACATCCATACTAGCACTTTTAATGTCCACTTTGAGAACTTCACTTGTCCCCTTCTGTGTACAGCTTTGGCATACGGGATCCTGAAAATATGGACGGGAATATGGTCTCTATTTGTAGGCGCATCCCATGCCGCCCATTATGCTGCACGTAAATCATCAGGTCTCCTAAAGAAACAGCACCTTTTTTCCTGTGTGAAGAAGGGCTGTTCACAACAAAAAAATGACAGTGAAGTCTGAAGGTTTAATCACCCAAATGAGAAGTATAATTTTCAGAGAAACAGAGCCTGTATAGCTTCCTTGAATAGCAGAGGGAACGGTACATGCTCTGTGTTCTGAAAACCAGACTACAGTGCATTGCAGGTGCTTAAATACAGATTTAGGTGCTTGGCTGTGGGCAGAAAACTGAGAGAGAATTCTAGTCAAGGCTTAAAATCATTTTAGTAGTACACAGACCAAAGCACTGTGATCCAATTGTAACATGGCTAAATCAAAATTATCTTTGGTAATTATTTTGGTAATTATTTCTTATGTGCTTAACAGCCAATATGGGCAGATCCTTATGTTCTCTGTGTGTTGCAAGGTAAAAAGCAGACACATTCTTGAAAAGGTATTAAAAGGAAAAATCATGTGGAGGAGCTAGTAATTTTACTGTGGTTAATACAGCAATTACAGTGTTTGAGAAGGTGCTTTTTTCTTCACTTTTTGCAGGAATTTATCCTGAAGTATTAGCTTAACCATTCCCTAGAAATGCCATGCCTATCTCATTAAAAACAAGAAGATGAAAACAAAAAATCCTTTCTTTAATGCTTTACAGCAAACCAGGTGGAAATTTAAGTCTTGCCCTCTTGTTAAGTGTGCTGTGCATTTGAGTTACCTTGCAAGTAACAAAGGGGAATGATTCAAGAATACACATTTTGCTTTGAGAATGTAGACAGAAAATGCTGTGCTGTGTAGGAGCCCTTTAAACCAGCAGATAAAGGTGTGACAAGAAACAACAGATGGAAATAAAAATCCAGATAAATTCCATTTGAAAATAAGCTACAAATGTTTGACATCATCTCTGAGCACAGACAGTTCTAAATGCTGAGGATTTGAAAGTGCTTGGATTTGAGTTACTCTCCTGAATTAGCCTTCAATTCTGTTCAAGTGGAGGAATACAAAGGAAGATGCTCAAGAATTACTCCTGAGCCCTTCAAGGAGAAAAGGTTTCTAAGTACTGTTAAAAGAGAGAGACTGAGGAACATCCTCAGCTAAGATGGGCTTCTAGAGGTCCAGGTGAGGAAGGGCTGTCAAGAGAGGCATCACTGTGGGTAAATCTTCATGTAGGCTTGCCTTTTGTTATATATCAGAGTACTGCATGAATACACTCAAGCACCTCTAGGAATTGGCTTCAGTGCTTATGGTGTTTGAAGGACAGTGTGCACTTCCATGTCAGTTTGGTGATGAGAACAAAACATGCCTTTATCCTATAAGAGGATATCAAAAAGGTATCCTGGCGTTCAATACACCCCATTCTGTCCTGCCGCCTTCAGGTTTAAGCTGAGGCCCCACTCTTCTGTTTCTGGACTGTTTTCTTTGAACCTATGTGAAGAGCTGGCAGCTTTCTAAAGCTGTGGTGTATCCTTCTGGCCCCTTGACAGAGAAGGCATCAAAAGCAAGTAGCCTATGTCTTTACTTGCATTAGACTTGTTGAGCTTGTGGCTGTGAGAGTTGTGGGTACCAATCTGCATGTCCAGACTGAAACCATACAGTTCTGGCATGCTCACAGATTAAAGCTATAAAGCACTGACTGAGCTGAATTTCGTGTTTCTCTTGAGCCATTTTAACAATAGCTGACACTAGCAGAACAGAAGAGCTTTGTATGAGAAATGTTGCTAACAACAACTTATTGGCCCTGTATGTGGCAGCAAAGTTAAATGTTGTGTTTCTCATATAAATAAAAGTTCCTCTCCCTGCAAAACACTTTGGAGATGCATTCTGGTGCTTAGGGGATAGGTACTTACTGTCCCCTGTTTGAAATGTGGTAGCATTGTATGCAAGCTCATAGTTATTTGCAAATATGAGGTAAGGAGTAGTACCTCACAGTAATACATCCTTTGCTGGACTGGATTTTCATCTTCATATATATATATATATATTTGTATACATACTCTATGTTTCCCAGTTTAAATCTTTTCACTTAGTCTACTAAAATGAGCAGAGGATTGAAATATCACCCAAATAGAGAATGACCTTTTAAAATGTCAATCTGAGTTTATATGGAAGAAAGCTCTACTTTGCCAGGGATACTTCTCTGCAAATGATTCTACCACCCTGCTCAGCCTTACTTGAAATAGCACCGATAAAAAGGCTCAGGAAGAGAAAGTTAACTCCTCAGAAGCAGATCAGAGCTTCTCTTTGTAAAACTAAGAGAAGAAGCTCATCCGACAATTCAAAGGTAAGGTTTCTGTTATTAGTGAGCCTTTTTTCTTTTGCTGCTGAAAGACTTGTTTATTCCTGAAGGGGGGGAGTGAAAAACGAGGCTAGAATATGGATAAGCTACTGAGGAGTGTTTTGTGTTTGGTATCTGCATTATTACTGTACTTTTCCTTTCATCTCTCTTAGCCTGATCTGCTTGAAGATGTATTGGGCTTATTGGGCGTCAGGAGACACAACCCCAATCCCTCTGCTTTAGCCACACCGCTTTGAAAAGCAGAGGAGGTGGAAACTTTCTCCTTGTTGCCTGAAAAACTGCAGAGATATGCAAGCCCCCAGTCCTGAGGCTAACCTAGAAATCCACAGAAAATCAACAGCTTACAAAGAATGCCTGTAGGAGCACAGGACAAAGATATCAGGCAAGGAAACGACCTTTCAAACTATCTGCTATGCTGCTGGCATTACACACACTACAGTATCAATCTGACAGGAAAGCCAGAACAAAACCAAAAAAATCCAAAAAGACCTTTCTATAAAGTTATCCTTATCATCCCTTCTGTGCCCTAGCTCTTCACAAGAGCAAATATTTGACGAAGCCATGAGATGAGAAAGACTCGCTGGCTTTCCTGAATGTGCTGGTGCGTGTGAAGGTATTGCCTTAACAATGAGCCAAATGTTGTTTGATTGCTCATTCCTGCGGTGTTTTTTTTTCCCCACTGAGCAGTCCTGATCCACCCTGTGTACGTTCTAGAGGATCTACAACAGGACTCCAAGACAGGTTTTCCCATTTCTGAGGACATTCATGGTAGCCACACCTGCAGTGCCATACATCCCATTTTCTCACACAAATGCAGGGCTACTGTATATCTCCTGTCTGGACCGGGCAAGAATAATCTTGCCCAAAGCTAGAACGGTCACTTCAGCCCTGTGTTCAGGAGGACCTGAAGAAGCAGGCACTCAGGCAGGAGGCAGCGGCACAACACGGTGACCACCACGACCTCAGCCCAGGAGAGGGGCAGCAGCACAAGATGGCGACCACCTCCAGCTCAGGTCACCCCTGTGGGGCCCCCTTGCCACAAGCGGGAACACAGACGCTCATTCACACTCCAGTAAGACTTCCAGTTGGGTGGCCCAGCCATCTCCACGGTGCCCTTTCCCTGCTGGCCTCGAGAAGAGGCGCATCGCACCTCACCCGCAAGCGAGAACGGCCTCGAGTTACGCGGCGCTTCGCGCATGCGCGCTCCCCCCTCCTCAGCGGGCGGGCTGTCCGGCGGCGCAGCGCCACCCCCGCCGCGGGACGCCGGCGGCCGCCATGGAGGTGAGGGTGGAGGGTTGCGTGGCGGATGGGGTTGGCGCTCCTCGCGTCGCTGAGGGGAGGCGTGGGAGGGGAAGGCTGAGGGAAGAGCCGGCGGGTCCGGCTGCGAGCAGGGTGCGCCGGGGGTACCGAGCATCTGACGGTAACGTATTTATTACCGCTGCTGTCGCCGCGGTGACCTTGTGGAGCGGCTGCGGGGGAACAGCGCCAGCAGCAGCACTGACAGCCGGCTCCTGGCTTCGGGACGTGTGTGACAGCCGGGCGTGGGCCCGTCCCCCTGACAGTGCCGGGGCTGCTTTGTAAAGTCTTGGATTTGTTTGGCAGTAACCCGCCGGCTGGGTGGCTGCTTTGGTTTTGTTTTTTTTTTTTCTTCTTCTCTTCTCTTGTGAGCTGGCTGCTCCTAAAGGCCTCTTTTCTTTCATACAGACGAACACTGCACAGTTGGCTTGGAAAGCCTGGCACCTGTTCTGGTAACTTTGAAGGTGCACCCGTTGGCTTTCATCCTCACAGAGCTGCTCCCTATGCCTCCCAGATGCTGGATGGAAGCGGGGCAGAACACAGCTGTGGAGCTGAGCCCCTTCCACTGCACTCCTGAAGGTAACTGCGGGTGGTATTGGCAGCTTTCCTGGGAAAGCGGGTGTGCTGAGCACCCTAGAGCCCCTTGAAGTTGAATATTGTCGATGGCAACACTATTTCATGGTATGAATGCTGCTTAAGTACTCTGTAAAGCTTACACACCCACCCACCCACCCACCCACCCCTTAGGACTATGAGGAATTTCCTTTTACCTTCCTGTACCTGGTAACAAGGTATTAAAACATACACCTTTCTGTGTGTGTTACATCAAACATGAAGATTCACTGCAGTTCAGTGGCTGTTAATTTTAGGTGAAAGAAGAGGGGAGGATGATGGGAAGAAAAATCGCTCTTGTTTCAGGTTTTAAAAACACTTTGTGGTAAATGAATCCCTCCAAAAAAGGTTTTTGTAGTATGGGAATGTGCTGTGTAGCCTTTTTCCCAGTAAGAGATGTCCTTATCTGATGGTTTGTGGGGCGTTGAGTATGAGCAGGAAATCCTTATCTTGTGATTGTTCAAAATGAAAAGTTGTCTTCTAAGAAGTTATTCTCTTTGGTTTACACTTAAAAACTGACAAGGGAGCTCTCTGTGTGGGGTTAGAGGAGCTAATTGGTGATGCAGAGGCAGTCTGCTGAGAGTTCTTGATGCCATCAGATGTTGCAGAGGGGAAGCAGCTTGCTGTTTCATAAGTGGTCCTTGGGACTTACTTGTCCTGCACAGCTCCTTAATTTAAAACTGCTCAATCTTTTTGTAGTTGAGTCAAAGTACTGTTACAAGGACTTTTCTTATTTAAAATACATCTGAGCTGGAATTTAAAATGATTTTGCAGCTCAGGTTCTACGCACTGTGATAGAAGCTCTTAAATATGAATTGTCTGGCTATGGTCAGTAGCATTAAATACTTTATTAGGCTGTCGAGCTCTATGTGGAAGGAAGGAAGATGGTTTTTAGTGTCCTAACCAGTATGTATGCCACACTGTCCCAGACAACACTTACTGTTCATGATTATTTGCTAGTCTCATGGAATATTACATCCTATTTCATCCTGTTTTCCACTTGGTTGCCACAGAGGCAAGTTGTCCTAGAACAAGAAACTGGGAAGATTGTAGTATGTTTTTGAGCCAACTTCAGTTTCATTTGTTATCCTTCTTTGTCATTTTATGGCCATCATGCTTGTCTTCTTTGCCTTTGGATCTTTCCAGTGGGAATGATAAGTTCTCTTTCTGTTACTCTGAGTGATAACTAGTGGTTTTAAAATAATGCAGGTGTATTCGCATGGACTGATCTCAGCAGAAGTCCTCTTGTCTATAGCATGTGTGCTAAAATATACTGTTCTCTCTCTACAGGAGAGGGAGAGGTGTACTCTCCATTCTGTTAAGGTTCTCCCTGCTTCCCTAGTAATGGCAAAGTAATACATTGGGTAGGTGGAAACTATTTGAAGTAAGCTTGTGCTATGTTGTGAAGTGAGATCCATCCATTGCTGGAGGGTTTGATTCAGGACCTCAGAAACCCCATCCTTCTTTTGCAAGGGAGGTGCCTAACTCCGTGTATGGTGTTGGACTGCGACGTGCAGAAGATAAGGTCTTCTAAAAGTGAAATTGAAGGGAATCACAGAGAGAAGTAGGGAGACAAAAATTGCTGTAACGTCTGCTATATGGCAACTTCGATAGCTAAGGGTGAATTACAACAAACTGCCATACAGATGAATGACCATCAGCTGAAATGACTCAAACATTGTAAACACTGCTATAGTTTGCATTCTGTGTTTATAGGTGATGAAATCTTTAATGCAAAAGTGTGCCCTTACTGTGCTTTCCTGTGAAGCCCAGTGCACCAGTTTCTTGCAATCCTTTGAGACTCTGGATGCTACCCTAATGTATATAACAATATTTACATGATTTTTGAATGTAAATGTGATGTATTCCTTTTCAGTTACTGAACAACTCAGCTCAAGCAAGACACAGTGTTGAAGCAGGTGGTAGTACTTGGACTCTGCTTAAACTGCTTCCTCCCATTGAATTCAAACGCATAAACAAGGTATCTGCTTCTTAATAGAAGAAGGCCATCTGTATTGTGTTTTCCAAGTGCTTCCTGGATATGTGTGTGCTTGTTTTTTAAATATGCTTTTCCTTCCTCTGGGAAAGCAGATAAGAATAAGAAGGGAGTTACTTTTGGATAGTGGATTGTGGCATGTTTGTATATGGAGTGTTAGGAAGGTAATGGACGTAGTGTTGATTTTTCCTTCTTCAGCGGTCATTACTTGAGAGTCTTCTATATGATGAGTGCTTTTATTCACCCTTTTGAAAATACTTATAGAGGCCACAATTGCAAAAGGAGAAGACTGTAATTATTACCTTCCCATGCTAGGCTGTGAATAATGTATATGTTAAATATTACCTCAGCACTGAATTATGGTGATAATAGCATGCAAGCCTTCAGTACCACTGCAGTTAAGACAAAAACTTGCACACTTTTTTTTTTTTTTCTTTCTTCTTGCTGTATGGATTTTGCTGGGTTGTGTTATCCCGTGAGCAGTAATCCTAACCTGTCTGGAAAAGAAAGGCAGATCAGAGTTTGAATTGTTCCCTGTTTCTTCAGCCTTTGTCAGTTCAGTCTGCCAGTACTTTGCTGGAGAGCAGTTTGACTGCTGTGATTGAGAGGGATGTAAGGAGTGCTCTAAGCACCAAATCCTGTTCTGCACCTGCCTCCATGCACTCAGCCAGGGTGGACAAGTTGGTTTGGTGGAAGCAGGAGTTCAGCACTGTGAGCCATGCTGTAAAATGACCTTTAAATGGCAGAATTTAATGTTCCTCTTGGACCTGATGTGTCTGCAAGCCTTTTTTCTCCAGGGCAGTTCATCCAGTCTGTGCTTTCTGCCTGGCAGGGTGAGTTTCCTGAGAGCCCAGCTGTCCTTGTCACTGGAGGTAGTCATGCAGTGTGCAGAACACCTCAGTACTGCTTGGTAGGTTGAGACATGCAGTCTTTCAGTGTCATCAAAAACGTTTCTGTGCAGTGACATTGCTTTGAAAACTTGAGGAACTGCTAAGGTGTTTGCTTAGCAATTAGAAGGAAATTTCTTGTCATTCTAATTGTTATTTAAGCTTAGGTCTAGTTTCCTTCTGCCAGTGAGAATGAAACTATTAGACTTATCAAGGATATTAGCTGTATTGACATAGGAGTGATCTGTACAGTGATGTGAATAACAGACCAGAAGGGTAAAAAAAATAATCTAATAAAGCAAACATTTAATGACTGTCTGGTAGTATGTTAGGTCTAGACTATGGGTTGAAAATGTCAGTTTTCATAATTTGATTTCTGTGGAGATAACTAGTGAACTTTCTGGTTCTAAGGAAGCAGTTATCTGTAATTTAGGAATTGAGTCAGACCAAAAGGAATTGAAATAATACAGTGAGGCATTAAACACCAGGCTGTAAATATCATAGCCAACTGGTAGAGTGAGGGAGACGATCATGAGCAAATGTGTCAGCTGTGCTAATGTGAAGGGTTTATCTCCTGTTCCTTTTGCATAGTGTTTAATCTCTATTATAAGCACTAAATCTATGTAATGTTTGAACTAAGGTACCTTAGGTATGATGTTTTGACTTGGGAATGAAGCACCTCCTTCAAAAAGTCCAGATGTGACTCTGAGCAGCTTCATGTGTGTTGTTATAATTCCAACTCCAAGTAACTTTTTATGTAAGCTGAAGCCAGTGAGAGCTGGGACTTGCTGTCAAAGGCTGCCCTTAACTTTATTTTAGAAGTTGAACCTATCGAAGTGTCAGTTTGAGTTAAAAATGAAGTTTCTTCAGAAGCAGGTAAAATGCATGCCTGTGTCTTTCTCATTGTATTTCAGAACTCAAAAGTGTTTTCCATTGTGATGATTTCTCAGTGTATTCTGCTAAAGACTTGAAAATGAGGATTTACTGTTCTCTTGAATAGATGATTGTGACTTTGAGTGATGCATTTTCAAGTGTTGCCGTAAGACATTAGAGCGCTTTCTAAATAACATTTGTCTATTTGAGACAGCATTCGAGTTCTAAGTGACACTTATAATAGCTGTTACTGACAGATCCTGACAAGAAAAGTAGTTTTTTCTTTCTTTCTCGTGTTTTGGTAGATGGTTGTGTAATATTTTCTGCCTCAGAACCTCCCTGTTTTAGGAGTACTTTAGAGACAGGGGAAATATAAAAACAGTTACAAAGTTTTTAAAAAAGAAAACAACTTATATTCAAAAAGATTCTCTGTTAAAGGAGAATTACCTGAGAACTTATTGGTTTTATTACTTTTCAGTTACTGTTATAATCATACTATTTCTAGGGATTTATTTTTTTTCCTCTGATATAAGACCCAACCGTATACTGGCTGTATAATGCCATAGCAGTTCTTTGGTACTGCCTTGAAGACTTTGAGCACTGATTTAACTGGCGGAGCCAGGCTGGCAGGTGTAACTGAAGTGTTGGAGAAGTGCTCATGTGAGTGGGTTGTGGAATCATTTAACCTTTCTGGAAATAGGGTAGCTGTCTGAAGTAGCCCCTGGTAGGATGCTACTTCTGATTAGGCCATCCTTGAAAACCAGAGGATGTTCTTTCTTTTTCTGCCATATTATCTTACATTGGTGAAGTTACCTCTGAGTAAGCTCTTGTAATATTTGCAGCTTTTAATGCAAGAGGTAAGATCTCATGCTCACTTTGGAGCATAGGTTATCCACCAATCTGTGGTTTAGAAAGAGATGTCGTGAATCTATTAGAAATGTTTTGCTGGCCTGTTGTCAGCACAAACTGACCTAAATTGCTCCTCTGACCTGTTGACTTCTGTGGTTGCTGCTTTCCACTGCTGCATTTGGGACTTCCCATTCTTCACCCTTCTGTTGTCTGGAGAGCTCATTTTCTTAAGTTGACTTGAAAATGTCTTAAACAGTAGTGTAACAGAAAGTACAACACCTGTATGAGAATTAAAAATCCTGTCCATCTTCAGCCTTCCAGCCTCCCTTCTATGCTTCAGGGCACGTGTTATGTTGAAGGTAGCTCATGGTGGCTTTTAGTGAGGTTATTCCTGTGCTTTCCCTTAGTGTGCTGTGTTATGAGGAGTCACAACAGATGCATAATTATTTTCTTTTATCAAACCTCCCCAGAACTGTTAATCAGCACCCAGCTTGCCTTTTTTAGGTTTTCTCTGTTTCTATGGGAGAGGCTTCAGCCTGTGGTAAGGAAGCAGAGATACTTGTGTATAGCTGAAGGACATAAACACAAGTATATGCATTTTCTCCTGAAGTAATCCATTGTGTGTTAAAAGCACCTTTATATTCTGTCACACAGAGATGGTCAGCAGTCAGCCACTTGCCATAGCAGACAGTGGGAAAAGGAAAAAGAAGAAAAGGACCAGAGCCACAGATCACATCCCTGGAAAATTTGAAGGTTAGTGGTAATTTCTGAGCTTCTACTTGTAATGGTTCACTGTCTCTAACAATTTTCATAGCTAAACATTGCATTTTGGCCAACATTAAAGGTCAACATTTCTGTATTTCTTTAATCTTTCAGTCTTCAGTCACTTTTTATTTCTTGTGGTTTTGAAATCGATGTGTCCTATTTGTACTTGATTTTTTTTTTTTTTTAATGGAATCAGTGTTTTGACTACTAGATGTGAGCAAAAATGTCAAGGCACTATCACCAAAATACAGTTCAGTGGGACAAAACTGACTAGTACAAAACTTCTTTGGGAGTTCTTGCTATCATTTTGGCTTGTAAGGTAGATTACAAGCCAAAATGATAGCAGTCTTCTGGGCTTAAGCATTAAAATTTCATTCATACTTGAGATATTACATCTGCAAGTGGATTTTACGTGGTAGGCATTTTCTGATCAAGGAGGGAAGTGTTTTTCAGTTGAGAAAAATCAATTCTGGCTTGTAGATGAAGGCAGGGAAGGTGGATTAGATCCTAGCAGTCACTGAGGTGAAATGGTGCTTGTATGAACAAACTTGTAATTTTACTGCTGGGATGAAATCAACTTTAAATTTGCTTGGAATGTGAGGAGGAAAAAAGGTGAATGATGAGGCATAATTAATCCTGGCACATCTACTTTAATACTTCATGAATCTGTTTTCTGTGGTCATCGCCAAGGACATCTTCTCTCTTACTGTCAAGTGAGGGATGCTCATCAGATAAATAGCTCATCTCAGTGTTATTCACAAATGCTTTGGCTTATATTTCCTATTTACTGGATTTCTTGGCAGATTTGTATAAGCTGACTGCTGAGCTTCTTGGTGAGGGAGCTTATGCCAAAGTTCAGGGTGCTGTCAGCCTCCAAACTGGGAAAGAATATGCAGTAAAAGTAAGTACAGGATAGAAGCAGTATCACTACTACCTGTAGCATGTTTTCTATCTCCTACTATTTAAGTTAAAACACGGAATAGAGTGTGTTAATAGGAAAAGCTTTTAGGAAATTCTTAATGCACGAAATGAGTCTAACTGTTGATATATCTGTCATTCTAAGTATCCTGCCTCTAGAATGAACTGTGATATCAGCCACAGGTAAAATTCACAGACCTTAAATGGTGTTGCTATTGGTTAGGTCTAGGGTTTGCTTCTCTATCATGTCCTGATTTGATTGCAATCCTACATATGTGTATTATATGTATGTATTTTTTTAACCTTTTCTTGTGTTAGAAGTGGCCAAGTCATTATCTAGCATGATGGCCTGCTACATAATACAAGGTCCTGTAGATGCTGTAATTTTGTTTGTAAAATATTTGAGGTCTGGAATAAACAGCTACCTTATGAGTTACACATCTTCAGATACTAGAGAAATCTGGATGTAAAAATGAAGACCCAGTGCTGCATATTGGTGGCTGCAGTAACATTGTGAGCTTTCAGTTCATGTTGCAGTCGTTCAGTCTCCACTTCTGTGGAGAGCCTTTGCCCTCTTTCAGTCTGAGGGATGTGTGAAGGAAGGTGACTTCTAATGGCACTGCAGAAAGACTTTGAGATTATGTGTATGTTTGCTTTAATAAAATTAGGTCTTGCTATTGGGTCTCTGTGACATTTGTGCCATGAGCCAATGTCTCATTCTGTGGTTAGTTTACTACTTTTTAATTAAATACACATAATTATGAGTTCTGTTCTTTTTTGTCTATTTCATGTCTGATATGACTCAGATACATTTTTGTTAGAACTCAAAAGGATCTCCTTTTCTGCAGAGCTAAAATGATGCAAGAAAAGCCTCGTGCTAACTGATCAGTAACTGTGGTAACAGGCAGTTTTAGTTCCTTTCTTGTCTTCCTGTCCTCATTTCTCCTGTCCTTTGAATGCTTTCCAGATTCTGCTGACACTGTAAATAGACACGTGACAAATTAAACAGGCAGAAAAATGTGGAGTATCTCTCTCTGGTGGTCATATATGAGATTGATGTTCTAGATCAGTTATCCAAATCCAGAGGCACAGGCACAGTTCCTGCAGTAGTCTTTTGAGTATGAACTCTATCTCTTCCTACAGATCATTGAAAAGAATGCTGGCCACAGTCGAAGTCGGGTTTTTCGTGAAATAGAAACACTGTATCAGTGTCAGGGCAATAAGTAAGTATAAAGTCTCTTGCTTGTTTAAAGTATCTTCAGTATTTTTTCAAATTGAAGCCTCTTTATTTGTATTTTGGTTAGGAGCCTTGCAGTAGTCTCCTTAAAAGCAGTTGGAATTTAGACTTGATTTGTTCAAAATAAGATTTTTCCTCTTACCTGGGAAATTTAGAGAAATGTTTACAAATTAAGTTGCATAATTCAGTCGTCATCCAGGTGGGTGTAGTCTGAATGTGCTTCAGTAATGCGTGGCTTTTGTCTAAGTAAGGAATTAACACGTTGACACTTTCCCCTGTGATTTCACCACTGGCAAAAGGTGGCATAGTAACAGTTGCTGTTGAATGCAACAGTCTTGCCCTTTCTTAATGCATGCTTTTTCTTCTTGGTGTCAATCCTCCTGCTTGCAGTTCTTAAATAAGCCAAAAGCTAATTTAGTTTTCGTTTGGATGATTGTGCTGACTTCATATAGCCACAGGATGAAGCAACTTTAGAGCTGCCGCTCTGAAAAGGAGGGAGAGCTTGTGCTGCCAATGACAGCATGCTCTGTGATGAGTGTAAGCAGTTTCTGCAACTACTCCTTTAGATATCTCTGTTAAAATGTTGTTGTATGATACATAGTGCAGCTGCTTTCTGTGGTACAGTTGTGTGGGTCACATTAAAGCCTATTTTTAAACAAATTTTAAGTGCAGCTGTTAAAGATAATCTAAAACCAAGCTAGTTTACCGAGCACTTGGGTTTAAGTTGTGCTTTAGAGAAGCAGATTAATCTTTACTTTCTGTGTTGTTGAGAGCATATGATTAATGAGTTACATGCTGGATTAAAAAAATGCAGTTCTTATGGTCACATTCATCATTCAGCTTTCGTATTCTCCATAAGTTTTGAAAAACTTACATGACCTTAAATGTTGGACATTTTGAAGGCAGCTTGAGGTGTTTGTGTTGCACTGTGCAATGACTGCCCACTAATAAACCAAAATTGGTTTTTAAATGGCAGGTAATGTCCTGGACTTAATGTCATGTTGATAGTTGCCTGTCTCCTGTGAGCCCTGTGTGCTTTGTGATTTCTGCAGAGAAGGAATGCCAGTGTAATTATTTTTTGCTCTTGCCTTCAGCACAAGTGCACTCTTCCAACTTATTAAATAATAAGTTTGTTGGTTATCTTCCTGTCAACTGAGCGGTAGCAGAACTCTTTCACAATTCTGTCTGATGAGAATTTTGGTTTTGGCCTGTTTCCACTGTTTAAATTTCAGTATGAGTTGGAAATGGATTTCAATGTGATAGGCAACCAAAACAATTTGCTTAATTAGCACTTTCATTTTTGGTTACTTCTGGCACTTCCTAATTATCCATAATGAAACATTCATTGCTCTGTTTACGCTCTCTGCTTCACTGTTATAGTTACCCTTGTTATTATTTTTTTTAAAGGAACATTTTGGAGTTAATAGAATTCTTTGAAGATGACACGAGATACTACCTTGTCTTTGAGAAGCTGCGAGGAGGTACTGTACAGCAACTGTGCCTTTGCTTGTTGAATCAGCTGGGTCCTGTTTGTCTCAGTGTTTCAAAAGAAAATGAAGAGCTTATTTTAAATGCCTGACAATTTGAAGACAAAGAGGCAGCAGAGGGAGACAGTATGTTGAGTATTGTGCATGACTGTTATATAGCATCTAGATATCCTGGTAATGTTTTCCTTCAGTGTAGGATTGATGCTGTTTACTTGAAACTCGTGCAGTGGCTATTAGAAAAAAAGACATTTTACTTTTGCCTCATGTTGCTCCAGTAGTAAAACTGTCTGCTTGTGGCTGTTTGAGAGCCATTAAGGTAAGCATTTGTGGTCACTGGTCACCAGCATTTACCGCTCACTGGGAAATGAAGCTACATCAAGCATTCAAATGGACATGAATTCTGTGTTGTGCAGTTTCTCCTGTTTGTCTTTGTAGTGCATAATTACAGTATCCATTAACTGTCTGGTGTGGAAAGCATGAGTTAAAAGTATGACGTGTCATTTGAAGAACAACTGAGTTTTTGTGCACCTGACTGTATAACACCATCTACTGTCACTGACCAGGAGGACAGTAGCAAACCACATTTGCAAGAAATGGAGACTATTTTAGTATAGATGCAGAACTCAATTTCTTAAGGACATTGCTTTTCATTGAGAAAGGGCTTTTATTCACTTTCCCTTAAAATTACTGTATCATCTCATTATTGTTGCCTAGGTTTCTCTTCTTCACTGCACAGACTTCTCTGGCAAATTAGCTGTAGCAGGGCTAGATTGAAATAAGCCTGCATTTGTCCCTTTTCCCATCTCTGCATCCTTCTGCTCGTTAACTCTTTTCATTGAATGTGAGGCTATGTGTGTCATTGTTCCTGCACTGCTGCTGAGTGGGTAATAGTGCTGCACTTTCTTCACTATCTTACCTACTGTTTTTCCAGTGCTTAAGTTGAGCTGAAGCTTTTCTCTTTGAAAGATGTCAGTATTTGAAACATTAATTATGTGGGTTTGAATGATTATCAAGGAATAATGGAAATCAGGGGGTTGGACCAACTTCTGATGCACTGCAAATTCTGGTGTTGATGCAAACAACACGGCTGGTCATGAATATTACTTTGGATCCAGTCTCAAAGGTGAACTGCTAACTACAGTACTGGATCATTGCATGAGCTTTCAATTTTTGCCTTCCTTTAGCTGAGAGAGTTTGGAAGGTCAGCCATATTCAGAAGGGTAATCTGAAATAAATCTGCTGAGTGAAATGAGCACTTAATGTGGCCCAAACCTGCTTCCTGAAAAATCTGCAGGCTTTTCTGTAAAGATGGAGACATCTTTAGGAACTGTTTTTACTTTGTAAATGTGTGAAGAGCAACTCTGCCAGGAAAATCCCTTGAAATCTGTGCCCTTAAAAAATCTATGGTAAGCTCAGAAGTGGTGTTATCAGCAGGGGAAACCTTCTGTCTTTTGAAATCTGATAGTCTGGCCCAAAGTGGTCGTCTTCCAGCCATCTGAAATAGTATTTTAAAGCATATCTGAAGAGTCTTTTTGTTCATCCTTCTTTTAACTGTCTCTGCCAGTGAACTTCTTTTTTCTGTCTTAATCCTTACTGTGGCAGCAGTACTGATCATGTAAAAGTAAGGCATCCTACAAGAGAGGAGGGGAGGTGTCCTTCCACATCTACAACTTAGGAATAAAAATGAATTCACCTGATATTTAAGATATATGCAGTATTTGGAGCTAATGATAAATGTCACAGTTACTTAACTTCTCTGCCTATTTGCTGTGCAAAGCATACATCTCTCAGTTGAAAAATATATATATTAAAAAATGCAAGTAGTAAGGCTGTTTAATGGGGTTGGATCTCTGTGGATTATGTTTAATTACTTTTTAAAGGCTTTTTTTAATGTTTTGAGAAGATTAATGGAATTCACTTTAAGAAAAGGAAATAAACTTCCCTTTACCCTTTGTTAAAGAGATACCAGTGGTGCTCTGACTGCCAGTCACCAATCCCTTGGTACATTCATATTTGAGAGCCCTTTTGTCAGATTTCACGCTCCTAGCTCACTGTGTGAGCCTTATCTTGATGTCAGTAGGAACTGTATATTTAAAGTATGTATTTTCGTTTTGATGATATTGAGATATACAAAAAAAAAAAAAAAGAAAGTGTTTACTTGACTTTCAGAGCAAGATTTCAGCTGTCAGATTACACAAAAGAGGACAGTTAGTTCCAGGATGCCCTGCTGTGACCTGGAGATTGATGGATTTTGCTAAAGTCCTACATACGTATAAACTGATGTTTGAGTTTTGCTAGAACTAACTTTTCTAAATAAATTCTCTCTGACTCTGTTCACACTACAGTCAGTATTCCCCCTGTTGCAGACCAGTAGTAGCTACTGCACTTTTATCCATATATTGACAGAGCATTTTCTTGGCTCAGGCAGCATTTGCACTAAGATTTTTTATCTATTGATTCTTACAGGTTCAATCCTGGCCCATATCCAAAAGAGGAAGCATTTCAATGAAAGAGAAGCTAGCAAAGTGGTGAGAGATATTGCCTCAGCTCTGAATTTTCTACATACAAAAGGTAAAAGAAGTTTCTCTCCATCTTTACTACTTGATGTTGTGCATTTAGGATGTGAAGCACATTTTATCTGTAAATAGTCATCCTTAACTTAGATAGCATTTCCATTTCCAGCCATGCCAGATGACTTACGTTATTGTCTTCTATAACAATCATTTCACAATGTGGTAGCTTTAGTGATCAGCTGTGTTAAGATGGTATAGCCTTTTGAAAAACAAAAGTTAAATCAACAGGTGAGGAGAATTAACACTAGGATTGAATCCATTTGCTTGTTCACATTACCTAAGCCACTATGTAGAGGTTACTCAAAAGGGAGCGGATTTTCTTTTTAATTTCTCCCTCTTTCAGATCTGCAGAGATGCTTTTCTGTATTCACCGTGAGTTTCTGCTAGTTGCAAGACCTCCATATTAGCTTTTGGTCTCTACATTCAAGTCCCCACTGTTGAGGGAAGGACCAACAAGTGAACCATAGCCTTTCTTTGGCGGTGCCCTCATTTCATTAGGAACATGGTTAGATTTAAACGCATTTCTGTTTATGAAGAGTTCTTCTACTTTAAAATGTTTTCCTCCTGCTGTTTTCTACTTAAGCATACTCTGGTTTCACTGCAAAGCATCTATGTGTATTACGGTCAACTCAGAGCTGTGTGTTCCAGTGGAATGTAGTAGATGACTGTAAAACCTTACCCTTGTCCAGATTATCTGGCTCTGCCTAGATTAAGCAGCTTTACTTAATGTTTGCTTTCATTTTATTGCAGTAGCTACCTTTGAATTGAATGGCACTTAATTGAAGGCTGTGTTTGTTTATTTTGACAAGCTTTCCATTCACTTTGCTATTCTTGTTAGCCACCTTTTACAGGTGGTCTGTAGGTTTGCTTCCTATCTAAATTCTTGAGTAAAATAAAATAGGTTCATTTGTAGGCTTTACTTCTAAGTCACAGGACTGCTCGTGCTTGAAGAGTTGGAATCACAATATTTATACCTCAGTAGGTTGAACCTACCGAAAAAAGAGTGACAATGCAGAAAGAGTAAATAAAACAAAACCAAGGAATATTGATCTTGCCCAGTGTTGTGACTGTGATCAGAAGTTAATTCCAGTGTGGGAAAGAGCTTAATTTGGGTCAAGATTTTTGGTAATATTCATAGCCTGGCTATGTGGTGACTAAGTTTTAAATCTGCTGAGAATGTTGTCTTTGAATACCCATGTTTAGACTTGGCATTACGGAGTGAATAATGAACAGGAAACTTAGGCCAGACATGTGGAGAGACACACATTCATCGTGTTAACAGCAGAAAGTCTAGGAATACTGCTCAAGCAGATTTAATATCTACTCAGCTAATATCTTTCTGTAGTTCTCATCGAGTGCTTAAGCCTTGATTCCCTGTTGCCCAAACAAAAGGGATGTGATTCATTAAAATGGTGTTAACGCATCGATATACTTTCTTTCCTGCTGTTTGCTGTGAATTGGTACAGTGGGGATGTCTCGCAGAATCAGCTACAGCAGCATCCTGCTTCATTTTGTTGTCTCTTTATGGTTCTTCTGTGTCACATTAAAATAATTAGTAAGTACCATACAGAACACTGAAGTAAACAGGAAAGGCAAGTAGTTTTATCACACAACTTAACAGTGAAGTGCTACAGCTAGATAGTTATTCAGATTTCTTTTTTTTTTTTTTGAGAAGAACTAGTTCTTTTGCTAGTAGTAGTTTAAAACTCAGCTGGATGATAATGCTGCCTTACACCCACTTGGGGTATGTGTGCTTTATTGCTAATAATCCACTGGAGGAGTGTTTAAAGGCAGTTGTTTTCTTTTCTCAGTGCTGTGTGGGGCTGCAAAATAAAACATTATATAAGCAGACATTTGAATTCAAACTGTAATACAAAACAAGGCTGTTGGTTTCATCTTGCAAGCCAACCCAACTGCTGGGAGTTCTGTCAGCCTTGCTGTAAACACCAACATGGGCTATCTTGATGGATGTTTGTCACATTCCTCTCTTCTATGCACAAGCAATGGAAACTGCTCTGATTCCTTTAGGTCAGTGCTATGCTACGAATGTTAGATTTTAAGTC
Organism: Perdix hodgsoniae; assembly: GCA_035772895.1. NCBI lineage: Eukaryota > Metazoa > Chordata > Aves > Galliformes > Phasianidae > Perdix > Perdix hodgsoniae. The sequence goes on along the minus strand of JAPSGF010000009.1, from coordinate 17,696,660 downwards.
ACATTTTGTGGTTTGTGCTGAAGAAAAGAAATTAGTACCTTAACTAGAAGCTGGTGGCATATCTTCTATCTCATAAGAGTAGTTGCAAGTGTGTTTAGAGTGCTTTTAAACAAGACTAGAGTGCTGCTAACAGCCAAGTTGCTCATTTGGTTTTATTTTTGCTACTTGTTTTCTGCCTTCCTGTTACATTTGATCATATTAAATGGAGGACTTTCAACAAATACATGTTTAGACAATTGAAGAACTGCTTTGATCATACAGAACTGTCTTTGCCTGTGAATTGCACAAACAGGTACTTTGTGTTTCCCAGGGACTGCCTATTCTGGTAGCAATTGAGTGAATAGTTCTCCTGAAGACTTTTCTTCTACCTCTGGCACAAAAGCCTTGATATTTTCTTTTGCTTCAGCAGCGAGTACGTAGCTGTACATGACATTAAAGGGGCTAAATTTTCATCTGGAAGCTCAGTGTTTTCTTCTAAGGAGTGTCTCAGGTAGTGTCTGTGCTGAAAGGAATTCTGCAAGCTGTGGAATGATTTCTCTGGAAAGAAAGACCTTCCTGTAGAAGGCACAAAAATCTTTTGACTAGATCGTGTATACAAGTACACTTTCCTACAGCTCTTCATCTTAATAAGCTGTTTTTAATTATCTAATTTTAACATTAGCCAAAGTGTTCCAGTGTTAGCAGGTTCTTGTTTCCTTGATTGACTCCTGTATACATTTAAAAATGATAAAGGCATAGCATGATGCAACAGTGACTTTTTACAAATAAACACTGCCATTTAATTAATTGCAGTGTCATTACAGGGTGTGTGTGTAAATTCAAGCCTAGAATATTTCCCAGACCACCTTCTAATAAAAAGAAATACAGAGAAATAAAACAGGAGAGTATCTTTTCTAATGAGCATTTGTATTCTTGTTTAGGAATCGCTCACCGGGACCTGAAGCCTGAAAACATCCTTTGTGAATCTCCAGAAAAGGTGCTGCTCTCTTCTTTTAAAAAAAAAATAAAAATACACTTTATAAAGATAAACTTAGTTTCCTAAGTCATTGCTCACGTTCAGTCTGTTCCTTTCATGAAAACTTCCCAATCTATTGGTGAACTTCAACAGAATTTAGTAGAAGCGAAGCCTGGAAGTCTCGGTTCTTCTGTGAGCTGTAAAAATGTGAGCATCTGTCCAGCTGATAAAAAGCCAAGTGATTTTTTTGAAAGGATGTGGCAACTAGAACTTAGCATCTCATCTATTCTGAGGTAATACCCAGATGAACAAATAATGTTTGCAGTCCAGCTGGTCATGTTATGTGTATTTCCCAAGCTGCTCCAATGTGTACTGGCACTTGCCCAGCCAAATAGAGAAGTAATGTGACAGGGTCAGATGCTGGGGATGTGGGAGCAACTGAGGGGAGGTTGCTCACCACCTCCTTGACTGATGTTCTCCAACCCTCCTGAGCAGTGGAAGAGAGTGAGATGAACTGTTCTTTTCAGAACTCCTTCTGTATGATGTCAAATGATATGGAATATCTCTTTGTCCAGTTTAAGTCAGCTGTCCTGTTTCCTCCCAACTTCTTGTGCCCTTCACTCTGAATGGCCTTTGCTTTGTACAGCACTGTTTAGCAGAAACTATAAACATCTGTGTGTTATCAACATTGTTTTTCTCCTAGAACCAAACGCAGCATCATACCAGACACTTTGAAGGAAAATCCATCCCAGCTGAAACTAAGACAGTCTCAGTCTTCTGAATCTGGATATTTTTATCTTTGGTTTTAGGTCTCTCCAGTAAAAATATGTGACTTTGATCTTGGTAGTGGAGTGAAGTTGAACAGTGCATGTACTCCAATAACTACTCCAGAGCTAACAACACCGGTAAGAGATGTACTGTGGCTTTGTGCTTTTCCCCTTCTACCATAAAACTATTTTTCACATCTCCAGAGTATAGCTTCCAAAGGGCTTACTGCAACAACACTGAGTGGTGGATATTTCATTTAAAGCAGATGTATGTGTGAAAGTACTGTCTTGGTTTCCCAGTCATAGAACAAGTAAACAAAAGAACAGGAGCTCACTATGTTAATTCTCCTGTTGGCCAGAATGCACCACACTGATCCTGTTTATCCCCCCAAAGATAAGAAAGATTTTTATGGGTTTTTTTGGTTTTGTTTTATGGGTCTGAGTTTGAGCTTAGTTTTGTCTACGTTTCTACAAACTTGGTTTCTGTACCTAAGACCCATGAGCTAGAGGGAATACAACCCTGCAAGCAGTGGCTTCATAACAGATAAACTTGTAAAACTACAGAGCTGTTCTTATGGCATTACTGTGGAAAAAATAACCTGTCAGATTGTTGCAGGAGTTTGGTTAAAAAAAAAAGAAAGAAAGAAAGAAAAAAAAAAAGGTAAGGTAAAAATCATTTTCCGTGATATACTTTTTACTTTCTGAAAAGCCACAAACAGGGGGCTTTAAAAGATTTAAAAGTGTGAAATATAAATAAGTAGATCCTATGAATAAAATAATAGATAATAAAAAATAAATAAATAAAAATAATCCATTAATATGGAGCAGCATATAATTCTGCTAAAGAACAGTAGAATCTTGTTTGCTTTTTGTGAGGCTTAACAAAGTGAGACCTGCAGTGAAATCTAACAGCAAGTTTCAGCAGTCCCTGATGCACAGTTCTGCTTTTAGGCCAAAGCATATATTGTAAAGAGAGGAGAGTGTTTAATTAAAAAAAACCACCAAGAGCACCACCAAAATAAATATTAGGCTTTGTTTTGATTCAAGCCTCACTTCAAAATCTCATTTAAATTTGATTTCCTAGTGTGGGTCAGCAGAATACATGGCACCTGAAGTAGTTGAAGTCTTCACAGAGGAGGCCACGTTCTACGATAAACGGTGTGATCTTTGGAGCCTAGGAGTGATTCTGTACATCATGCTCAGTGGTTACCCTCCTTTTGTGGGCAACTGTGGCACAGACTGTGGCTGGGACAGAGGAGAAGTCTGCAGAATTTGCCAGGTGAATTTGCATATACTGGGCATACTTAAAACACTGTACTTTGCCCTGTCAGTGTAGGGTGTAAGACTGGACAGAGCTCTGAAGAGTGACGTGCATGTTAATTACATGGGAAGATAAGCTCTCACTGAGAAGTGAATCTGGTAATGTAAGACTTGCGTCATGACAGCCCTTTCTCATGTAATGCTTGGAAAGATATCTCTTTTTCTTCTCTTGAGATCTCAGAGCTTTCTCTTGCCCTTCCCCCACCCTTGCTGTATTCTCTAACCCTTGATCTGGTTGACAGTAATCACCAGAATTCCTCAGGTGAAAGTTCTGCTCCCAAGGAATTTCTATCCAGAGCCTGAATTTATTCTTTCTGAAAACAGTGGGTTGACTTCACAGTTACTGGAGAGTGAGAGGTGTTGTCAGCAGACAGAGAATCACAGCCATCTTAAAATGTACTGCATTGCTCTGGGAACTGCCTGTCATTCTCCATTTGCTCTATAAGGAGACTAGTTGTTTTCAGCTGTCACTCACCCTATGAAGTGGATAAAACTGAGTGAAAGGAATCTCACCTGAGAAGTCATGTGGTTATGTTCTAGTTGCTGTTTAAATTGAAGATTTTTTCCTTTACCAGAACAAGCTTTTTGAAAGCATTCAGGAAGGCAAATATGAATTTCCTGACAAGGATTGGTCACATATATCCTCTGAGGCCAAAGATCTCATCTCAAAGTTGCTGGTTCGTGATGCTAAAGAACGACTTAGTGCTGCTCAAGTTTTGCAACATTCATGGGTTCAAGGAGTATGTATCTCATTGTATTTTAAAAGGTTATTCTTTTCCTGAGTTGTAAACAAGCTGCTCCTTCTCTTTAAATATTTAGTAGAGATATTTCATGTTTAGTGCTCGTGTCTTGATTAATTACATTATATCCAGTGGTTTAATTCTTACCGAAGCTCTGTGTGGTAAATATTTGGATGACTCTGTCAAGCTTTAAGTATTTTTTTAATTTGCTTTATGCATTTTAAATAGCTTTCCTGTGGAAACGAAGCACTGCAGTGCGCTTATTGTGGTGCTGCTCTCTAATACAGTGCTGCAGAATGCTGGTAGGTGCTGTTTTAAAAGAACAGCAGTATGTTTCTTTTGCTTTAGTTCTTAGTTCAAGAAAGAACAGATGGACCCTCTGGAGAGCTTCCCAAGCTTTAGTATTGAACCTGCAAATGGTGGTCTCTTTCGGTGATGGGAAAGGTGGATTAGAAAATCAGTCAACAATGATTTGTAAACCCACAGTAGTTAATGTAAACCCAGAAGTAGTTAATGTACAGTATCCATTCATTGTAAATTTGAGAGAGTTACCTGTTGATTTTTCAAATCATTCTTGTGAATGTTTGGTTTCCACCTACTAATACTTAAACTTTTCCTAACTGCTTCTTCTAGCAGGCTCCTGAAAGGGGACTACCTACTCCTCAAGTGCTTCAAAGGTAATCTTTTTTTCACTCTTTGTTTTTTTTTTTTTTTTTAACATCTATCAGGCTGGCTAGGAATTGTTACTGAACGAATGGGAGGGGTAGGAGGTAGCAAATGAGTGGGTAAGATCCATGGTTAATAGTGGAACTACATAAGTATGGCAGCACTAATTTTGTTAAGAGCATCAGAAATACTAAAGCTGTCATTTTTCTTTATAATCTAATCTTACTTGTTTGTGGGAAAGGCATTGGAGAGGATTCCTGTGGAGCATGGCTAATCTTAGACTAGAAATAATCATGGTTTTGGCAGTTTGCTGCCCAGGAGGCAAAAAAAGGCATAAAGGCGTGTGTTACCCAAAGAGACTACATTTGGATGGGTGGATAATCATATGTACAGACTCGGATCTGACTTCCATTGAAAATGTGGTAATCACAGTAGCGATTTAACCACGAGCAGGACAAGCTTTGTATAAAGCGGTTTGATGGCAGATTCTGCATGCTGTAGGGCCTGAGTCACACATTTGTTTCTATTTCCATGTCTTCCACTGGCAATTCCAGCTTCTTCCAATCCTCAGAAATGCAATTCCTGAACCCAGATGTGCCGTTCTAGTGGGATTGCAGTTCTGTGAAGAAAAACAGTATTGTCCTACATGCCTCCCCTTTCTTAACATGTAGAAACTGAAGCACGGTGGCTTCCTGGGGTTTCATGGCAGACAGAGGACTAAACTGTGTCTTTCCAAAATCTCAAAGCATTTTTATTATGTTTTACTAGTTGTCACAATAAAGAGAGATGCAAATATTAACTGGTCTTCTTGTCTGCCGTGTCAATGTTTTGGCAGGAGAAAGAATGGTGCTTGGAAATGCATTATTCTGCTGTTAGGGTAAACAGCCAAACTGCCTCTTTGCATGCGTTCTAACTGCCTTCTCGTTTTCCTTTGAAAGGAACAGTAGCACAAAAGACCTGACGCTTTTTGCAGCTGAGGCAATAGCCCTTAACCGCCAGTTGTCTCAGCACGAGAACGAGCTCAACGCAGAGCAGGAGAGTGTTACCCGTGCTGTGTGCTCCATGAAACTTTCTCCTCCATCCAAATCCCGGCTTGCCAAGCGCAGAGCAATGACACATGCCACCAAAAACAGCGACTTTCAGCCAGTTCCCCATAAAGCCTTTTAAACTTCTTTCCTGCTATAGATTGACGAGATCAGCCTGTTTTATTACGTGGATTTTCAGTACTGATAAAAGCTTCTCTGCTTCTTACTCTTTGAATAGAAGCTTGCTCTTGTGATGTGCTTCTTAACTTAAAGGGGGTAGCTTTTATGGGAATGTTTTTGCCTGTCAGGTTTGGTGCATTAAGATAATTTAACTGATGTTTTTAAACTATAGAAGATGGTTTTGCTGCTGTATTATTTGAGGTGATACATCACAAAGCTTTCATGTTTTCTTCTTGGAAGAGCACACTTTAAAATTCAAGCTTGAAAACATTGGAAAAAACACTTTCTTGCTTTGCCTGGCAGAGCATAAAGTTTACATATGTTTGCTCTCTTTGATGGCAGATCTTGCAAGGTGCTGCTGCTACTGTCAGCAGCAGGGACTGTTTTCAACCAACAGTGCCCATCTCTCTTTTTGTAGACTCAGGAAACAGAGGTGATGACTGGGAGTGGATCTTTGTCTCCACTGTCTTCACTGGGTGTAAATGTTTTGTGGATAATATCGTAAAGGTGTAAGAAGGTCTCAAGCTTGCAGAGATGATGAGGACTATGTTGTGTTTTTTTTTTTTTTTAATTGTCCTTGCTGATAGTTTGTGTGTCAGTGTGGGGGACAAAATCTAAAAGTGTTACTTCTTTATTTGACACCTTGTTCTCAACCATGATGTAGTGTATATTATACCAGTTCTTTTTGTCCATTGTCCCCTTCTCTTACAGTTATACTTTTAAGTCTGATAACCACATTATTACATATCATTAGGCTTAGTATCTGCTTTGTTTCGTATATTAATGCTGTTGCCCATTATACCTTGCTTTCTTGAAACTCATGTTCTTCCAAATCTATTTATATGCATTACCTGCAGTTCTTAATGGACAGGCTTGAGTAAATTTTGGTACATGAATAATTTAGGATTATCAAATCCAGAGGTACATCTGTTCAAAAACAGTACTGCAGCTGCACTCGCGTAGTGATCTCAGGCTGAGGGACTAGATTTCAAGTTCCAGTTTTAGTACTGTGATGCACCAGGGATCAGAAGTAATTTAGAAGGGTACCGGCTGAAAAGCTGAAGATTTTGAGTGACCAAGTTGAGGAAGATGCAACTGTTGAGCACTTTCTAAAACAAGCTGTGAAAATTGGGCTGAGATGCCCAAGATGATGCACCTTAACCTTGCCAGCCATTTGTGAAAACGTTTGCTGGGGCGTTGTGCACAGGCTGAGGAGGGTAGAAGGAGGGTCCCCCACTGCAAGCGTAAAACCCTCCCAAGCAGAAATGAGAAGGATTAAAGTAGCTGATCCAACAAGTGCTTGCAATTTGAGTGGTCAAAGCTGAATGTCTTTATATGTCCTATTTGGAGCAATTTTACATTCTTTTATCAGTGTGCACACAGCTATTTTTATACAACATGTTGTATTTTGTGACTAATATTAAAGTTCTTATTTAAAAGGTTTTATACATTGTGCCAGTGATTATGAAATGTATTTTGCTTTGTTTTTATTAAAACATTTTAAGCTATGGATTTAACACATTTGACAGTTCTTCTGTGTGGTTTTTTGCTGTTGATTTTTGGTGACTTCAAAAAAAAAAAAAAAGATCAGGAATTACTTACTTCTCTGTGGTTACTCTTGAATGTAAGCATACCTTTCATTCCTGTGACTGTATTATTTGATCAGTCTCCAGTGCAGCCAAGCAGGACTTGCACTAAATTGTTAAACTTTGTCTGATGATTATGACAAGCCCTCCAGCTGTTGGCTCTGAGCCCCGTGAAGCTCTCGTGGTGCTCGCAGCTGCCCTGTGGATGCTGCCAGCAGCTGCCTCCACGTGTGACCTGTATTACAGCATCCTTGCTCCCTGCTGATGCATACTTACCAACTTGCCTGTTCAGGGCTTGAAGCTGAGAATGTTGGGCTTTTTAGTCAAGAGCTAAAATCTGGAGTGTTTCTTCAAGGCAGTAGCTTCTGGCAGAAAGGAAGACGAGCAGCTGGTAGCAGTTTATGCCAGAGTTGTGTAAAATTAGGAACTAAGAAAACTTCCCCAGAAAAGGAAGAGGCAGTGATTTAAGTCAATTGTTCTATTATCAGGTATAAACTAGCTTCCACTGCTTGCAGGGCAATTTTTATGTCTCTGGAGGTTCTTCCCGGAAGGCAGTCAATGTGGGAGATGGAATTCCTGTGTGAGGTTCACCTGCAACAATCAGATCTGTGTCAAACACTGGGTTTTGTTTCTTTTCCTATTAAAATCTGAATAGAGCAGGAATCCCAGAACAGATGGCAGGCCCTCTGTGCTCACTGCTTTCTATAGGAAATCCTCTTGCCATATCCAGATCAAGAGCTTTAGTTGGAAGTAGGCTTTAAAATCTTCTGTTTCTTATTCCTCTCCCCCCTTTCAATGAGTAGCATGAAGCATGGGAGCCCTTGTAGCACTAAGTGATAGGAGAACAACTTCTAACAACACTGATGTTCACCATTTGCCTCCAAATGAAGTCAGATTCAGCTGCTGGTCTAACACTCCCCTCGCAGGTGCCTCCTTCCTATCTCATCATTAACTTTCAATTACCATTGAGAATTGAGTTTTCTTTGGGCTTTATATTCCCAGAAGGCCAATAGGTGTGCCTTTCTGAGGCGTTTTGTTTGTTTGTTTCAGCAGGGGAATGGCGCTTCTTTGCAAGTAGAAGTCGCAAATCTGGAGCATCAGTGCTCTGTTCTTTTGCAATACTGTTTCACAGATGTTTTTTCTATTGTCAGCTGAACTTTGTACATTCATGTCTCCTATCAACCATGGCTGTGTCTCGCTGCTGAATTGCACCCTCTCCTTTCCAGAAAGGGCTGAACATCTTGAATATCTGTACCACTTGATTTCAATTACTGGTTAAAACCAACCAACCAGAGCAGGCAGCTTATATGGGCTTCCTGGCTTATGAAAGAGGCTGAAGAGAGCTACTTTTTGGTGGGGGAATGGGGCAGATAAGGAAAGAAGTGGGTGAGCCAACTGACAGGCATGTTAGTATGGTTTGGGGGGGGGGGTAATTTTAAGCAATCAAACAGCAGCCAAACACCACTACTCTCAAGGTGCCCTGCCTTTGTCTTTTCAGGATCTGGTGGTACCGAGCATCTGGCAGGTATTTGGCTGACCTTCACTTGCAGGATTTCATAAAGCACGTTCAGATTTGTGTCTGCCTGTGTGTTTCAGAAATTGTTCAGCGTTGTTTGTTGCGTGAAAGGAAGCTGCAGTTTTTCATTGTGTGGTATTTTCTTCTCCTGTCTTCTCCTTCCTCCTGTTTATTGAATCCTTTATCAGAGATGGAAAGATGCTGGGTTTTTTCTTTTATTATTTTTTTTCAGGGCTGTGGGTGGGCTGGCTCTCAAGGTAGAGAGCAGCTTGGTTAATTTGCAGAACTAATAATTTTTCTTTGGGCCACTCCACCGGCAGCAACAGGCTTCAAAATGTGGCTTCCATGGAAACATACTGCCATGGAAACGGAGAGGCTTGACAATCCTGAAGAAATATTTGCTTGTACCCTTCCTTCCCTCCACCATTCCGTTTCCCATGTGATATGTGCATGTTTGGTTATCCCTGCCAGCTTCAATCAGTACATTCAAAATGCTCCAAGCACAGAGGTGCAATTCTCTCAGAAGAACACAAAACAAAAGTTGTAAAAGCAATGGTGGCATTTCACTGGTATTGTTTGCACAAAAAGTGAGTCTGGAGGGAGATGTCACTGAGCCATATTCTGGCGGGAAAAAGCCCTAAAAGAAATGCTTCAGCATTAGGTTATTTTATGGGGACCGGCTGGAATGAGCTGCTTTGGGGAATCAGGCCCTGCACCCCGTCAAACAAATTGACTCATCCAATGGTTAACAGAGAGAGGGAGCAGCAGTGCTTTGCTGGGTCCCTTCCAGCTGGTTCGTTTGATGCTGCGTTTTCAGTTGCTGCCTGTCACAGCTGCTTCCACACTAAGATTGGTTAGCGAATTTTGGCAGGGTGACAAGCAGCCACAGTTCATCAACTTTGCTCCGATTCAATATGGGGTGGGAGGGGGAACGCGGCCTTCCAAAATGTTTTGCTAAGCAGGGAGCAGGGCAGGGGCTGCATGTGGCAGTGTGTGAGCCAAGTAGATGAGAGTGAGGCTTTCTGTTTGATCAAGAGCAAAGCTCGTAATGCTCTGCGTGGTGAGTGAGGTATGGATCCCATCTCCCCCACCATTCCCTCACCCCCCAAACCATCCTGAATTTCAGAAACTGTTTTTGGTCAGCTGGCCTGAAAAGAACGATGCTTGCAGCTCCAGCCTGCGTGTAGAGAAAGCAAAACTGTTTCCTGTATTTCTTGCTCCTTTTTCTGCTCATCTGTTTCACTCTGTGTTTCATCCAGGTGTGTACCTTGTAGTAGCTTCAGATCCACTTGCTTAGCCAGCAGGCTCCAGCATAGTGCTGGGATCTGTGCAAACTTGTGAGACGAAATGGGGAGGCAAGTCATGGAGCTGTGTGCAGGAGGGCAGCTGACAGAATAACACAGGTTGGTGAACTGGGAGCATAGGGCCAAGTCCTGTCTTCCTCGGTCAGAGAACTGTGTGATAGGAAAAATTCTAATGTGAAATGCTGCAACTTTAAAGGATCTGTAATGCACAGTTAGAGGTGTACCTATGTGTCCCTGTTGTAATACTTGGGATGGTCAAAGCAGTGGACTTTTCTTCATGTCACTTCTGTGCATTGTGTGTTGTTCCTGTGGCATTAGCTGTGGCAACATGCCATTTCTGGAGAAAAAAATGCATATATTTGCCATGAAAACCTTCTGTGAATCAAGTAACTCCCAATCCCAGCCTAAGCACGGAACTCTAGCACAAAGCTTCAGCAAATGCTGGTCTAACAGTGGCAAGATTCCTTTAGTGTTGAGCTGTGTCATATTACTGCTTTGCACAGCAGTCTTCAAGTAGTTTGGGTCCTTCCAGGCTGTGCTTGCAGCAGACTGGCAGTGCTGTTCAGGCTAAGGGGGGATGCCATCCAGAATGTTCTTTTTTTATGAAAAGATGATGTCACTCATGAGTATGGAAAATGCCCTTTACTTGCTACACATCCTCCCACCAGCAGCTGCGTGCACATTTCCTCATGTCCTGTCTTGGAACTGCCTTGCAGTGACTCCATGCCCTCTGATGCTGTTTCATCAGAGCACTTTCCCTCTCCTCTCTGAAGGTGCTCTCAGCTTCATAGCGATGCAGGAAGTGGAATCTACAAAACGCGTCTCCATTCTCATCAGTTGATTTCATTTTAATTAAAACTGGAACAGACTTCACCCTCCAGGTTTTGGCCACCCCATTTCTGTTCTTTGAAGCCTCAACCACTTGAGCTGCGTTTCAAACTATCATCCCTCTCTTTATGCCAAACACCCGACTGTGGCATCCAATTTCCCCGTGCAGGAACTCCTTGGAGTGGGGAAAGGGAAAGAAAAAAATAAAAAGGTATGAAGTAATTTGCAGGCATCCCATATCCACTTGTATCTAGAATGAAGAGAGGTGTCAGTGAAACTCCCCTTCCCTTCCCTTCCCTTCCCTTCCCTTCCCTTCCCTTCCCTTCCCCTTTAATCATTGCCAGTTTCCTCTTGATATTTTTGGAACAATTCTTGGCATTTTCCTCCTCTCCTGCCCTTTCTTTCTTTCTCTCCAGCCTTGTGTGTAGCTGAGCATTTCGGAGAGGAAAGGAGGCTTTGCCAGGTGCATTGCTTTGTAACCAGTTTTGCTTCTGTCCTCAGACATCTGTGAGTCTCAGAATTGGAAACCTCTTTTGCATATAAATAAGGCCTGCTATGTTCGAGTTTATAAGGGAAGTGATCAGATTAATAGGCAGCAACGAGAATGTTCAATTATTCTGGCTTCCGAATAATTACCTTCTGTCAGACCATGTCAGCACGCCTCCTCATGTTGAAAGCATTGTCTGAGATCTGTGAGCACCCAGGCCTTTCCCTTAACCAATGGCAAATCCAAACATGCCCCAACACTAGCAGGTAGTTTCTCCTACTCCTTCTTGGTTCAGTGGGAAAGAAGTTGCCATCCAAGTATCCAAAGCCATTTTGGACAATTTGCTTTGATGTCTTCTAAAAGTCATCCCTGTTAATTGCATTATTTCTCAGCTTTTGCATGCAAATGCTGAGCCCTTTGGGTGGGAAAATCTCCCCATCCCAACTCCAGCCACATGCAAAGAGGCATGTCACCATCTTTCCTAGCATCTGTGCTTCTCTGCTGACCAGAAATATTTCACCTGACTGTGTTAAGGTTGCTCTGGTGTCTCATTATTTCAGCCACGAAATTGCTTCTGAACACCCAGTTCTTTCCTCTCCTCTGGGAACAATAGAATGAAGGTCAAGTCTTTGCTCTTACAGCAGAAATTCCAGTTGCTCCCTAATGGCATTTCTGCCTGCTATTGAATTTCTGCCCTATTATATTACTGAGGCTGTCATCATCTTGCTTCTGATATTGTAGTCCTCTTCAAAGTGGTGGTTCAGTGTCACCAGCAGATCTCCCTGCCTGGCTTCTCCTTCTGTCTTGGTCACCAGATGATTTAATTGCTTGATGGATTTAATTGTTGCTGCTTTCTCCTTGTTCACTAGATCCTCTTTTGTCAGTGCAATTGTGGCATAAAAATCCTGGCTTCTGTGCAAATCCCTCTGTCAGGAAGCTAGCATGACTGAAGCTACTTGTACAGGAGCTGTATAACTAATCTCTTAACAAAAATAAGCAAAATCTGGTTGAACGGTGTTTCTTGGTGAAAGAATGAGCATGTCTGGGAATGAATGAGTGGGTGGTAGCCTGCCATGTAAGCAGTGCTGCTCTTTCAAGCTTTGGAATAGCTAAAGAACACGCTTCCCAGATCTCTAGATTCAGGTTTTATCTTCTTAATGCCGCGTGATAATTAAAATAAGCAGATACCTGCTGCTGATAAAGCTTCAAAATAGTGAATGCCTTTTGCTTTGGTATGGGAACTATACAGCTGTAAGTAAAAGCAGAGATCTCGTGTGCGTTTCTCTTTTGATTTCTTTCCCATTCCTGACACAATGCTGACAAGTCCAGATTTCTGCCACTTTTGATTACCAGCTGAAATCTAAATCCTGCAGATTTGATTTGTGAACCATCCAGATAACATCTTTCCTCTCTCTGCTCGCGCTGCTTCTGGAGTACAGACGCTGGTCCCTGCACTGGTGGGTTTCTGCAGGGCTCCATTCTGGTGCCCTTTTATGGTTCCATGAGTGACTTGGATGCAGGATTCAAAGATAAACTAAGTAAACTTGTGGATGATGCTAAACTGGAAGGAGCTGTCGTCTCCCTCAGTGGGAGAGCAGCCTTACAGACAGGGCTGGGCATAACCAACTGTGTGAAATTCAGCAAGAGTATTGAGAAAGTTCTGCACCCTGGACAAGGCAAGCTCTTTCCTTTTGCTTTTCAGGTTACGTGAGGATAGAAGCCAGATTTTCCCATCAGGGTTTTGCTTTGGTTCAAAGCTTTGTGAAAGGAACAAGCTGCTACGCATCACCTCTTCTTGCCATTGGCAGATGCAAGGCAACTCGCTCCTCTCTCATGGGCTGTTAGCCCTTCTGAATTACATCGTATGTGTTGTGTGATGGGAGCACACACATAACCTGCTACTGGGCACCTCCGTGGTGAGTTAATTGCGTGCTTAAAGCCTGTGATTGGATGTGGAAGTTCTCCAACACCATCAGTTCACAGGCTGCACATAAACAGATCCCTTAAATTATGCTTTTGGAAATATGTTCCCCTTGAGCTTCTTCATTATCAGTTCAAGACTGCAACAATATCTGATTGATGACTGCCAGCTTCTGGCTGCTCCCCTACAGCCTTTGAGCCTTGCATGAGTTCCTTAGATGGGCTTAATCCCTCCACTGAACTTTGTGGACTGCTGCCAAATTTTCCCAATAGCGCCAAAGTCACTGAGCTTCCTTTCCCTTCCCACTCCTGTTGCGGCTTTCCTATTCTTGTCATGTGTTTTTTTGTTTTTTTCTTTCCTCTGTTGAATAATTCAGCTAATACACTGGCACTTGAATGCTTGAGAGCTGTGTGCTCCCTAATGAGCTTGCCAACTTTTTTTATCTTTCCAGTCGTTTGACTGCAAACCCAACATCGTTAACAAATCACCATGGAATAGCTGTGGAAATACAGAACAAATTGTGATTGTCTTAACTTAAGTGTGCAAGGAATTAAATATAGAATGAAAGAAGCCCAAACCCACCCTGCACAGGAAAAGAAATATAGGAGCAAAGTGTGCCTTGAAGGAATGGATGACAATACACAGAAATCTCATTGCAACCTCCCTCTGCCTCACAGTATCTGCAATGAGGAATGATATATGGGAGAATGGATGTTAACTCTCCCAAGAGACAAAGCTGTGCTAATTTGGAAGATAGGTGTAGGTGAATCTGTTGGCAGCTCTGATTTCTTGTCCATGTTTATGTGAATGAAGGTTTGTATACAGAGCAATTTTTTTCTTTCCCAGCTTGTTTTTTGTTTTTTTTTTTTTTTAACCTGAAGGTTTTACTGTGTCCATGTGACACAGACCAGAGTTTAAAAAAATGACCGTGACATTTTGCACATAGATTAATCCCCTATTGGCTTGAGTTTGTTGAGACTAAGATTCACACCGACGTGTTTCAGGTGGATGTTTAGTCCTTGGCTCTCTGTGCATTTTTTCTTTCCTGGATCTCCATCTCAGCTCAGCTCTTGGTGCCCGAATGGTTCCTGCCAAGTCTCCAAGCAGGTGAGGACATATGCAAGGTTCCTCATTTCCTTTGCGGGATGACAGCTCTCAGAACTTGGGAATCAGAGAGAAATGTAAGCTGGTTGGGAAGCAGGAACCTACCTAAGGTAACATGTAAGACATGGGCACCAGGATGGTGTTCTGGGCCTTCTTTACATTAACTTAACTGGTGCCCTGGTAACAGTCCTTAAACTCAAGATGAATCTCATTTTGCTGTTAGATGTTATATATGTAGTTAAAAAGCTGCCAGAGAAACATGTGAATATCATGTCAGTGCTAAATGCTCTTTGTTTTTGAGTCAGATTAATGCAGAAGACTTGTGCTTCTCTAGGCAGAAGTAAAATGTTAGCACACTGTCCTATTGCTTGCAGAGAGCACAGGAGCTACAGCAAAGCACAGGCAGAAACAAAGTCCTGGGAGTAGACCATTGTCTTCTATCAAAGAGAGAGCTACAAAGATGCTGGTCAGGATGTCTGACACATTTCCATCCCTTAAGGTCTTGACAGTGAATCCCTTTCAGAACTGGCTAGATATCTCATAGCATCCAGCTCCAAGAATACTTGCTTAAGGAAGAGCTGCTTCCTTGTTAAGCAGCAGTTTAGTTTTGGGGAAGGTGCAAACAACGTCAACATCTCCATTTTTGAAGCAAAGATGTGTTCATGATGGAACAGGCAAGATATGAGAATTTAATAAACAGAGCTTTTCATCCAGAGATATCACTGTCATACACATTTCAAGGATGAGGGAATGGAGACCTTGCAAAGCTGATGTGGCTCAGGTGAGTCCTCATGCAAGCCAGCAGTTTGCACAGGACCAGGGCCTCTTGAATCTCCTCCCAGTGAAATTCTGCAGCTGAACTTAAATTACACTGAGAGCTGCACAGGTTTAATATTATTATCTTAACTGTGTGCACAGAAAGTATGTTTTCTAATTTCTTTCCTGCTGTGTTGCCAGTATTCACACAAAATGCAGAGCACTGAGCTGAATGGCAGAGCTGGGCAAAATTTGGGGGTTCTGGATTGAGCTAAACTGGAAATTAAAATCCCACTCATCTGGCCTGTGATTGCTGTAATCCTTTGAAGGTGCAGGGCTGGCTTCAGTCAGCATTGCAGTAGAGACATTCAGGGAATTACACTAAAATAAAATGGTTACAGATCCGACTTAGATTTGTTTGCGCTCAAAATATGGGGAAAGGACACTAAAATGAAGAAAAATGAAGATGTATTAAAAAAAGAAAAAAAGAAAACGCCCCAAATAAATGACTTTGAGATGCCTAATGGAGTTCTGCCTAGAGTGCATCCTCAGGGAATGCTGACTTAAGAAAGGTGGATTGATCCCCTTTCATTTGCACACAAGTGTCACTGAGCACCCTACCTTTTGCCTCTTGCTTGTTTCTAATCTATCTTCTGTTTCCCATCAGTCTTGTTTGTCTCTTAGTCCATCCTTCATCTCCTGGTGGCAGGAACTAAAACAGCCTTCTGCTTTGCATTGCATGGATATGTGTGATATGAAGCCAGATGGCTGCAGAGATGAGCAATTGAGAGTGTCTGCACATTATTGATTGCAGCTGCTGCTTTTGCAGTTGGAGGTGGTGGTAAGGTTCCCAGCAGCAGCCAGTAACAAGTGGACAGAGAGTGATTTGGCTTGATGGTATGTCATTAATATCCTCTGGAATGGGGTTTTCTCAGCCCCACTCTGGACTTAGAGTGCTGGACCATGAGACCATAGGAATGGGCATATTCCATCTTGCACTTCCAGGTGCTGTTCGGGAGCTCACTGATGCACCGGTGTGATCCCATTTTCTTGAAGCTGAACTCATTTTCATTGTTTCTCACTCTTCCTCCTTTGTTTTCCTCTTACAGCTGCACTGCGTTCCTAAAAATACTTAAAAACGTATCATTCACTGAACTGCTTCCTCTGCTTGTTCTTGTTCCAGGCGCAAACATCCATCTCTCTCTGAATACTATCTCATCTGCTTAAATTAAATTACTGCTTCAGAGGAGAACTTCAACTTTAGGAAACAGCTTCTGTTGTTCTGTGACTGCAGTTTGTATCTTCACGTGCAACAAGAGACCAGTGCTCAACGTAAGGACCTGGTTTAGTAATCACTGTAGGGAAGAATAAGTAACCCTTCCATCCTCCAGGTTAGAACCTCTGGGATTACTGCTGAGAGTTAGAAAGGCTGTTTTGGGTCAAGGTAGCTTTGTCTGACTCTGCATTCTGGTCCTGTCCATGGCCAGGAGAAGATGCTGAAGAAAACATATAACTAGTATATTTTCTGGACCTGTAACCCCTTGCCAGAGGCTAGGATTTTCCTTCTGAAAAGCAGTAGTATGAGAGTTTGATTACTTCTTGGAAAATTTGGCTCTCCTACTAGGAATAACCTGAAATAAACCCCCAGATAAGTCTGTTAAAGGACTCTGAAGAAACAACATAGACGTAAAGCAGCTTAGCTCTGATTATGCCCTGAAAACTATGCCAGTTCAGAGGCGATCAGCCTTGTGATATTTGGAAGCCTGTGGTGGTGACAATGGCCTCACGAGAGTACATAACTGGGGGCCACACAGGTGCCTGAATCCCTTGGGATTTTCCCTCTCTCCATGTCTTCCATTAGGGAACTTCTGCCATGCCAGCTCTGTCCATAAGGGGTTTTGTGCCTCAGGCATTGCACTCCTCTCTGCTCAGAGCCTGAGGCATTTTGGTATCTGCAATTCAAGAGCTTTCAGAATGAGAAGACAAGCAGCTTGGGGTGGGATAAGGTACTTCTCTATACACAAAGTATAGAAGTAATGCACAGCTCCTCCCCATAGGCCAGTAAACTCCCACAAGGCGGCTCAGTTACACTCAACATGATGGCTGTCTCTTTTCGTGTCTGAAATGGAGCGCAATTTGATTCTACTTAAAAAATTATATTCCCCATATAAAAACTACTTCTTTTTTTTTTTTTTTTTTTTTTGCATTTAGCCACTGCCACGTACACGATGACACGTAAATGTGCATATGTTCACACGTACAGCTGCTCTGATTCTGTTTGTGGCTATTTCCTATCTGACGTGATCTGACTATAGCAAAAATTAAAATAAAGATCAGATTAGTTACCGCGGTAACAGCTACCCCTGCCTCATATGACGCACAGATTCTGTGAAGCGAAGGAGCACGTATCAATTTGCACTCTTAATTTTTGGGACACGCAGGGCTCAGCTCTTCCCAGGAGGTCCTCTGATGACACCAAGCGCTATCCGTGCTTTCATTCAGCAGCTCATCCTCTTTGACTTTCTGTAACTCCCAAGAGCTTTGGAGCTGCTGCCACCATCTTTTGGTAGAATCAATCTTCATTTCAGTTTCTTTCTTCAAACAAACCAAAGAGAAAATGCAGCGAGAAAAGTCAGGTATGGGGGATAATGAGGCAGCGAGGGATGTTCTTGGTCTTTTAGGACATAGGCAGCACTGGGGCTGTCTTGGTTCATTCGTTTCCATGACTGTACATCAAGGTTTAAAATGTTTCTGCCTTGTGTTGGAGAAAAATAAACAGTCCTGAGTAGGAGTAGTCAAATTAATGATGTCTTGTGGTGTGAGATTTCACTCATTGCGTCTCCCAGCTATCAGATCTCTTAAGGTGTAGGATGAGACAAATTATCAGGTCTGCAGGAGAAGAGAACATGAAGAGATAATACAGTTGACTGCAGTTAATGATTACTACCATGTGTCTATGTATATTACAGGGATAATATGTCTTTTTGACTCTTGCCCTCTGGACACTCATCCACAGTATCTTTCATTCTGCATCCTTGGTCCCTACCCAGGATTTATTCTAGAGCTATCACTGCTCTCAGAGTCACACCTTTAAACGGACTGTCTCATATCACATCATTTCCTATCCAGGAAGCTTCAACCGACATAGGGTTTCTCACCACTGTGGTTAGGATTTATTGGATCTAATTAGACTGTTTGTAAAGCTGGAGTAAAGAGCCACAGGCTCTCATGAAACACCAAATCATACGTTCTCCTGAGTTTCCCATGGAAAACCCTTCAGGAAGAGGTTTTGTTGTGGCCATGGTTTCACGCACTGAAGGAGGACATAATGTCCCACGGTGCAGTTTGAGGCATCTGTGTTTTCACAGCTGTAAGAACAGAAATATATTACGGCTGCTAATTATATTAATTGAAATTGTGCTGCTGTTTGCGTGAACGTTCGCAGAGAGGAATACAGATTTTTCCTATTGTTTTACTTGCAGACAGAAGCTGGAGGCCAAGTCTAAAGTACCCGGCCACACGTGCTGGGATTTCTGAAACACAACAAAATACCTACTGTTCTTTAGAAATGTATTTTAAAAATGCTTTCACTGAAAGCAATGCTCCTCTTTCCCAGAGGGACTCCATAGAGACTTTGACGCTTGAAATCTGTTTGCTTTCCCTAGCATCTCTAGCTTGAGCCATGCTATTGTCCTCAGATCCTTTTTGTGCCTCTGCTGCTTTGTTCCTTTTTCCTCCTTGCCAGATTCCAGGGCCTTGCAGCTACCAGCTGCAATAAGGCACCAGCTCTGGAGGGCCAAGGTCCTTTACTCCACAGTGCTCTGGCTGTGCTTATGGGAGGGCAGCTTCTGGCAGTGTGAATGGGAATGATAGACTGCCTCTCAACATGAGTGCTCTATTTATGGGCTGTTAAGGACTCCGGTGATAATGCAGCGTTCTGGATGTCTCCTTATGAAGGCTGCAGAAGAATTGTCTTTCCTGCTTCATGGCTTACAACCAAAGCAGCTATTGTGGAATGGAGACCATTACACACATGAGGGTACCTGTGCCAGCTTCTGTTCTGTGCTGATGCAATTGCCTTGGCTGTGTTAGCACTGAGCATTTGCAGAACAGTGCTCATCTGGTCTGGCCTAGACATTCACATTTTCTATCTAGATTCACTTGACAGCAGCCAAATGTTGCCCTTCCTCCAGTGAGATTTGTTTTTCCCTCTCTACTTAGCAGCTTATGTTTTTAAAACCTTGTACAAACACAGCCACCCTCCCAAATTGGCTGGGACATTTATAAGTGGCTGCAGAGCCACATCCTCTTCTGCTCTGAGCATCAGGAAACTTAATGCAAAAGCACTGGAACAAGTGGAGGGGTGTTCATCTCAAAACTGAACCATTATTTGAGATGTGGTCTCCCCAGAACCAAGTACAGGGGCACAGTCCCTTCCCCAGTCCTGCACACAACAGGGCTCTGTTGGCCTTCTTGGCCACCAGAGCAAGACGTATATCAAATGTTTTGCTGCAGAGAGAAAATGAGGACAAAGTCTTCATCAGCATGGTCTTGGTGAGAGTGGTTGGAAGAAGAGCAGGTTTAGGCTTCAGCCCTACCACAGCACTGCGGTGTGATCCTATGCAAGCCACTTAATTTTAATGCGTTTCTGTCAAAGGCAGGACAAGGATTTTCCCTGTGTCATCATCCTTCTATGGGCTGGATACCAGTCATGTCCACCCCATTGGGTCTGCAAGACCTGAATGTGGGATACACGCACTAGCCTTGCTAGGAAGCCAAGGAGCAGGTAGCAAGATGTCTGTTATCCTGTGCGTTATCCTGCCCTGCTGCACTTCCTATGCTCAGCTTTCCCTTGTTTTGCTGCTGTATGGGGGCCCAAAGATTTGACTCTTTCTGTCTTCTAGGCTGATACTTTTCTGAGCAAATGTAATCTAACACTTAAGCAGACTTCCTCAAGCACAATGTGTTGTACTTCCCTCCCAGTACAAGCTGTCTCTGTTGGCTCCAAGCTGCAATAGCAACTATCTTTAATCATCTTTCTCGTTCAGCTTGTAATAGGCAGCTTTACCACAGAAAATGAACTTGAGAATCTTCCCAGCCCGCATCTGGCATGATCCTGGCTGGTTTCTATTTCCTATCCCCTTATAATAATTAGTTGGTGGTGAAACCTGAGTAGAAGACGTCTGGCCTCGGAGAGCTGATATTTGCTTCCTTTGACAGATGAAAACGGGAGAGTGGGTGAAAAGCACTGGGTCACACTGCCCTCACAAGACTTACAGAAACAGCAGTTAATCTTCATCCTATAATATCACTTGGAAAGTCTGAGCTTTCTGGACGGGATGTATCAGCAATCTTGGGAAGAGTTCCTGCCTACTGAATCAGTGACAAAACAATCCAGCACAGCAGGTGCTGAATGTCTGTTTCCACCATCTTCTGCTTTGTATTGCCAAATCTTTAGATGCTGTACTTAAGTGGCAATATTAGTGGTAGGTGGATGGTTGGACTGGATGGTCTTAGACATCTTTTCTAACCTTAATGATTCTACCATTCTATGATCTTCACCAAAAAAAAACATCATGAAGTCTCCCACACCCTACTGGCATGCTTTCCAGGCAGCCTTGCCCTGCTTCTGCAGCCTGGAAGACCCAGAAGGGTGGTGAAGTGAAGGAAGGAGAAGAAAACTGGATGCTGTTCTGGGGCAAATGGTCATGTTTGATGCCAGAGCAGGCTGTAAACCTGCAGCCTCCCTGTACCTGCAAGGATCGCCTGGAGCTGGTGGGAACTGCTGGCCACAGAATTGTCTCATTTCACTGCAAATCACATGTGGACAGACAAACTTTCTCCTCCACCTGCAGAGTTCTGGGCTCTGAGGATTGCACCTGGCTGTAGGAACATTACAAGAGTGTGGTTAAAAGCTTTCACGTGGGCTGTGTAGTCCCTTTACTCCTTTGTTTTCTCCGGGTTCACCTGTGGGTGAGCTGAGCAGTGTGCTGTTTGACAGAGATTGCTTCTGGCATACTGAAACTGGCATTTGTCCTTGTTGGACCCAGCAGATGTGTGTAAGTGCTGGTGCAGCAGGGCTGGGCACATTAACACAGCAGGCAGTCAGCACCTGCAGTGCTGGAGCTGCAGGGCTCTGCTCCAAGCAACAGCAAAAGGAGCCAGAAAGCATCTTGAGAAGGGCTGAGTGCAGCTTCCCCAGAAGCAGTGCTGCCTACCACAGTGAGTTTTGCAGAAAGAAACAGACAGGAGAAAATGGGAGCCTGGGGGGATTTTGCACCTGAAGTCATTCTCATGTGCTTCCCTGCTGGGTGAATCACTCTCAGGTGTCCAACCCTTCTGGTTTCTGGGTGTCCTGAGGGGCTGTACAGGGCACATAAGGCTTCAGCAGGTGTCAGAAGCTGATACTTCATTGAGGATCCCTTTTCTACATAAACCGAAAGCCGTTCAGCTCTAAATCTTTCCTCCTCAAATAAAACATCTAAACAGCCAAATGCCTTATGTTATTTATATTCAGAGACTGTAGCTGTCCTTGAGTGTTTAAAGCAGGCTGAGAAATCCATTTCTTTGCATGGTAGAGTCATGTTTTTGCCTGAGCTGTCTGCTCTCAGGCCTGATTGCTGCTCACTGGGTTTTGCAGTGAATCCACTTTCTTTTGGTAGCTGCAGGAGGATTTGGGGACCTGAGGCTCCAGCCTGGCATGCTGCATGGGTTGGGTTTTCTGACTTCTTACCTGGGTCCCCACTATGAGCTGCATTGCTGTCTTATTTCTGCAGCCTTTCACCTTTGCTCTGCATGATGTCCTAATTGCGCTGTGATGTCTTAATGTTGCAGGGAGCCCAAAGTGTTACAGGAGGGAAGTGGGGCACAATTTATGTTTAGTATTTTCTCACTGAAATCAGCAGCTTTCCTAGCTGCATCCCTAGTCTTGATGTTGATATGTTTCTCTGTGCTCCTGGGTAAGAGCAGCACCTTGTATAATAGCCAACGCTGAGATGGTACCTTATGGACAGCCTGCTTAACCAATTATAGGCTGAGCAAATTAAAAACAAAGGATGACAAGCAGGAGATGTGTAAGCAGGCACTCTCTCTAAGAGGTCACAGCATTTATTTCTTTGAGTAGCTCCCTAAGAAGCTGCCAACTATTTTTCTCCATCCTTTACGTCGACTTCCTTTCCTTCATTTCAGCTTGATGTCCTACTGGGATTCTGCCACCCCAAGAGATTCTCCTCTTCCCCATCTTTTCCCTCCTGCCTGTTTTAGAGAGCTTCCAGCCCACCCCAAGTTCTGTCTTCCAGGACCCAGCCTCAGTATTGGGAGAGTAAAATTTTGCAGCAGACCTGTAAATCCACGCATAATGTTTCCTCTCAATCCTACCAAGTTTTACTGCAGGCTTTATTAATGCTTTCTAACACACATGCCACTTGTGATATAACCAGCCTATAAAGTGCTATCCGGGGAAATTTTATTGGATTAATATTTCCATTCCTCCTGCAGCCAAGCCCTGCTCTGTTCTGCTGCTCCCTCCCCACGCAGGCACAGCTGCTCAAGCATTAGAGACAACTTTATGTTGCCCATAAAGCTGTCTCGCTGTCAGCTCAGTCCATTGGCTGCTATTTCTATTCTCCGGTCATTCAGCTGACTGGAGGCTTGAAGCAAGGTGCAGAGCAGGAGGGTTTATAGCCAAGCAGATGAGCTAGGGAGGCTCGAAATGGAATTAACTGTTTTGCAGAAGGGCTCTGAGCAAGGTGCATAGAGGCTGTGTCACACCTAAGGTGCCACGTGGGCAGGCGGAGGAAGGGATGGGCACATCTCATTTCCTAAGCCGCAACAACCTCTTTTCTCTGAGTAAACCCAAAACACCTGAAAACAGCACTTGGGCTGAGCTGAGAGCTGAGCTGCTTCCTCAGCCGCAGGGATGTTGCTGTGGACAGGGGATAAATGGCTCCACCTGAAATAGTCATGGATTTCCAGGCATTGATCTCAGACCTGGGAAACGTGCTTGAATGGTTAAAAGGTATAAATTGCTTTAAATTAATCATTGATTCAATCTGCCTCCCCAGAAGCTGGGATAACCATGCTATTGAATCAGGAATAATCTCCAGTTGCAGACAGAAATGTAGGAGGAATGCATGTATTCAGTGCTTCGGCTTCTTGCTCTTTCTGTGAGATATATACCATTTCCCACTGAGATGAGTAGGTGTTGTATGGTCCCCAGCAGCGAGCAGAAAATCTCCAAGGGAAGAACGAGTGCATTTTCAATCCTCGCAGCAACAAATCACACTCATTCAGAAATGCAGAGGAGCCAACAGAAGATCTCTCCCAGGCGAGATAGGGATGGGGGGAGTGTTTCCCTCTGATTTTTACTAAATGGGATTAAATGTGAAAAATGCCCGCCTCCCTGCTGCACCCAGGCATAAATAAGGATCAGCTTCCTCCTGGATAAGCTGATGTTAAAAGGTTGGAGATAGAGATGTGGGGCTTGTAAGGTGGAGAGAAGCCCTGGGGGAGGTGCTCAGAGCAGCTGATGAGCAGTTTTCCCTTGCCCCTGTAGACACCTCTCCTGTTACAGAGAAATAAATGGGCATCTGCAAGAACATGGAGAGGAATCTTGTTATTAGAGGAGACTATCTTACTGCTTTCAGACAGTCGCAGAAACACCAGTCTAAGCTGTTTCCTGTTGTTATTTGTTTGTTTTTCTCTTCTTCAGTCGTATTGTTTGCATCTCTAATTACAGCCGCTGATGTGGTGGTGGACGGGGTGATGAAGAAGGGGTGTCTGGCTCTGCTCCCATCTGTGTCACTGGAGGAGCCATCAGGAAAGAGCTCCTGTAAGCCAACATCAGCTTCAAATGATGCTTCGATTTCTCAGCTCCACGAGTCTTGTTAATAAAGGATGTGAAATTGAATTGGAATTTCATGTTGTGCTGGTGCTGTGAGAGCCCAGTGCTTAATTTCTTACCTGGCCTTAATCAGTTGGTTGTGTATAGGAGTTTGTAGGTCTTGACAATGGTAAAGGCAGGATGTAGGCTCAGCTTTTCCCTATATGTGCGTAGGGAATCTTTCCCTTTCCCATCCCATGTGCAGACTACGCACATATAGGGAACTGTACATACAGGGAAATGAGGTGTGCCCATCAGTGACTCCTAAACCTAACAAACCATTAAAGCTTATCTACAGAATGATGCCTCTATAGCTGCCATCCCGCCCCACCAGTTGTCTACCCAAGTGCAGTGGGTGGGTAATGCTTTCTCTTAACTGTTTAGAGCTGTCATGGGAGGGATCTTTTCCCCCTCTGGGTCATGCTCTTGAAGGCAAATCACATACAGTTGATCTCAAACCTGTGGGAAGCAGTTGCTCCCTACAGACAAGTGGGTAGTTATGGGGTCTGATGTGGGGCACGTGTATGGCTATGTCTGCCATGGATAAACACAGATTGCTGATCTGTTGTGTCTGAGAGCTGAATTCATCCAGACAGCAGATACTTTGAGGGAGAAGGGAACCTGTTTGCTGTGTTTCGTGATGACATTTTGGTGGTGGTGTAGGGACTGAGAAGCAGAAAGATTAAATGTATTATGAGAGAGTGACTTGTGGCAGAGCTAATGGGTCAGAGTCAGGTGCTTTAACCAGATGCTTCCTCAGGCTCTATGTAAAATAAAACTTGTGCAAGCACAATGATGCTAGGAAATGTTTGACGTGATGACCTTATAATCAGTTCATTTAAGGGTGTGATTAAAGATCTGTGCTTTGCCATGCTGTAACTTGATATCCCATATGGTGTCCATGGACGTCTGCTCTCTACCAGAGGGTAAACATTCACAAGGCAGCATCCTATAGACCTTGTTCACAGTTCGCTCAAATCACTGCAGCCTCTTCCATGAAGTGATGTGGGATCTGTCTGAAGCACAGAAGGATCCAAATAGTCTCCCTGGCTTTCTTTTTATGCGACCTGCTTTTGAGGAAATACGATACTCTTTGAAAAGGTTTCCAGAGTTTCACATAAGGACGGGTAAGGATTCCCCATTCTGACCTTTAATTTTCATCGAAGTCTTGTTTATTTTGCTGCTCTGAAGAGTTAAGGACTTGCGAAGCTCTCTGCTGTTGTACTGTGGATTGAACCACAAGAAACCCAGCAGATTTTGCAAGGCAGAAAAACTTTCAAGACATCTCACCTTTGTCCAAGGTGTAAAAAAACACCTTAGAGAGACCATGAACTTCTTTTCAGCATTGGTTGTATTTCCCAGTCTTACTCATCACAGTAGATGTGTAGAGCCTCAGTCATTGGGTTAAAAAAGTTGGGTGAGAAACAAGGGCATCATTGCCATCGGTAGTGTTAGTCTGATTAAGGACATGACTCTCCTCCAGAGAGAAACACCATCTGTTGACAATGTTCAGCCTGACATTCCTCAAAGCTATATTGTTCAGGAATCAAAACTGGCTGGAGTATTGTGATTTATGCTGATGATAATTAGTGTCTCTTGTGGTCTGGTGTGCTGCAAGCTGACCATCAGGCAGATATAAGAGGTGGAAATTAAGTCTCCTCTTGTTGGCCCACAGAGCTACATTAAATCTGTTTTTTGGGCTTCGTATCCACAACAGCTTGAACAGGAAAGCCATTGAACCATCATTTCTGGTCTTTTTTGCCTCTTCCTGATCAACTCCTCACTGCCCTGCTCTGCCCAGTAGAGACAGCCACATGCAACAGGAGAACAAACTGCCTGCTGGGATAATAAAGCCATACAACTTCAGGCCAGCACTTCCAATGAAGCTTCTTGTTAATTAGTTTACCAGTGGGAACCTTTGAGAATTAAACACAGGAGACATAATCTCTCTGAAAGCTAATTACAAATATTTGCCCCTTGCTGATAAGTGACCTGCTAATTTCCTCCTGTTTGAGAAAGCTTCATTAAAAATTACTGTACTGTTTGTGTAACAGAAGAGTTGCTAGCACAGATGTTTCCCCAACAAGGATGCTGCCAGCTAATTTTCTTCAGCTCTCAGCATTCCCAGAGGTCTTCTTAGGAAGGAGAAATTGGTTTGAATATCTGGAAGGTATTGTAGATGTGGTACTTTGGGTCATGGGCCAATGGGCAATACTGGTAGTAGGTGGATGGTTGGACTGGATCTTAGAGGTCTTTTCTAACCCTCATGATTCCATGATTCTACAAAGCCTTTTTTTTTTTTTTTTACTTTGTCTGAAGGGGGAAAGACTCCCAGACAGGGAGTTTGTTGCAGAGCAGGGATCTGAAGCCACTTCTCTGGAGCCCGTAATGAAGCACTTGAATTGCATTCAGAAGCTTGGGACGAAGGTCCTACACTATACAGTGCAACACACAGACAAACAAAAGATATCCCTGCTCTGAAGGGATCTGATGTGGGAATGGGAACATCTGCTAAAAGATTTGGGAACAGCAGGTCCAGCTGTTTTATGTCATGGAGACAGTGGTGTGCATGATGAGAAAGCTCATGGGAAGAGCAGAGTGGAAGTATGAGCTATCCCTGCTGAGCTGCAGTGAGTGTCCTGGGAGACACCACGCATGAGGTATGGCTGACAAGTCTTTTCTATCCAGAAACAACAAAAGCTTCATCCCTGGTGAGATGGGACCACACCACACATCTACCTTCCTTATTGTTCTGCCTCAGTGGCTGGAATAGCAGAGCCTTAGAGTACAAAGACCATGGTAAGCCAAGAGCAAGCTTTCCCCTTCTGGCCATTGCCAGCACTCAAAGATGTAGGAACCTTGTAAGCCTGGAGCTGCACATGTCTTCCGTGCCTGACAGGTCCAGTTGTGGCTCTCTGCTGGCTCTGAACACATTAATGCTGTTGTAGTCCACGGCAGAGTCCTGTGATTTTAATTACACACTGTACAAAGAGCTGCCTCCTCTGGGGGTTTAAATCTCCTGCACAGCAATTTCACAGCAGCCTCTGAGAATGACAAACACTGATCTGCTTTTTTTGCCTCCTCCTTTCTAGACGTGATGTTACAGACAGGTGGACACTGCTGCAGAAATTGGCCTTGCCCTTCTCTGGATTTCAGGGGCACCAAGCCATGAGCCAGAGCTGGATCCTGCTGCAGTGCTAACTTCCTGGAAGTCTTTCTGGGTGCAGGACCACTCAAGCCAGATTTCAGTGTAAACCCACACTCAGGAAATGACAGTGGGAAAAAGCAAGCAGGTAAATTGTGCCTCTCATTCATAAACTTCTGACTTGATGTTGGAATTCAGCAGAAAATGAGAACAAGCTGCATCTCCAGACATACAGATCTGCATTCTGCAGAGGGCTGGGAGCTGAGCATGGCAGGGCTTCCTGCTTCCCAGTAAGCCCAAAATCAGACTGGCAAAGCCCCCTGGCAAATGATGAATGCTCATGAGCCACCAGAGCTCTGCAAGGCAGTGGTTCTGTTCTGATTTATACCAGTGAAAAATCTAGCTTTAATTTTAGTTCTTGAATTATCTGTTGTTTTAATCACACGAATGCAGCCTGACAGGTTGTCAGGGCCACATATGTGAAACTCAGAACTGTTCCTTCAGTGGAGCCCTATATATGTCACATTTCTGCAAAGCCTTCCCCTTTTTATTGGGTTTATGGCCCATTAAGTTGAAAGTGTGATGGAGAGTCACGCAACAGCCAGCAATAACGTGGAGGAAGCAGCCTGCTTCATCACTGCCTCATGCAATTAGGGAATGGCTCACAGGTCATTTGGTATTAATTGACCCCATTAGAAGCCTGAGCACTTTTTGATTGCTGTTATACAACGTGATAGCAGGGGACTTGAATCAATGACCCTGCCAGGATCTTTCCATCCTACAGCCTCTCTTGAATGGATGTGGTTTATGGGGCCATTCCCACAGGGCTCTGTGGGGCTGTGCCAGGAGTTCAGCACTCCAGTTTTCACCCAGCAACAGTCAGCGAGCACTCAGTGACGGTTCTGCTACAAGAGGGACTCTCAGAGTCGTACCAAGCAAAGCCCAAGCAGCGGTGTCCTCTTCCATCACTTTTCTGCTGGGGATGAGTGCACTGAGCCATTCTGAAGCTCGCGTCGCAGAGCCAGGGAATGCCTCCAAGAGATGCTGCATCTCTGTAATTAGATTTCCCTGTTATTTCACTCAAGAAGGCTGGGCAATGTGTCTGACCAATGCTGTTCTCCTGGTACCCCAGTGCCCTCAGCCAAGCCCCTGGGGTATGCTGACAGTGCTGCCCCAGGCAGAGAGGTGGCAGAGCTGCCCACCTCTACCCAGTATCTGCAAAGCTTGTTTCTGCCTTGACTTCAAGGCCAACCTGTGAGATGGGATGCAGAACAGAAAATGCTGCTTTATTAAGAATGTGCAGGCTGGAGTAGTGCCTGGAGAACAGAGAGAAGTGTGTGTTTGTTCCTCTTCAGCAGTTTCTCCTTTGACCTTTGTTTTTCTCCATCTCTGTGCTATCTTTCCTTCTTCTCTCTCTCGAGAGAGCATGAAAGCAATCATTTTAAAAAGGAGAGAATGAATCATGTTCGATTTGGGTAGATTTTTTTCTGCAATAAGCTGAAGAAGAGCCTTTGTTGAGTTGCTGCTGGCAGCATCCAGGCTGCTTACAGCAGTGTGGGCACAGATGAGGGCATGTGAGTGTCTGCACAGCTGAGGAAGGACAACCTATGCTCTGTGTAGCTCACAGCGAGCAGCCTTCCTTCCTTCCATGGGCACCAGCTCTGCAGGCTGGCTAGTTTATTAATGTGGGAGCCAAGACTTTGGCTGTGCTTGCAACAGGATCTAGCATATTAGCAGAAAGATGCCAGCAGTATCTTTGGGTGTACACAAGGTCTGAGAGCCGAGTTATCGCGAAGATGCTGAAGATGCTCTTTGAATTCACCAGCTCTTACACTCTGAGCATTCCCACCTCTCAGAGGCTCAGCACCCTTCTGCCTTCCCCCTCAAGCCAGGAATTACCCCTGCATCCCTCCAGGATGCTCAGCACCCGACACCAGCGATTTGTTCCATTCGCAAAGCACGCTTCCAGCCTTTAGCGTTTAAGTCCCTGCGCAGCGAGCACAGCCGTTTCCAAATCTTTGTAGGACGGCTGTGAGCCGCGCACCGGGGCTCGGGGCTGCCCCTAGCGGGGTGCAGCCTTCCTCTGCTGGGGAAAAGGGGCTGTTCTGCTTCGGGCACCTCCGGCGGCTGAAGGGGCGGAGGCTGCAGCCTTCAAGTAGGAAAAGGAGAATAAAAAGAAGGCAGGGGGAGAGGCGGGGAGGTTGCCGGACAGCGGGTGGGGCTGGAGAGGAAGGGGAGGCAGCGAGGATGCGGAGCTGCGGCTGAGCCCCTCCTGCACAAGAAGGAGAGCATCAGCTCGGCTGGACGGAGGGAAGCGGGGAGATGCGGCCGGGCTCACTCGGCATCTGCTGAGTTCTCATCCAGCAAAGTTTCCCGAGCTCGGGGAGGAAGAGAGGGAAGGCGACATGGGAGAATCTGCTGTCCTCATCCCGGCCCCGCCGGGACCCGCTGTGGCTCGGGCGCTGCTGTCTGAAGGCTGAAGGGGACCCCCGGAGCACCTCCAGGTAACCAACCCCGCTCTCCGTGGCCCCGCAAGGGACTTTCCCTTGCACTTTGCCCAGGGAAAAGTCTCGTGCTTTCCCTAAACGCTTCTCCTGCTTGCGTTCGTGAGTCTGTGTGCGCAGGGGGCGGCTGGAGCTGCCTGACTGGGATTTCTGTGTGCTGCTCACGGCTGCTCCTTCGCTGCCCCTTCGGAAAGGGGACTCCTTGGGGGTCTGTTCTGCTGTGGTGGGAAGATGACAGCTCCATCCCCTTTGCTACAGCTAAGAGAGAACCGAGCGTGCTGCTGGTGTGGCTTTAAAAGATAGCCATAAAACGCTGCCTGGATATGTCAGAACGTACTCAGAGCTCTAGGAACTCACAGAGCTATGAATAAAACCCTCTGTTTGGCCCCATGAGGATATAGGGAGGGATGAATATTCCCCTAGAAGGAATCACTCTATCCTCTGGATTTCTGGTTTGGATATGCAGCTTTTTTTCTCATCTTTTTTCCTTTTTCTATTTCACTCTCCCCAGCATCAATGCTTGCCACCAATGCATTTCAAGCTGAGATGTTGTTTGGAGTAGAACCCCAGATTCTAACTGATAAAAAAGAACTTGTTTCACCCAGCCCCCAAAAGAACTTTTCCTAAAGGAAAAGAAGTTCATCATTCTGGACAGGATAATGGAAAGAAAGCTGGTTATTTTAGAACTGGTTGATTTGGCTGAAGTGAAAGCAGGAAGGTAAAAGCTGCCAGACTTCCTCTGGAAAGATAACAGTGAGGGCAAACCCCCATCAGTGGGTTCCTGTGACTGTGGAGGGGATGGGGGGGAGAGGGGAGACGCCCTCTCTCCATGGTATCAAATCTGAGCTCTAGAAGGTGACAGGATTCAACCACAGCCATCAACACACATTGCCAGGCAGAGGAACTGAGCTGCTGCTGGTTGCTATCAACGCAGCCTTGATAGCAGCCAGAAACCAGCACGATACCTTTGGAGTAGCTACAGGTGACAGCTGCTGTGTGATGGGCGATTTTTACCCATCTCTTTAGAGCCCAGACAGCTCACCTGGGAGTAGGGATATTCTCACAGGAGCCAGGAGAAAGCAAGCCCTATGGAGTGAGCCTGTGATATGATTTGAAGTTTGTGGGTGCTTAGCCAGAAGCTGCCTTGCTGGTGAAAGGGGCAAAAATGGTGCTCTAGCTCACAGCCGTGCACTGAGGTTCCCAAGCAGAATAAAAGGATGCTGCCGGAGAAGCACAGGTGTTGTTAGCCTGTCTGAGGAAGAAAATGCCTTTCCATTCTCACACATCTTCACTTCTGAAACGTTTTCACCCGCAGACTCTGCCCCAGATGAGGAGGATCCTTCAGTGTGCCCATCTCTGTCAGCTCCAGGTGATGTCTCACTGAGCAGGGACTTCACTGAAAGTTCCCTGCTGCACTTCTATTCAGCTCTAAACGAAAGCCCAAACAGAGGCAATGAGGTACAGCACTGGAGACAGCATCAGAGAGCTCTGCCTCAGCTGGAGGAATGGGAAAATGTGACACCCTGGGAAATGGCTGGCTGATCCCACTGGCATGTTGGTGGGTAAGGGTTTCTATTTCCTTATTCATTTTTCTGTTATTGGTGGTTTGTTTGTTTGCTTTTTAATGTAGTGGCTGCAGAGTGTTAATAACACAACAGTGATTTGGGGCTCTTCCATTAGAAACCTGTGTGGTATCAGTTTTCTCTCTGCAATCTTTATGAATGTGATTTGACAGGAGAGGAGGAAAGAAGCAAGGAGCCAGGCAGGGAAGTATGAGAGAGATGAGAGAGCAGACTGTTGTTGTTTGCAATCAGGCTGGGATGAGAATTGCCCTCCCGACTGTAAAATCAAAGGCACCACCAGCAAACTGCTGGCAATTTGGCTTCTGAAAATTTGGCTTCCCGGCCAAGTTCAGTGAACTCAAAACCAGCTCCCATCATGTCCAATAATCTCCTCCATGGACAAGCTGCTGTTGTCAGTGAGGGATAAGTGTTCCTGCCTTTGGTCCTAGGAAAGGGTAGATTCCCACACAAGCTCTCCTCTAACTTAACTTTCTCACTTGCCATGATCCTGCATCCAGGTGCTGATGGTGCTCCTGCAGGAAAAAAAAGTTTGGCTTTACACTTGCTGAAGCAGACAGACTTCCTGACCCCTTTGACATCATCTCCTATGATCACACCCATGCAATGTGCATGGGTAGAAAGAGCAGTCTAGCAGACTAAACCCCACAAATGCTCTGGGGACCCAGATTCATTTTTACATCTCATCACTGACTTCTGTGACTGTAGATGGAGTTAGTCTTGGCACACATTTAACCATTAGCTCAGGTTCTCTTAATAGCTGACTCAACCTGGGCTGGGGATTTTCTAGCCCCATGCTGGGCAATGTGGGATGTCCTGAATCGCCTTCTGATGCCTTTTATTCTCCACTAGCTAGAATATTGGCTTGGATGACTAGCTTCAACTACAGGACAACTGAATGATGGAGCAACCAGTCCCACTTCTTGTTATAACTCAGTACCCTTATCCTTTTCTAGTATATTGCTTTCACACTGGAGTGAGGGCTGTTCCTAGCAGTACTGGGGCTTGCTATTTTGGATAGGCGTTGTCTGGGTGATGAACAGTGTGAGGCAGAGCCAAAGCCTTAGCTCTGGGCCATCATGTGCTTGGATTCAGTTGGGCTTCATCCACACGGATGGCTTAAAGCCATTGGGTCAGGGAGAGCACAGATTTGAGAGCAGGTTTGGATTTGTACTTTGTTGGTACCAGCAAACATGGAGAAGAGCTGGTCCCTTTGGTTGGTGGTGGAAAGCTGCTTTTGTTTTCTTGCTGTAACAGTTGCATGCTCTTTTCTTTCTCTGTAGTGATTTCAAGGGAGCAGAAGACCAGAAATAGCCTTCTCAGCATTGTATGTACCCTGTAAGGACTAAAGTGACCTCCAAGACTCACCTCAACATGTTCAGTGAAAAGAGCAGCGCCTCTTTGACCCAGAAACCCAGCCAGAAAAAGACACGACCTCAGGGCCTCCCCTCCCCTGCCCTCTGCTGTGCGTGTGGACTTTGCATCATGCTGGCAGGGATCAACATCACTCTAGTGGGAGCATTTGCATTTGGGACCTTCCTCCCCGTGAACAACCCTCCCATCATCATCGGACCCATCTTGCTGGTGGTGGCCTTCACATTCTTTGGTGCCTGCTGCATCTGCAGCCGGAGGCCACCTGCTCATGGGGCCAGGAAATCCAAACCAGGTTCCAACATTGGGCTCATCAAAGCTGGCAACACTGCCTTTGAAATTGAAACTAGTGAGCACACGGTGCAGGATACCACTGCTGTTCAGCTGAGCCCCACAAATTCCCCCATCTCCTCAAAAAAGTCCACGCCAGTCCATGAGAATGCGAAGACTTGCAAACTCTTCACCATGGAAGGCAATGGGCCAGTGGCCAAATACACACCAGGAGGAGAGGCAATACAGCTCAACCTGCCCAGGGACCTGGCCACATCCTAAACCCATGCAGAGTTTTGTTAGCAGCCAGACAGATGCTGCAATGGGTGGGCTGGAATCTGAGGTGTACCATTGGTCAGAGGTGGGGGGGGAAAGTGCTTGTGACAAGCCAGCAGGCAGACAGGCTTCTCCGAATCAATTGAAGGAAGAGGGATGAAACAGCATGAAAATTCCAGATTTTTGCTGATAGGAACATGCTCATTAGTTGGCTTTGCAAAGAAAACTGCTAATGATGTCACTGTGAAAGGACGAACTGGACAGTTCCTGGGGAAAGACTGGCTTTTGGGAGAAGAGATTGGAAGAGGAGAATGAAATAATTTGTCTAGCAGGAGGCAGCAATGTGACGGCTACATGGGGCTGACAAATGACAGCTCTTTCTCTTCAAAAGTGAAGCAGTTCTTGAGTTATAATAGAAGCAGGAATGCAGTAAATTACAGCTTGCTGCTGCTCGGTCACAAGAAGATTTCAGCATTTTAGGGCCAGGCTTTGTGGCAGTAGGGACATAATGTATGTGTTTACTATTGAAAATGCAGTGTGAAGCAGTCTCCCTTCCTTTGGAAATCCTTGCCCCATTTTTCCTTCATTTGGGTGACTTTGCCATCTGTTATAAGAGACAATTAATTGTGGCGATCACAGTTAGAGTTGGCATTTTCCTTGTTTTGATCACGCTGGGTCGCAGTGGTGCTGCTCAGTGCAGGGTGTATCTTGGAAGGTCAGCATGGCTGAATCCTTGGGAACAAACTCCTGGGGTAAATGGAGGGTGGGAGGGCCCTGCAAATGAAATCTTTGGGCAATGCTTGTGCCCTGAGTGCTGGGGGAGGCATCTCCCTTCCCATCATTTTATGGAAGTTGGGCCTGGGACACATCTGCTTGGGGCAGGGGACAAATTGCTGAATGGGCTTCAGTAGAGCTGTGCAGGAAGATGTTGATGGTATCGTCTTTCCTGAGGAGGCTGTCAGATCTATTGCATGCAGTGGGCAACCAGGTATGAACTCCCTGCTGCAGGAAACTGGCTGCTGAAGGTGTTCCTGGGCTTGCTGGTCAATGGGATGAGTTTGCAGAAGAGAATTCTTGAAGAGCCACTCAACACAAAGGTACCTTCAGCTTGGAAAGATTCTGAGCTGTGCACAGGCTGTTGATTATTGCTGCTGTTGTATTCTTCCCTGGTAAGAAGTGCTGTGCTAATGGACCTCATTTTCTCATGAAAATTCATGTGTTTGGTGAGATGTGGGACCAATGAGGAAGGAGACCTCTGGGAGGCAGCAGCAGGAGGATGGATTTTGAGTGTATCTTGTCCAAAGTGCTCCCCAGCCTCCAACACATCATTGCTTCGAGCTTCTTGAGCTGGAAGTGGTGCCTGTATTAAGCAGTCCTGAATGGATTCCTTCTGTCAAATTGTATCATCCATGATCCTGCAGCATGGAGTTGCACAACTTAATGAGAGGCCGTGTAGATCCCTGTCCTTGTTTTATTTTCAGCCTGCACCCTACCTCTCCCTCTTGAATCCCCAAGCTCCTGGATTAGTAGGGCCAGCAAACAGCTTATGCCTCCCCACTGCACTCAGATTTTCTGAGGTCTTTATCTCATTTCTTTCAGTCATTTGTTTCCTGTGGTACTTCACATCTCTTGCTGTTAGAGGGAGGCAGTGCTTTCCAACTTGGCCAGCAACTCATTCAGCCCAGAATCAGTGCTTTGCTAGGCTGAGCCTGAGGCCAGCACATAGGTATAGGAGGAGCTGGAGGGAAGATGCTAGAGGAGAAGGGAAGGCTGAGATGTGCCCAAGGTTCTCTTGGGCCACCAGAAGAGCTCTGCAAAGCAGACAGCGAGGGCTGTATGACTGGTGTACTGGGATAAGTGATGGCAAATGGGGATCACAGAGGAGCTGTGGTAAAATCCATGCATGAGGTCCTGGTTGCTCTGGGGAGCCATCATGGAGCTGATGGTTGAATTTCATCCTTCTATGAGAGGGAAGCGAGAACTCTGGCTCGAATTCTTCAACAGTTTGCTGCCTTTGTCAGTTTCTTCTACATCATAGAATTACACTCATGATTTTTAGCCTACTGGCTAGGAGGAGCAGAAACAGAAGGATTCATACCTGGGAAGATGCAGGCTCAAATCTATGCTTTAGCCTCCAGGTCCTGGGCAAATCATTTAATTGCTGTATGCCCAGCTGCCTGCCTGTGCAGGAGGGAAAACAGCTGCTCCCAGCTCTGTAGAGCTGCTGTAATGATGAGCAACATTGGGAAGCAGGAGGGTTGGTATCAGCACACCTGAATCTGCAGACTGCTTGAAGGTGGGTGAGTCTGCCTGGTCTGATCTCTGCATGATCTCCTTTACAGCTTGTTTTCACAGGTGATGTCTGTTTCCAGCACTGACTTCTGTTTGGCTTGTGGGAACTAAAGGCTCCAGTGATTTTTTCACCTGCTGGTAATTGCTATAGGAAATAAGTAGAATAACTTGATCCGGGTTTGTCTCCCAGGTTGCTGGCTCATCAGCATTTTGCAAAGCACACAAAGCTTTGAATGTCCTTCAGAGGCATTGCCCACAGGAGTATAGTTACGGCAGTGCTTTTCTTTGGGCACTTGAAGGCAAAAAGTAGTAAAATCAAGTGGTAAACATGCAAATTCCTCTTCTACTCATCGAAGGCTTGAAAACTGAGTCTGGAGTATGTGTACTGGAATTGCTCCTTATTGTAGTTGCACCGTGAAATGCTATCAGTGATGGGTAAAACAATGGCAGATCCCACACAGGAACACCTGCTGCTTTCCAAAGCATGGAAGCCCTGCTTTTTCCTTTTGATATCTTTTTGGGATTTCCATGTCTGTCTGTAACTGTGATTGCCTGTACTAACGTCTTTGTGAATTTGTGCCTTCTTCTTGTGTAACGGGAGACAGGGAGGCTTTCTTGTGCTCCAAGTCACAGTTTCTATTGTGAGAGTCTTTTTTAAAAAGGAGAAGACTATTTATATATGTGCAATGTGGATTTTGGAAAAGACAGACTCATTAAAATAATTGCGCTCGTTAAGCATTTGGCTTGTCTGCTCTTGCAGTCTGTTGGTACCTTACGGGTGTGCCCTAAGATAGTCTCTCTGTTTTTATTGTGCAACATGCTGTCCTGCTTGATTCTCCAGCCCGGGCAACTAACTTCAAGAGAAGGGCATCCTTAGGAGTTCATGTTACCCCTGTTCTGAATTCAGCTTCTCTGGCAATGGGATAGAATCATTAAGGTTGGAAAAGAGCTCTAAGATCAGCCAGTCCAACACATCCCCACCATGCCCACTGACCACATCCCTCGGTGTCACAACCCCACGGTTCTTGAACAGCTCCAGGGATCCTTTCCAGGCCTGATTATAAATGTTTAAACTGTGGTATGGGGAAGAGTTAGAAAGTGTGTGTGTGTAGGATGGGTGCTGTCAGCTTTCTGTGCTCCTTCTGAGCTTAAATCAACACAGTTTCCTGGAGATGAGGCAATGAGGGACAGCATGTGGGAATAAATTGGATTTGAGAGTTTTCCAAATTCACCCTGTGAAAGGACTTCTCTCCCATGTGCAGCCAAGTGATTCGACTCGAGAAGAAATCTCTGTGCTCCAGGCAGGCTGGCTGGTTAAAGACCTGGGAAATGAGCTGGCTAAGAAGGCTCCACTGACAATGCGTGTAAAATGCAAACCTGCTCCCTTCAGAAAGGATTTCTTTTGACCTTTAGAAAGAACTTCCTAGAAGGGCTTTTCTTTTCTTAAAGTAGCACCAGAGAGAAAAGCACAGAGGAAGGTTTGCTGATCATCTGCTGGTTCTCTCCAAGACCTGCAGCATTCTTGCCACCTCGCCATTGCTAACCCCAACCCTGAGCTTCTCTCTCTACCTGGAAGTATAACCTAGGACATTACATGGACTACAACTAACCTTTTCTAGTTCTAAGCCGGAATTTAGTTGTATTTTATTTTTTTTATCCTTGTGCCAGCAATGTCTTTTGTCCAGGGTACCTCCAGGAAATGTTTGTCTCTGAAACGTTTTAGATCTGTTGCAGATTTTCTGGAGCCTGTGATGGGGCTGAACTGGCTGACCTCCTCCATCCTTCTCTCCTGTGGGACAACTGCTGTTCCCTGAAACCTTCATCTCTCTCTGTTGCCCATTGCTCCATAAATGCTCATGAACTGTTGTTCTTTTGTGGAACTCACAGTGAAATTACAAACCTTCTGAGGCTAGAAATGGCGCTATTTCTTTCCCCTAGGTATATCCTAGAAGAAGAAAAAAAAATCCATGAAAATGCAGAAATATCCATGAAAATGTGAAGTTTATATTTGCAAAGTCCCTCTTAAAAGAAATATGTAACTGAGCTTTTATGTCATCAGTCTCCAGTGCATCCATAGCAAATGTGCTCAGCACAGAGGCTGAAAGGCTGCTGTTCTCCAACTGCCAGATGCTGTCAGCGTGCATCAGAGTGACCCTCAGACACAGAGCACAGGTGACTGTCCAGCTTATGGCACGCTGTGCCCTTCCAGGGAGATCTCTCCTGCTGAAATCCTTGCCTGGATTTCTGGTATTCACTTGCTGTGCCAGAGAACACACAGTTATGCACGCAGCTCTCTGGCCTGATGGATATTTGATGGAGACTGTCTCTGAGACACTGTGTAAGAACAGAGATGGGTTCTCTCCGGAGGAGCAATGAGCTCACTGAATGACCCCGCTCTCTTTGTTTTCCTGAGAAATGATGCATTTCTGTGGCATAACACTGAATTTGGCTCTGGGCATAGCTCTGGGCCACGCATACTTTCATGCAGACTCATTAAAATCATGTATTTTGATTCTTGAACTCACATTTGTTCTAGAGAGGAGCTGTCTGCTGGGAGAATTAATTCCTCTGACTCCAGTCATCTCCCTGGAAGTGCTGCTGTTGTCTTCGATTTCATGGCTCGGATGATTACTCTTTTCCAACACCCAAGAATAACAAGATTAGGGAATTCATGGCAATGAAGGCACAGAAGGAAGATTGGCTAAGGGAAAAAAAAAAAAAAAAAAGAAGATAAATTGAATTTTCCTTTGAAGAGAAAAGGAAAGGGGTATCTCAGGGAATTACATTACTGGTGTGATTTGGTTGTGTTGCGACTGAGTGACAGCTGACTTCTGCTCCTCAGGTGTGGGCAGGGCTCTTCTGGGGGACAAGAGGTGCAGCTGTGCCCACACTGCTGGATTGAAACACTACCACCAGAAAGGTGAGCGCAGGCCTTGAGAACAGGCTGCCCAAGGAGGTGGTCACCATCCCTGGAGGCATTCAAGAACTGTGAAGATGTGGCACTGAGGGATGTGGTCAGCAGCCGTGGTGGTGATGGGTTGACTGTTGGACTGGATGATCTTAGTGGTCTTCCCTAAGGTTAATGATTCTATGAAAACCAATTCAAAAGTGTTGGGCCATGTCTGAAGGTGAAGGCGCTGGGGACAGAAGCATCCAGGGGTTGAAATTCCACCATCCACGGGGGGCTGGGCATCCCCTGATGCTATGCAAGGGAGAGAAAGCCAGGAAAGTGGTGAAAATGGGGCACTTTTGGATAATCCAGGCAAGCTGATGGAGGGAGATGGGACAAAGAGGGCTTTTCTTGGGTGTCAGTCTACAGGAATGCACTGAAGTTGTGGATTCTGAGAGTTTGCACAACTGGAATGGGGACGTTCAGAAATGCAGGTGAATACTGTCGCATTCCAAAAGAGGCATGAGCTGCTGTGTGGGATGGGGTGAAAAAGGCCCCCTTGGAGGGTCATGTGCTAAAGGGAAAGGCTCTTCTCTCATGACACCAGCAGCACTTCAGCAGGGTAACGCTCACACCATCATTAGGCTTAATGCTTCTGTTATTTGTGCTGTCAATTCTCTTAATGGTGCTCCAGCAGCATGGAGTGGAGTGAGTCATGACAGTAATTATTAACCAAGCTACACACTGAAAAGGCACCCAAAGTTCAACGCTGCACCAGCCCTGCTTGATGCGGATGGAGAGTGTTCATTAATGAGCAGGTGCTGTAGGGAGAAAAGGAAAAAGGCTGTGTGATGTGAGATGTTTTGCTTTATTATTCTCACAGCAAAATGCATAGCAGCAGGTGGAGCCAAGGGCTTGCCTCTTGCTTCCATTGTCCCCGTGGTTCTAGGGGCACTTGGGATGCAGGGTTTTGCCTCATCAGCAATGTGAGGGGATCATGGCTCAACCCTACCCAGCCAGCAGCGACTGTCTGACTGGGAGAAACCCCATCTACACATCAGCTGGACACACGTGTCTCTGCTCGCCAGTTGTGTGCAATCTTCCGCCCTTAAACAAAGCCATGCAAAACCATCCCATGGCCTTCAATCATTTTCCAATTAATTCCACTGGCCCCAGACCTTGTTTAAAGCTTAGGGGCTTCAACCTATCTTTTTCAAATGCTATTTGCTACTCCAGAAGGTGAAAATTAGGAGGTTGTAGTGAGGAAAAGAGCAGTCTTGTGTGCACACTGCTTGCTCTGGCTGGTGTACCATGCAGGATGAGGAAATCTCCTGAAATGCCTGTATAGCTCTATGTCCCAGGGGGCAAAATATAATTTATTGTCTGCTCTGCCCTGAGCTTTGACTCCACTCTGGTTCTGCCCCTGCTGTACTTTGCCAGCATACTCCAACTGGACCTGTTCTGATGAAAAGCTCCAGACAAACTTTGAAGTGGATTTTGTGTTTTACTTTCAGTTTATTAGAGAGTCAGAGAATGGCTCAGGTTGGAAGGAACCTTAAGCATCATTGAGATCCAACCTCCTGCTGTGGGCTGTGTGCCCCCACCAGGTCAGGCTGCACAAAACCCCATTCAACCTGGCTCTGGGCACCTCCAGGGATGCAGAGTTGGACCTGCAGTGATAACTGGTCCAGAATGGAAATATCTGCGCAGGCTCCTTGCATTGTGCCTCCAGCTTCCCCAAAATTGAAGTTCCACAGCAGCAAAAATGAAAATAATCATTAAAAAAAATATATATCTCTCTATATTCTTGGCTTTAATTCACTCCCTACAACTAGAGCTACTTCAGCTGAGGAGGGTGAGTGGCTTTCAGATGTGCTATTTATCAGCTCCCTGAATGTAATCAGAGCCAGCGTGATCTGATTAGATGGCAGCAGGGCAGGACAGTGCCATACATCCTGCATGCAGTGCTTGGGAGGAGGAGGGGATGCAGTGCTGTGCAATCCTCCCATCCGGGTCATAATGTCATCCTCCCTTTGGTTTCTGTGAACAAGGTGAAAGTTCTTGATGAAGCTTTTCAGTGTCTACCAAAGACAGCCTTTAGCTGCTTCCTGCTGGCTGTGCTGAGGCTCAGGGGTCAGAGACCTTATTGCTCTACAATGCCCTGAAAGGAGGTGATGGTGATGTGAGAATCTGCCTCTGTTCCCAGATAACAGCGATAGGATGAGAGGTAATGGCTTTAACTTGCTCTAGGGGAGTTTCAGGTTGGATATTAGGAACAACAACTCAGAAGGAGCAGTGATGTGCTGGCACAGCTGCCCAGGGAGGTGGTGGGGTCACCATCCCTGGAGGTGTTCAAGAACCATGGAGATGGGGCACTGAGGGATGTGGTCAGTGGGCATGGTGGGGTGGCACTGGATGATCTTGGGGATCTTTTCCAACCTTAATGATTCTGTGATTCTATGTGCTGGAAGAAGGCGCAGCAGAAGGGTGATGTCAGGGCTGGGAATTAGAAGAGAAGCACGGAAATAAGGTGGCTGAGGAGCTTCATGTTGCTCTCGCTTACTTATAATTTTGTTTGTTTGTTTCCTTTTTCTCTCTCAGACGAATCAGCCAGTCTAATAAAAGAGATTGCCTCTCCCTATAAGCCTTCCCTCTGGAGACTTCACCACGCTGAGGTTGCTATAACAACACCCGAGCTCTCCACTTAGATGGAAGGGATGAGGTGCTGGGAGGACTGGGAGAACATAGCAGAGCTGTCAGGATGTGAGCACCATGCGTGCAGGGTGGAAGCACACCTTGTTCACAGTGCATTTCTATGAATGTGCACTCATAGAGGTTTGGCATTGCTGTGCTTCACCT
This sequence comes from Perdix hodgsoniae, assembly GCA_035772895.1. NCBI lineage: Eukaryota > Metazoa > Chordata > Aves > Galliformes > Phasianidae > Perdix > Perdix hodgsoniae. Next base: position 17,655,437 of record JAPSGF010000009.1, on the reverse strand, counting down.
CCCTTGATGCTGGGGTCTCCTTCAAGGGGTTAAATTCCCATCCTGTTCCCATCAGAGAGGAAATGGGTGCCAGCTTCTCTCTGGCTGCAGCTTGGCAAGGTCCTGCCCTACCCCTTAAAGCAGTGTGTGAGGGCTGGAAAGAGACAAGAAGGGCTCAGGAGAGGGAAAGGAAGGAAGAACTGCCAGTAGACACACGTAGGGGATGTTTGTGCTGGGAAATGGTTTAATGGGCGTGTTGGGGATGGGTTGGAGTTGGACTGGATGATCTTAGAGATCTTTTACAACCTTAATGTTTCTATGAAATAGTAACTCGTAAGCAGGCAAAAAAAAAAAAAAGGCAGAAGAGCTCATCTGGGGTAGCTACAGCCATCTACAGACAAGGCACTCATCTCCACCCTTTATATTCTGCTCAGCTGATTGCAAATGCCACAGCAAAGCTCTGCTAACTCTGTCAGCTGAGGGTTTATTGGAACCAAATCTTCATTTTTCCCTCCCAAGTTATGGATTAGAGGCTCTGAATTGTTAAACAGCAGAGGATTGCCAAGAATAGGGAGTCTGTTAAGCGCTTCAAGAGCTGGGCATTAGAGAAAGTTAAATTATTATTCATGGATCCACTGCAGAACTGAATATTTATGGTTCAATACCGTTTTTTAGAGTCTCATCATTTCTTATGTCAACTATACTATATAGAAATGTCCACGGGGAAAAAATTGACTTTTGTCTCACGCCCAAACTAAACAAGCTCAGGCAGTGATTATTTGGGTTTTGAAATAGTTGGATAATTTAATCTCAACATCTATTGATCCCTTTCTACACTGGAATCCTATGACTAAACATCTGCAAGGCAATTAACAGCCTCGAGTACAAATTCATTACAGATTTATCAATAGGCACTGAGTTTTAGTCTGAGAGAAAATTGTCTTTTAGTCTGGGATATGTATGTGTATGAAGAAAAGCAGCTACGTGAAGCTGGAGGTAGATTGGAGGCCAACCCGCATCAATCCTCATGGTGCCTGATATGGTGCAGAGGAAGGAAAATTTTTCAATGAAACAGCCACCATTTCCCCTAAAAAAAAAAAAAAAAAGTGTTATTAAATTAAAATAATAATTAAAAAAAAAGTTAAAAGTCCAAAAGTTTCAACCAAACCCCAGTGGTGATGGCAACATTGGCACTGGTTTGTGGCTGTGCTCCTGGCTGCTGGCAGCTGCTGCCCGCAGTTAGCAAAGTGATTCCCACACTGGGTAATTAATTGGCACAATCTGTTAATGAGGTTTACAGTGTACTTTGTGGGCCATCTGGACAAAAGATGATTTGCGGGGATGACTGCAATGTGTCCCTGCCTTTTATCCTCGGTAATGATTAAATATGGACTAATTACCAGGGGGGCAAACCAGTTACAAAGAGCAGGGTCTCACAGCAATGGCTCTGCATCAATGGGCAGGAACTGCTGCTAACAGGAATACCTGTGTCTGTAAGGCATAGATCCTGGGGTGAGCATGGCCATGGCACCGCCCAAGGCAAAGCCTGAGGAGCACTGAGGATGCTGTGATGCTACAGGATCACACAACAGGTGCTTTCCAGAGAGGTGGTGGATGCCCCATCTCTGGATGCACTCAAGGTCAGTCTGGATGGGGCTCTGAGCACCTGATGGACCTGTAGATGTCCCTGTTTGTTGCAGGGGAGATGGACCTGATGGCCTTTAAGGGTCCCTTCCAACTCCTATGATTCTGTGATTCTATGCTTTGCCTTTGCCAGTGGCTCCATAGGATCATCCCCAGCCAAAATTTGACTCGCTCCTTGCCAACGTGGCTGTAAATACAAGACAGAAGATTTTCAGGTTTTTTAAGCACTGCATTTCATCACCCCTTAATACAATAATCACCAGGTGTCTGGGGGATTATTTTGGTGGAAACAAGGATTATTCCAGTGTAGAGGGTGAGAAAAAAGATAAAGACAGCACCTCGCCCCCACCCTTCTCTCAGACCCAAAATAACGTGATATTTGTGTCATCACCATTTGTCAGAGCTCATTTGCCTTGCAAGGAAATAAAAAGTGCTCAGCTCCAATTGATGCAGCAGGGGATACACGAGTGCCTGGAATGGAATCAGCTCAGTCAATCATGTGCAATATAAACCCTCTGTGAAAACACCCCGGATCCACTTTGCAAAATGACTCCAATAAATGACAAAACAATATGCATGCACTCATAAGGAAGGAAGAGATTAAACAAAGACCTGGAGCTTATAAACATCTCTGCTCCAGGGTAGCTGTAATATACAGCAATAGAAGCCTGACTGATGTATGTTTTAGCAGCTTTTGCAGTCAATGTTTCAAATGTGTTTGTACCCAAAATGGTTCCCAGTGCATAAATCTGCATGCATGCGCCATCAGATAACTGACTGCAGAGTGATGGCCCCCAGTCAGCATGTATTTATTCCCTCTAGCAACATGGCTTTTTCCACTGCATCTGAGCTGGGCAACCTCAGTTCCTCTAGTAAGCACTCTAGTTATGTACTTTTGTGTAAAAGATTTTATTGTTATTTTTTCAATGTCAGAATGCTTGGCTGCTGGGAAAAAGACAGAGCAGTCCTTCAGCAGATGGAGTCAGGGCAGAGTTATACAATCATAGAGTAGTTTGGGTTGGAAGGGACCTTTAATGACCATCTGGTCTAACTCCCCTGCAGCACACAAGGATACCTACGGCTTGATCAAGGTAAATAGAGGTGTCTCTGCACACCTCTGGCTCTAGCACTGCCTTCCCCTGTTCACTGGGTACAAGCCTCCAGTGTAGAGAGCTTGTGCATGTGACCAATGCTCTGCAAACACAAGTTCTACATTTGTACACACTACAGCTCTAATGCTTATTTTACCCTCCTGATTCCCTCCGGGCTTCCTGTTAAAGCAATAGGATTGCTTAATAAGGGGGACTCACTGCTGCCTCCTCCCACTGTTCTGGGATTGAATGCTGCTTTATTTGTAGGCAGGACCCAAAGCTGAAGGCCCAGGATGAGGAGCCGCCAGAGCCAGAGATAGAAATAGTATCTGTGATTGACCTAAATGTTCAAGGCAACTGCTGACAGCTCAAACATAGCACAGGAGCAGAGTTTTGACGGGTAAATGGGAAGAAATTTATACCCAAGGCTGCAGGAGGAAACCCCGGGGAACAAAACAGCCCTCAGCCTTTCAGCAGCAGTCACTGGCGATGCTCAGCCAGATTGCATCCCACTGCTCTGCCAACCTCCCTGAACTGCAGACAGCCCCCAGAATAAAGCCCTGGTTGAGCAGGTTCATTTTGGATATTAGGAAACATTTATTCTCTGAAAGGGCTGTGATGCGCTGGCACAGCTGCCCAGGGAGGTGGTGGGGTCACTGTCCCTGGAAATACTCAAGAAACATGGGGAGGTGGCACTGAGGGACGTGGTCAGTGGGTGGGGTGGAGTGGGGTGGTGTTGGACTGGGTGATCTTGGAGGTCTTTTCCAACCTTAATGATATTACAATTCCATGATTCCATGAAAGCTATTGTCTGCAGCTTGGATTTGCCTGGTTTTGACACCTATGGGACCACAGCCTTTCTTGCAAGCAGGAAAATTCTCCTCCTCAGCACCCTGCTACAAACCAGTGGGTTAACAACACAGTGCAGAGTCTTTACTGAGCCTCCTCTATGGGCATCCAGTAGTGGTTCCCGTCTCTCACTTCATCTGCATGACATCTCACAGGCTTGGACTGCTGGAGCCTGTGTTCCAGCCACAATTATTGCACACAATTTCCCCCCTCAACTGCTCTGGCAGGTAATAGAATTATCCTCCTTCCCCGTTTTGTCGGCCAGCCTTAATTCAGTGATAAATCTTTGTTCCATGCAAAGAGATGGCAGGAAGGGAGGGAAGGAGCCGGATAGCCACAATCAGGGAGCTAGCGAATGCTAATGAATTTACAGGGATTACACCAATCCTTCAGCTAAAGCTGCAGAGCCACACAGTGACACTGACCCATGCCATCCGTCTGCATCTGGCTGCAGTAAATCATTCACGAGACAGCCAATCTGCCCTTTGGTGCAGTTAATTTGGCAACAACAGCAACAAACCGAGGTAAAGATTCCACTTGGCTGTAGGTGGAGGAATGGGCAGGGGCCTCAACCCAGTTGGAAAAGCATCTGGCACTATGGGAGATCCAGCCAATACACAAATTATATATATGTGTGTGTGTGTATACATATAGTTATATAAATGTTATATGGATCTTAGTATTTTTTAAAATTATATATTCATGTTTATATAAATATATGTATGTACCTATCATAGATGTGTATTTTCCAAGGTGATGCAGTAAAAAAAGGCTTTAGTCTGCTTTTTGCAGAAGTCTGGCAGCAGAGGGAGCTCGCTGCCCTTCTATGAACGATTTCTCCCCCATCTTACGTGTCCTGAGGTTGTGGGTCCTCTGCACCGGTACGAGTGGGTGCAGAGCTGCGAGCTCGTCCGTCGCTGGGCAAAATCTGCTGGATCTTCTCAGTTTGGGTAGATCCCAGCCATTCCCATGTGGCTATTTGTTGTGATGTAGTAGTGCTGCCTACAAACGCACCGTGCAAGAGTCCCAGCCCCAGAGCATCCTTTAGCTGAACCCCAGGGAGATGAATCTGGCTGCTAGAATATCACCCAGGCACTGGGACTTTGGAGAGATCTGCTTTCCGTTGAGAGGTTTGCAAAGGACAGGAATAATAATAATAATAATAATAATAATGATAATAATAATAATAATAATAATAATAATAATAATAATAATAATAATAATAATAATAATAATAATAAAAGTGTCTACTAATATAAAATACCTCGAGTTTGAAAGGCAAAATAATCAGTTATTTTGTCTTTCAGATTTTTGAAAGGTTTTCAAAAGACAAGAAGCACAAGAAAGATGTTCTCATCATTTTTTCTTTTCTTGTCTTTTCTTTCCCTTCTTTGCTTTTCTTTACTTTTCTTCTCTACTATTTTCTTCTCTTTTCTTCTCCTTTTTTCTCTATTTTCTTTTCATTTTTTCTTCTTCATTTTTTTTGCTTTGCTTTGCTTTTCTTCTCTACTATTATATTTTCTTCTCTTTTCATTATTTTCTTTTATTTGCTTTGCTTTTCTTTTTCTCTTTGCTTTGCTTTTCTTCTCTACTTTCTCTTTTTTTTTCCTCCTCTCCTCTCCTCTCCTCTCCTCTCCTCTCCTCTCCTCTCCTCTCCTCTCCTCTCC
>JAPSGF010000009.1:17565068-17649807 GCA_035772895.1 Perdix hodgsoniae | reverse complement strand
CACGGTAGATGGCACTCCAGATATGATATTCTGGGCCTAAAGCCACACTCCTGAAGTTAAACTAAAATCAAAAACCTGGAAAAGTTCCGGAAAGCTTTAAGCCTCTTAATTTAAATACAGATGCTGAACGTCTGGGAGAAATTCCTGACACTTGAAGCTGCTTTTCCCACCTTGTTCAATAAGAAAGGTCCCTTCCCTGAGTTATCAGCACAGTCGGAGTGTGGGATCCCAGCAGCAGGAGGTAGCTGAACACAGTGAGATTTGGAAAAAGGCAGGGGAGAAAAGGGCACGCCTGGTTTCATTATCAGTAATAAAAACTAATCCTTCTCTCAAAAAATTCCTCACCCAGAAAGGACCCGGCGCAAAGCTCGGTGGAGAAATGGCATTGGATGTGGGTGCTTTCTGTGTCAGGCTGCTTCCAGCAGAGGTGTGAGGCTTTGTGAGAAAAGCATCACATCCCTGACCCATTTTCACTTCAGCTGCATGCAGGAGTCCTCTGCACATCTATCTCAGCACTCCACGGCCACAGAGGACGCTGGGCAGTTGCAGTGGCACCATTATAGAGATGCAATAGGAAGCACAGATTGTAGCGAAAATAAGCAAATTATGGCTAATTTATTTCAAGTCCTGCTGAAATATTGGTCATATTATTGGTCATATCGGTCATTGGTCACATTGGGAGCCAGGAACCACCACAGGTAGAGAAGCAGCAGGGTCTGGGCTCACTGCAGTCGTGATACAGCTGTTGACTCCAGCAGGAGCCTGCTCCATTCAAAGCCTTATTGATCCTTATTTATTTGGCCATTCTCCCGCCTGGCGTAATCCCAGAATGATAAATACATTGAACAAAAGACATAACATCATCCCCCACAGAACTGAGGCCCTCTGTAGGCACGTTTCTCCCGTGTAAAGTCCTCCAGGAAGAAGAACAGGGAAGAAGGTCTTTGCCTCCAAGATTCTCCTTCCGGTTCCATTCTGGAGAACGCTTTCAGAAATGTGTGGTGTAGCTTGGAAGTTACAAGCACCCAAATCCCAGCGCAAAGCCATGGCATGTTTCAACGTGCTGAGACCTTCATGTTCAAGGAATCAAGGTTTTCATGGAGGTGTTGCTAGGAAGCATTTATTCCTGGCATTTGGTTGGATATAGACAGGAAATTCCTTGCCTCTGCATACGCAGGCGAAACCGGAGCTGCTGTGCTACCCAGAGCAGCAACCTTGCTGCCAAAGCTGCATGCAACCTTCGGGTCTGTGCCTGCCTGAGCATGTCAAAGGGAGGCTGGATTATGGATGTCTGCTTCTCACCACCCCTCTCTGTTCTTGTCAGTGGTAAAGGCAATAACAGGACGTTTTATATTCTGCAGGTTACGTCCTACATCAGTGACCCAGGTGCGAGAAACCTGATATTAAGTAAGCTGGGGAACTTATGTTTCTTTCTTAATGGGATTCTGTCTGTCATTAATCCTTTACCAAGATGTGTGTTACTAGAAGAAGTCATGTGTAATCAGCAAGACTGATGTGCTGGTTTTTGGATGAAGTATGTTCAGTTGTCATGGAGTGGGAGGTCCTGCTGTGATAATTCCTACTGTGGAGCCAGGGACAAGAAGGGCCACTGAAGGCACTGAAGGACATGGGTAGTGGGCAGGGTGGGAATGAGTTGGGGTTGGACTAGGTGATCTTTTTCTCCAGCCTTAATGATTATATGATTCTATGTGTAGTGGGGCAAACAACACCAGTTGCCCAGAGCGTGTGAATCCTCATTCCTTGAACATCTTCAAATCTGGGCATGAGCAACTTGGTCTGAGTGGCCCTGTTGAGCCGGACCAGATGAGGTCCCTTCCCATCTCAGCCATTCTGTGACTGTGAAATTGGGCTCTGGTCAGCACTGGCCCCATGCTGAACCCATCCAGGAGTTCCCATCCAGGTCCCACAGCTCAGCAGGAGGTGCCACTCTTGGAGACAAGTGGTCAGCCTGCTCTGCCCACCTGAAACCCATCCATTCCCAGGGAACATAGAGATCTGTCAGAACTCAGAAAGATTTGCAGGACCAGAAATCTGTTCCATACCTCTATTACATACATCAGCTATTTTAAAGCTTCCAAAAGCTTCTGTTTGGCACAGCAGCTGCTGGAAAAGTACGGTGAGTCAGGAGGGTGATGTTTGCACTGAGGAGTACTTATCTCTTCATTACGTGGAATAACTGAATCAAACCTACAGCAAAATTCACAGGCACCCATGTACACAGCAGCCAAATCTCAGTTAAGATAATAAACCCACATACTCTTCACAAAGGTCCCAGTTAATAAGATAATAATAATGGTGATGGAATAATAAAATTGTTTGCTGAAGTTCTGCTCCAGCACTCATGTCTTTGGGCTCGTTCATTAACAAATATTAAATAACTCAGGAAAGAAAATCAGGAAAATTTAATAGGATTTTTTTGTTTCAAATCCTTAAGTATTTAAAGAGCAGCTTACAATTAATCAATTAAAGACCTCATAAACACAAGAACATAAACAATATCAGAAATTTCCTGCATATTATAAAATGATTTTCCGTAGCGTGGCTTGCGTGAAGAGATTAGCTATGCTTTGCAGCATAAAACATTATTCTGTAAAGGCATTATGTTTCAGCAAACACACCACGCTAATTGTATTAGTGGAAGTTCAGGTGAAGCATAATTCCTGGATTAGAAAACTGAAGGCACAGGCTGAACAGTGTGTGTTGGTCAGAAGATCTTATATGGGCATTTTTTTCTTGCATTGATTCAGCTACCGGTATGTATTTCGATGCTACAATCCAGGATGTTTATAAAGGTGCCAATGTTTTAAGCAGTGTTCAGCGAATACAGTGAAGTATATTATGTATAAGAAAGAAGGAAGCACATTTTGTAGTTATTTCAGATATTTAACCAAGCCAATTAATCATAGAATTGAAAATGGTTCCTAAAATCCCTGTTATTCTAAAAATATCCCCTCGACTGGCAATCCACTGGGTTATTTCCCAGATCAGAAAATAATTAACACACACTACAGTGGATATATGCAGAACTTAAAGACTGTAACCACTGAGAATGTAATTTTGGCCAGCACTGATACGACCCACAGCTAAGTGTGTGAGTGGGCAGTGGCTACATGGGAAATGCTGGCTGTGGGACTCAAAGGAGAAATTCACCCTGCTCCCCCAGCCTGCTTTTTGGATAGGGACAACATCCGCTGAGCATCCCTGCAAAAGAAAAAATGACTTTGTCTTGTCACAGCGATCCCAATCGGGTTGTGTGTGACAGCGATCTACGATAAATAAATTAAAAAAAAAAAAAAGAAAAAGAAAAGATCAAACATAAGAAAGAGAAGAAAAATGGCAGTCACCCTGGGAGGACGCTTCCCAGCATATGATAAATTGGAAAATGGACATACAGAACATGCCGACATACATTTTTAATGGCCCAATTGCTCAATTAATTCTTTCCCTTTTCCCTTTTTAATGTGAAAATCGTCATAATTCCTCCCAGATTAGTATAGATACAGGCCGACAGACTCTCCTGCTCAAGGTATTTGCGGGACATAATTCATTCATAAAGCCATAATGCACTCATCTATCATCTGAAATATTTTTTTCTTTCTTTTTTTTTTTTCTCCTTTTCCTTTCCCCCTCTCCCGTTTGTGCTTGGGGCTCTTGCTGAGTCTCTGGGCACTGATGTATTAGCTGGCATATGCAAGCTATGAATTATCAACTGAAAGGAGTCAATTATCCACTCTAAAAATGAGTGTCTGGGCACCAATAGCCTAAGGGGCCTTTTTTGTATTTACGAAATGATTTCATGGCAAGTCGAGGTGTGTGTGGAAGGGAGATCGAGGGGGGAGACGGGAAAGGGTTGGTTGTTGTTTTTTTGTTTTTTTTTTGGTTTTTTTTTTTTTTTTCCTTTTCCTTGTGTCCACCCCTTCACCAGAACAAGGTGAGGGGAAAATAAATAAATAAAAAGAACATGTAAAACTTTTAATGCAATAATCCAAATAAAGTCTTTTCCAGGCTATTTTGACTAGCTGGGAACACGACTCGCCTGGTGGCCAAATATATTGCCTGGGCTTCTCCTCCTCTATCTGGTCTCAGCTCAGCCTTCAATCAAAGCCAGAGCCCAGGCTGCCTTCAGCTGCTAATAGACTGGATAGGAAATGGGATATTGGATAGTTTTGTGGTCCCCAGTCACTGGCCGTGTGCCTTGTCATCTCTGCAGACATTGATTTCTCCCCCTCTCCCTACCACCCCCTGCTCTGCAGAGAGGCTGGGGTCTACCAAGAGGCAACATCGCACCAGCAGCCCTCACGTTGAGTTACGCTTAGGGAAATGAGGTCATTAGATGGAATTACGGCTCGTTTTGATAGCTTGGTAATAGGTTTTAATGATGGAATTTAACACTGGACCCCCACTAGGGACAAGGCTGATATACATCCAGACAGGTCACTTAATAAACCTCCACTCAGTGCTTGAGTTGAGGAATTCAGGAGGCTCAGAAAACACAGCCCTTCCTAGTCAAACCAATACATCACTGGCAAGTAGACTCTTTGGAAGGCTTTTTATTGTTATTTTTTGAGGTGTTTGATTGACTTAAAACACGTTTCTTTAAGTATGCACGTTTATTTGGCCAGACGCATTTCTGATGAGGATTTATTTAGGTGGCAGATGTTTTTGTTAGACATGAACAGCCTGTTGTGCTCTTGGATGCTAAAGAGCTCATCTGATGCTGAGGTAAATTTTTTGGAAGTTTGAAGAGCTTAGCTGGCCTTTAATGTATTTGTTACTGACAGGTAAATTGCAGGTTAAGTGCAAAAGCAGCATTAGCAGAAGAGTCCTGGCTTCCACAAATCTACCTTGGCCTCTAATCTGAATACAAAAGGAAGGAAGGAATTAAATTTGACCCCTTGAATATGCTGTTCACTCAATCCTAGACTTATTTAGTAAGCTCCCTAAGATGCTTTCTGTTTGTTCTGGCCTCACCTCAAGCAGGTACAAGAATGTCCACAAAAGAGGGCTCTTTACAGGGAGCAGAGTGGATCAAAGCCATCGCTTTCTGTGTCCCAACAACACAGAAAAGGCAGATTGGAAGCTCTCCTGAAAGATGATTCATTTAATTTGCGTTCCAAAGGCTGTAATACCATGATAGCTGTTGCAAAGCTAGACTCTTCCCAAAAACAAGGGTCCCATGAGAGCCACCGAGCCATGGACCTAGTGGCAGGTCATCTGTGTGCTCCTCAAACCAAGCTCAGCCAAGGTGTTCGTAGCTGTGATTCCCTACCCAAGTGTGTGAAGTTTCCCAGAGATGGACTTCACAGGAAAGAATAAGGTGGTTGAGCAATGGAGATGGTACACGGCTTGTAGCTATATGGCTTGTTCTTACCTTCTTTGCTTTTGAACCTGTGTTAACAACTGCAGTGTCCTTTGTACACTGTAAAGGAGAGTGTCTAAACAGGATAGGTGAGAGGAGAGTGTCTAGCAGCTGGGGACAGGCTCCCTGAACATGGAAGACAGGGTTTTTATTGACTGCTGTATCTTCCAAAAGCAACCACGTGATGTATGTCACTGTGTATGGTCTCTGAGTTTCATAGGTAAGGAGATAGGCTCTTCAGGAAGGTACTTCACAGTCAGAGCAGACTTCTATCCATCAATGTCAACAAGAAATGTCTCCATGGTGTTTGATGTCCAGCTTAAATTAATTTCTAGGCTTCCTTGACAACCAAGGAGACTAGTTTGATAAAAGACAGTGGTGAGCTAATAGAAGCTCTCCTTGAGAGTGTCCACATTTCCCTGGGGGAGGCGCTGCTTTATGGTTAGCTGCCAGTGGATCCCACCACCCACAGCCGTCTCCTGATCATAGAATCATAGGATCATTAAAGTTGAAAGAGACCTCTAAGATCATATAGTCCAACTATTATTTGCCTAGCAGTGCCACTATTTCCCAAAGATATATCAGGAGCCAGTAGTAGCATCCAGTGTTAGAACTACAAGGTGAATTTAGGTTAATGTAATGGATTAGGGCCATACTGGCAGAGCCGAGGGTGCTTCATCCATCCTACCCATCATGTCAGACACCTTCTGGGAAGGAATCCAGGCAAGCCGAGGAACAGCACCTTCTGCATCACAGCTGGGAGACTTGTCAAAGCTCAAAACCACTGGGAAAATCCTTCTTTCATGGATATTTGGGAAAAAATGAATTTGGTTTTGTTGCTCTTGTTGTTACCACCTGCTAGAAAACCCCACCACTGCAGAAACCCTGGTCTTCCTTGTACTTTAACTTTTATCTTCTTTTTCACCTCTTTTCTTGAACAAAGGTGTCATATGTGATTTGCCAGCCTGGATGATATTTGCTCTAAGTGTGAACTACAGGCTGTGGAAAGCTGTCTGTTTAATTCTGAAATCCCTGATGAAGCTAAGGAACAAGGCCTGAAACAAAGAAGAAACTGCCACTTTTTGGCAAGAGTGCGCTGATTTACAAAGGGCATCCTTCAATTATTTAAGGAGCAGTCAGTAGTGCCATAACTTTAAGTATGAATCAAGTGGCATGACTGAAAAATTTGTCACAGTGTGTTAGATCAATGGTAATTACCTTACTGACATGAGTACTGTTATTATTTTACAGGGCTGCAAACAGGATCATGGACGTGAGGAAACACAAACTGCACTGTGATCAATACTCTCTGAAATATGACTCTCTGTGGCCCAAAATGGAGTTTTCGAGCCAGGCAAACCATTACAGGCTGATTCTCTCTCTGCCTTTAGATGGATACCCTGAAGTAAAACACAGCAGCAATTGGTCAACTTGTTTCAGGCTTTGAACAGGCAAATAGTCACTTATTATTTTTAAGGACAACTGTGTGCAAATAAAAAGTCTGGGCAGCCAAACTCCAGATGAAGAGAAGAGCTGTGGAGGGTGTCTGTGGAAGGAGGGCTCTGGCTCACGTGTGCATTGTTTAAAACTTATGAATAATCCCTGCTGCAAGGCTCGTTTAGCATCCACGGTTTTCAGGTTCTCCCCCAGCTCTAATTTTGAAGGGCTGTGGGACTCCCAATATCATGGAGTCACAGTTGGTAGAGGGAGGAGATGAAGCTGCCACCCCCCTCAAACCCAGGATGGCACTTCCATTGGCTGAGGGCACCACCTCTAAATGTGCCTTGCACAGCTGTTGGCCTTCACTGTTCACTGGCCTTCTTTTCACCATCTCTTCAGAAGGGTTCATCTAACCCAGGGCTTTCAACCACACTCTTCACCCTGTAAATATGAGCAAGCAGGACTGTGATAAGCAAATGAAGATATGGTACTCCTGGTTTCAGTGCTTTGAAAAAATCAAAGAGCAAAGCGATGAAGGGCACGTGGGAAGAGCTGTTCCCGTGCTGCTCAACATCTACAAGGTCATTTATAAGACAGTGAAAATTAAGAAAAAAGAGATGGTAACTTGGTAATATTGGAATTTCTGGAATTCCTATTCTTTGCTGTTAGGAGCACAAAGCTGTGTCCTTTTTAGCAGGAAGGCCAATGCATGACCTTATGTTTATTAGTGTTGTTTTATCACCTTGTTCTATCTTGACTGAATTTCAGAGTGCTGTAATAATAAATTGGGGCTAATGAAGTTTCATCTCCTTGATGTGTGCGTTTGTACATCAAGAAGATGAAGCAGTTGAATGGCATATGATGTTAAGATATTATCTGACTGGAAACAAATATTAAGTGCAGTAGGAAGCAGCAAAAATGAGCAGTGCCTCTCGTGAGGTGAATAGTTCAGAAGTGGCTATGTATTATTTTGGAAAAGGTCACAAATTAAGGTGTAAATTCATGTACACCTTAAGTTGTGACCTCATAAAAATGATCAATGGTTAATGGTGCAGATAACAGGATTCATAAGGGAAATTTATTGGCCACTTTTGTGAAATAAATATATTTATACCATACCAGTGGGAAATAAAAACACATCAATAAATCATATAATATCTACAACTATACTAATGGCATGAGTAGCTGTAGGTATAACCAACATTTTTAGACCTGCAGACACCCCCTCTGGCATTTTACAAATATAATACATGATAATGGCAAAATGTACTTCTGTAAGAGACAGCCATGTATATCCCACTTGTGAGTTATCTAGGCAGACACCCCTCATGAATTATAGTCCTCCCTCAAAACATGAACCATGGAACATAAAAATAGGTGCTCCATGACCATACAGTACAGGTCAAATACAAAAGCACTGTGGCAGAGCAGGTTTGTAATGTGACTATCTCTCTAATGCAAGGTGATCCCTCTACCAGCATGCTCTAAGAAGGAGCAGACATGGGCAGCAATACTCATTTCCCTACTGAGTTTGGAGCAGTTTTTATTTTCAGCTGGCTGCCAGCTGAGATACAATTAAAGGTAGTCTTGTGCATGGCATCCATCAAAAACACATCCTGTCTGTGTAGAATTCTATGCACTCTGATGGGGTGGAAATCCTTTTTTCCTTGGAGTTCACAGGTGATTTCATAGAGTATAGAATCATTTGATTTGGAGGTGATTCTTAATGGCCATCCAGTTCAACTCCCCTGTAATGAACAGGGAAACCAACAGCTCAGTTGGGTTGCTCAAAACCTGGTTCAGCCTGACCTTGGATATCTCCAAGGATGAAGCATCCACCACCTCTCTGGGTAACCTGTTCCAGTGCTTCTCCATGTCCCAAGGAGCTGTAGGGTTTGCCCTGCCTTTGGCTTTGAAGGGGACTTCCAGTTGTGTTGTTCCCATTATAGGAGCAAACCTCAGCCTGCTCTGCCTCCTGTGCCAACAAGCCCACCACACTGGTGTTAAAGACTGACAAATGCAAGTTGCTCAGCCAAGCCTCCTGCATTAAAACCTGTTCCCTGGTTCCGGATGGGAGTGCAATGTCCTCATAGACGATATAGAGCTTCCTGCCTCAACTTAAATCTCCTGAACCTCAGCACACCCTTGGTTCAGCATAGCTGGTGTTCAGCTCCCAGCTGGTTCAGTATGTGGTATACCTGTACGTATGTCATTCTGCCGCTGGGCTGAGGTGGACATTTGGGCACAGCAAGGCTCGGAGTTAAATATGTGCAATATCATGCAGCTCCAGTGAGGCATCTCCTAAGCCCAACTCCATTGAAATCCTTAAAAAAAAATGTATTGACTTCAGCAGGCTCTGGAACAGACCCACTTGGAGAGCTCAGGTCTCCAGTGCCATGTAGCTATATCTGTCCCAAGAACCAAATTCACTGGGAATCAGATCAAATCAAACACATCTCATAGTTATCTGCAATTTTCAGCGACTATTAACTTCTGTCCTGGTGGAGATCTATGCATGCTGCAATGTGACATTTAGTGGTATACTGCACTGGGGGTGGAAAGATGTAGAATAAAAAAGGGCAAATGTAGCCTAAGTCACTGGGTTTATGTGAATTTGGAAGGCCATTATTCAAACACCAGTGTTCTTCGCTTTATAAAGTAAAAAAAAAAAAAAAAAAAAAGTCTTGTTTCTACCAGCAGCAAATAATAAATTGCCCTTGTGTTTTCTTCGTATTTTCAGCTAAGCTGTCCCCTTTAAAAAAAGTAGTTATGAATTTGTTTTCCAAATGTATTTTTCATTGTGTATTTTATCATCTTTAGTCCAACAGAATTTTCTTTGGAAACAACACATTATTGTGTCAGAAAGGGAGGAGGATAAGAATACACCAGGGAACCTTTTAAAAATGTTTAAGTATTAATTTATTTCATGATGAATTTTCCACTGTCATTTTCTTAATAGCATGCACATGAAATAATCATGTCTTAAAATGCTCAGTAATTGAAGGACATTTTCATTTCCTGATTACTGAGGGAATCCTGCTTTGAACCTTTATGACTTAAGGATGTAAGCACCAGGCTTTCTTTTTTTAATATATCTTTTAATTTATGTATTTCTTCTCTCTGCTAGCCTGTCAGAACAGTTTCACTCCGTGATTATTTTCACACACATGGACCTTTCCTTTTGGATGGGAAGAAATCCTGGCATGTCCCTCACTGAAGCAGAGTGTGCTTCAGTCCTACTGTACAGGAGTTACATCCTTTATTTCTTGCATTTTGGTTCACCAAGTTTCCCAAGGTCACTTATTGGAAGGTTATTAAATAGAGCAGCTTCAGCTTTTTGTCTGAAGTGGGGACCAATTCTGCCTTGCCCTGGTGGGATACTGAGGGTCACAGGTCACTCACCTACTACATCCCATGGGAACAGCACACGGGTCCCATTGGATTGCAGCCATCAGGATCTGACTCAGGAGGCAGAGCCATATCTGAGCCCTCTTTCCCAGGCTGTTGCGACTCTGTTGCTCAAGTTCCCTCCAATGGGGTAAGCTAAAAATGCCAAGAACAACCCCCTATGTACTATCATCCCAATCTCCCCATGGACTAATAGCCACATCCAGCTCCTGGGAATCCCCTTGCACGCACTGGTCATGCAGTCCTTGGGAGATGCAGGGAAAGGGCTGATGACCATGGCTCCAGAGAAAGGAAACTGAGGCACATGAATGGGACCTGTCCCACTCGCCCACTAGCCAGCAGAAGAGTTGGAGGCAGAGGGGTTGGTGGGCAGTTTTGCAAGCCGTTAGCGTAGGTCATTTTCCAGGTCTTCATGGCCATCTCCATCTGGCTCCCACACCCCAATTTCATTTCTCCCCTTGCACCAGCAGGAGAGGAGGAACGCAGGGGACTGGGGGAGGCAGGGGAAGCACCGCTTGCTGGGAAGCAAAGGAAGATTTATGAGTGTTTATCCAGCAATACCAGCTAGCCTACTGCTGATCCAACTGAGCCCAGCAGGCTGCAGATTGGGGATTTGCACCGAGCCCATTCTGTGCGGGGCCATCCATCAAGCCCAGCCGCAGTGGGAAGCGGAGACCCGAGGGGCTGGGGGTACACAGAAGCAGGGGCTGCCCCCAGCTCTGACCCCACAGCTCGTGCCCCACAGCATCCTCAGTATGAGCAGTGCTGCCTCCATCTCTGCTCCCTCTCTCCGGCTGCTCCGGACCGCACCACGCAATCATTTTTCTCTCTTGGACTCGATGAAGCAAGAGAGACATGTCAGTGCCTGATGAAACCCCATTTTCACTGATTAGCTCCCTTAAAAATATTTCATTTATCAGTGCCAAGATTTAAGTACTTCCCACTTGGAGGCAGTCAAGTGTGTCTTGTTGACTATGTAGCACGTCCATTTACATCGGCGCTGACAACGTTGCGGCAAACGCTAATGTCTCTGCTCCCCCCTCTCCTCCCCTCAGCCTCTCCGGGCCGGCAAAGCTTAGACCTGTTTTATTTCAGACCTGTTTTATTTCAGATCTGTTTTATTTCAGACCTGTCCTCCTCATCTGCGGGAAGAAAATGAGGAGGGAGGGAAGGAGGGGGGATAAAAAGACACCTCTGATGTGTGTCTTTCTTTTCTACAAGAGTCATTTGCAAAGTCATAAATTTCAATTTCCTTCTCCCCCGTTCTATTATTACCTGGGCCTCAAACAAGTTTTACACTCATTTATTCCCAAATAGAAATGCAATTTCCTCGGCAAATGATACCTAGCTAGAACTCCATTTATGTTTCACCAAGAAGACTTATTTTCATCTCCTTTATATTTCCCCCCCTTCTTTTAACACCTTCATTTGCATCTCACCCTTTGGGATGGTCCCCTGCTCCCATCCCTCCCTTGAGGGCACATCAAAGAGACAAATCATTTCACACTCCTTCACATCATCTTACCAAAGGTTCCCAGTGTTCGGGGGCTGCCTGGCTGAAGGATGAGATTTGAGACATATATTGACAAAAAAAAGTGGAATTTGGGATCGGGGTCAGACAGAAAAGGGCTGTGGGATTTGCAAGCTACTTTAAATGGAGCAGCAGTGTTAAAAGGTGTCCTATTTGGCATGGAATGAACGGGCTGAATTTCCAATGTGCTAGTGAACACTGAAGATGAAATAAACAGAACCAAGGCTAGCTCTATTTTTCAGGGTTGCCGATGAGTGTCACTGGGACAGCCCAGATCACCTGTACGAGGTGTCTTAGGGATTCTGGCATCCGGCTTGTATGATGCTCTAGACGTCACTGAGACAAGTCTTGAGGAGACAATGCCTAATTTCACTCTGAAGTTATTCCAGTTTAAACAAGGAACAAATCTGCCTTATTCAGAAAATTCCCTGTGGGGAAGGCCTTAGGAATTCTGCTAAGGAAGTCTGATTTTCCTTCTAGTGCCAAGGAAATTTTTGAATCCACCTTTGGCTCTGTCTCAGTTTTCTGCTACCCACAAGCTCAGCAAACATATACAAGAGCAAAGCTTGTTTCCTGAAGACCTTCTGCAGCAAGTCTTTTTCAGCTTCTATTTTTCTTCTATAACTGGTGGTGAAAGACCCAGCGCTGCTGTTTGTAGAATTGCCAGATACATATTCTTTAGGAAATGAATAAAGAAAACCAGCCATTCTATATCTTCCCTTCCCTAGCACTAGATTTCCCATCCCAAGATTAAGAGCCTAGGAAATATTAAAGGCTAAACACTAAGGAGATTCCTTTCATTGGCTCATTGGCGTCTTGACATTTCCACTGAGAACAGAGCACTCTCACAGAAGAGAACAGAAAATGCCCAAGCCAACACAGCAGGAGTCTGAAAATCAATATCGTCTTATGGCTGTTGACATGTTGCAAGTGACATAGCCAGCCACTTCCCTAATACAGGATAATTTTGCTCTATCTGCAATGTATGGGGGCAACATTGCACTTAGCACTGAATTGGCTTCATGCTGGCTTGGCATAGAGAGATATTGCTGTATGGGGGATCTTGTCCTCAGGTACTGGAAAAGGGCTGCGGGGACATGAGGATTTCACTGTGGGCTCTTAGCTCTGGCATTCACAGGTCTGAGTGTGCTGTGGGAGTGCTGGTGGAGAAGGGGATGTTGCAGGAACCTGATGTTATGGTGGGAAAAGGCAGAGGAAGAGGCTGCAATACTACTTGCAGAGTAACTGGCTTTGCTGTCTGCAAGGGAGTAAGTTGGTAGCTTTAACGTAGTTTGGCATCTATTAACTTGCCCGCTTATTTTCAAGCTCCCTTAGAAGTCATGATGTTTAGTGTGACACATATATTTACTAAGCTAGTAACCACAAAAATGAGCTGTGTGGCCGCTCCATTGAGCACAATGCTAATAATTGACAGCACAGTCCAAATTGTGAAATAGAGGTGAACAGAATGGATTTTGTCAGATATTAAACTTGACCACAGATGGAGGTGACTATTTTATTAGTAAGCTCTGAAGGGGAAATGCCATGCACCCACATTTATGCTGCTATAACACTTCTAGCTTTAACTTTGATGAATCTTATTTTTCATCCATGGATCTGAAAGAGATTTACTAAGAAATCACACCAAGGAGCAGAAAGCAGGTTGCTTGACTCCTACACTGACATGCAATCTGCTGAACCGTGTTTGTCAAACACTTCAGCCTTCTCGCCTTTTTTGGCCACATGTGACAGTTCGAATCACAGGTGAAATGCCAACATTTTGTACTGAGAGATGTGACACCGCTTGTCTTGTGGACTTGTAATGCCTTTTTTATTTGCATGGAAACAGCAACAGGTACAAAGAGCACAACAACACCCAGATATTGTGGTATCTTTGTCAGAACGCCCAATAGAAGGAAGTCAAAGGCAAGTTTTCCAGCTGGCCAGCAAACACCCAAAATGACCCAAGAGCCTCTCCTTGATGCCTGCTGAGACCATTGTGATGGGTGGACTGGGACGCATTCTCCACTTTCTTTGGCTATTTTTCAGCATAGCACAGCTCACTGAATTACAGCCAAAATAAACAGACACTGATGCAGATGTAGTTGACATGTGTAAACCTGATGTTAGGCTTATTCTTCCACTTCAAAGAGAAGGCCTTATGAGAGATACCTATCAGAAGGAAAGATGAGCTATCTCCCCTTGGGACCAAACCAGGGAGAAGGCAGAGTCCTGCTGTCACATCTCCCAGACTTGGCTGGCAGTGGCAGTGACACCAGCTCTGCATCCCCTCCAGCCAAGTCCAGCTGCCTGCTGGAGGGCTGCACTGTGCACAGAGCTGGTTTTCCTCCTTGTCAAGTGGATGGATGTTCACCTCCAGGCAGTAGGCTAATTTCTGGCTTCATTTGCGATGATGCCAAGGTTAAATACAAATTTCCTAGAGAGATGAGACTAAAGCAGTACATGCCCAGTGTATGAGACCATGAAAATCAACAGGAGGCTCTGAAGACTAGTCCTGTGGAGGAGGGGGAAGACAATGTAATTCATATGGCATTTATGGGATGTCGAAGGCATGGCGAAGAAGCTTCCTTCTGGTATCTCCCAGGGAGGATCTCAGGGCTAGAGGGTTGTACTCCTTTTCCTCTTCTGCTCCATGTTCTCCATTCTCAGTCCCTCATGAAATGAAAATTTTGATCCTAATCATTAGTCCTATTTAGAACGAGTTCTCCCCTCATGAAGAAAATATGTGTCAACTCAGCTCTCATTCTTTCTGATCAGATTCATGATCCTTGAGGTCCCTTCCAACCCTGGCCATTCTGTGAAGTCTGTCCAGTCTCCAAGTATAAAGAAGGTGACACAGAAGGCATCACCAGTGTGGCAAATGACATCACTGAGAGTTCTCAAGCTATCCTATGTGAAAACTGAAAAAGGCTGTAATAAGTTTGGATGGAGCTCTTGAAAATGGTAGGAACTGACATATGAACTGTGCTAAATCCCAGAGGGATCTGAGAGGCTGTTATTTTCTTCCTTTGTTTTTTATTATTTTTCTCTTCCTTTAAAGCTTAAAAGCAAAAATAAATGCTTTCTCTTCTTTTGGTCCCCATCCTCCTGAAATCCATAATGCTATAATTAAAATGTCATAGTGAGACCACTCAATATTTATCAACAGTCAGACTCTGGCAGGTACAGTTTGGAATCCAGATCCAAAGCTAAAGTAAACTGGCATAGCTAATGGGAGTTAACTAATTTACACTAGGAAACAATTTGGCCTGAGGTTTCGCATTTTCTTGTCCATCTACAAATATATAAAGGCAGTTCAAAAATGTGTTCTCAAGAAGTTTTCTGTGAGTATTAATTTGAGCAAGAGCAATAAAAAATCACTGATATTCCATGAAGGCTGTCAAGCTGCAGCTTCCTACTGTAGGAGGGCTGTTTCCATCCTTTTAAATGGGGAATAATAGTTGTGTTCATCTGTTTTATTTATCTTATCACAACTGTCAACCAATACTTGCATATTGGTGGCTCAGTATTTATTGTTTATCCAGCCGTTCCACTTAGGCAAAATGCCTCTTAATATGCTCAATAAAGAAACTTTACCCATTTGGCTCATGGTGCTGTTAATTTGCATATCATTACCATCTCATTAGATTTATGGCTCTGATCAAATACTTCCACCACCCTGTTACTCTGTGCTGGAAATCCACAGGCTTTCGTTAATGCTCTGTATCTTTGAAATGCCTCTTTTTTTTTTTTTTCTATTCTAGCTTATTGTTTTTGTCAAAATAATTTCTGTAAAAAATATTTATTCAAGGCAAGAGAAGCCAGTATTGCATGCTTACAGGGACAGCAATGAGTCAGGAAAGATAGAAAGATGTGTCCGATAATCATGGAATAGAATCATTGAATCATTAAGGGTGGGAAAGATCACTAAGAATGTCTAGTCCAACCCCAGCCCACCATGCCCACTGCCCACGTCCCTCAGTGCCACATCCCCATGTTTTTGGATCACCTCCAGGGGTGGTGACCCCACCACCTCCCTGGGCAGCTGTGCCACTGCGTCACCACTCTTTCTGAGAAGAAACTGTTCCTAATACACAACCTGAAGCTCCCCTGGTACAACTTAAAGCCATTCCCTCTCATCTCATAATGAATTATATGTGGCCCCTTTGAAATGTGATGAAGAAAGCACTGGACATATGCCATCTTAATCTCTTGGACATCACTTTCCTTTGGGGCTCAACCCTTCTTCCAACAATGGGCCACTCCAGAGTGGTTCAGCTTTCCTTTAAAAAATTGTAATAAAACGGGTCAGTAACAGCAATCTCAAAGCAAACATCAGTGAGCTGGGAAGCCAATATTGCCGCCAGTGAACAAGTGCTCTTATTTAAAATATTTGTAGTGATTTAATTCTTTGTGTCTCTGGTGATCATCTGCAAGTGATTCACAGTGCATAGTCTGTCCCCGAAGAGCCTGGGATGATCATAATTCAAACAGATCTATTACCTTTTAGCTTTCCAAATGTAATTATAATGCAATTAATTAGGTACTCTCAGTTGATTCTGTGTTTCTTCCTTGCAACCTCAGCCTATTGCCTAATAGGTTTGAGTCCTTAAGAGCATTCAGTATTTGTGCTGATTCTTCAGTAGAGGCTAATAAAGTTCAGCATGTATCTGGTAGCCCGTGTAAAGAATCTATCCTAGCATTTTATTCACATGATGTTCAAACGAATTTTGCATCCCATTTCAGCTCTCTGTGATTTGATTTTATTCTCTCTTCTGTGCAAAACACTTTTCTCTGAAGCCATAATAGGTTAAAGAAAAAAAAAAAGCAAAAAAAAAAAGCTGTTCCATTATGCTGCATTGGTAGCTTAACAAAACAGACTCTGTCCCTTAAGGGCAAAAAGCCCCCGGCTCTGCTGGAAGAGGGCACAATAAGGAGGCAGACAGTAATCCTCAGTGGTCATAAGCATCCACGATCAGACAAAGCAACCTTCCAGGCAACCATGTCCTGCACAAGTCCAGCCAAATGCCTCAGTAACTCCAGCTGCTGCAAATGGCATTGCAGCACACAGAGCAGAGTTTGCTTAGAGATGAAGGCAAGCAGACTGTCTGCACAACACTGTGTCCATGGGCTTGCAAGCTCTAATCCTACGGATCTGTTAATGCACATCTGTAACCCCAGCACCTCCAAAGTGTCTGGGTCCCTGGGAATGGGTCGTCTTGCAGCATTCATGAATAAATGTGCAAATGGGAATGGAGGAGCCATGTGTCAGCTTTAGTTCTGTCCGTGATGTTGGCCAGGTCACTTTATCCCTAAAGCTGTGATCCATCTTTGTTAAGGATTCTTCTTGCAGATAACTGTTTCTCATTAGACATGGCAATTAGCAGCAGTGTGGGACTCTGATTTTTACGCAGAGTTTCTAAAGACTGCAGAAGAGAAGTTACGAGCATTAAAATACTCCAGTTTTCATTGAGATCTCTCAGAAAGATCACTTATTAATCATAATACATCACACTCTGATCTCAGCGTTCTGGTCTCATCACAGTCTTAACTGAGAACCACTGGTACAGCATTAAAATCATGGACGTATTCTGTGCTTTAGCCATTGGTGTGGGAAAAGGCACATACAAGAACAGGAATATTGATCATAATCAAATCATGAGGAACAGGGGAAGTCATTTCTAAGTAAAACACCTTCTTTTCTTCTCCTCCTCTCCTCTCCTCTCCTCTCCTCTCCTCTCCTCTCCTCCCCTCTTCTCTCCTCTCCTCTCCTCTCCTTCCCTCTCCTCTCCTCTCCTCTCCTCATTTTCTTTTCTTATCTTTTCTCTTTTTTTTTCTGTCCCTCCTCAAAATGCTGTGAGAAAGATCTCTGAAAAGTGGGTAGATGAGGAGGGCAGCAAGAGATAGCTCTGAGGTACATTTCAATCTGCATGGTTCAGGAAGGAAGGAATTTTCAATCTCCTCTCTATCATTTTCGATATCATTAATCCCGAATACTCCATTTTCCATGCTCGCCCGCCCAGGCCCATAGAGTGAGCGACACATAAAGTGACACATATTCATCACTTGGCATTCGGTGCCGTGAAGGCTGTAATATAATATTAGTGTTGTGTTATCACTGTGTCTCTCTCACCAGCCTCGTCTGCGGCGACAGTAGATGACATGAATCGATCACCTGTGACATTTTTGATTTGGTGTCACTTTCCCCATTTCTGCCATTTGTTTTGGCAGTTAAGAGGTAATTGTGTGACATTAGCATGGGAAGACTCACTTTCCTGACCCCTCTTTCCAGGCAGGAGAAGGGGAATGAATTGCATTTGTTTTGTTCTATAGGTTCAGAGAAACTTGCAAGAGACATAGCACAAGCTGCAATCTCTTTGCTGTATGTACACTTTCCTAAAGCCAGTAGGGTTGTGATGTCTCAGCCAGCGATATCTGATCCTCATTCAGGCCAGTGCTGGGTGCTTTAGGCATCCCTTTGCACTGCTGAAGTCACAGGACATCATTTCTTCTTAGAAAGAACAGTGATGCACTGGCACAGGCTGCCCAGGGAGGTGGTAAAATTGCTGTCTGAGGAGGTGTTCACAAACTATGGAGATGGGGCACTGAGGGACACTGCCAGTGGGCATGGTTGGGGTGGATTGATGGTTGGACTGATGATCCTAGAGGTCTTTTTCAATCTCTATGATTCTGTGATCTCATTCCTCCAGCTGCAGATCTGTACCATATGTAAGTAATTAGTAATCCAGGGGAGATAAACACCATTCTTCCTCACTGTAGGTCTGGAATAATTCTACCAACTGGCCATGTATGATCCTACATGGAAACTTGATTTTTGTTTTGCTTTCTGTCCAAGTAATTTTTATTTTGAGTCCAATTTAATTTTGCAACATTTCAGTGCACAGTATAGACATAAGTAGGGATAAAAACAGGGTCCAGGGTGACGAATAATACCACTGACCATAGAAGTCATGAAATTTTCCATAATCAGATGTCCCAGGTGGGCTGGACAATTTTGTAAAGCAGGGAATCTGGCATAGAAATGTGCAAGGTGCAGAGGTGAAATCTGCCTCAGATTTTTGGAAGGTTAAAGGATTTTTGTCTTCTTTGTAGGAAAGGAAATTCTTCACTGCAAGAACTTCAAGGTCAGACTTGACCAGGTTCTGAGCACCTGATCAAACCGTAGGTGCCCCTGATCATGGCAGGGGAGTTGGACCAAATAGCCTTTAAAGGTCCCTTCCAACTCCAGTGATCCTATGACATTCAGAACTACATATCTCCAATACCAACACTCTTTGGTCATCCTTGCATCAATCACCTTGTCATACACAACTATTGGAAGTTCACCACTGGTATGTGCCAGAAGGCCATCACACAAAATTAAAAGAGAAAGCAAAAAATGCCATTGTCCTGACAATGAACCTCTAAACACCAAAGTGTATTGTGGTTTTCCCTCCAGCCAAACAAGTAACAACTGGAACAACCACTGTGTGATGGATGGGTTGGCAACAGGAGACTGCTTTTATCTGAGCTTTGGCCTGGAAGGCATGGAAAAACCATAACTCATAGCAACACCATTGCAGCAACCAAGTTTAAAAGTTAATGCTGTGCACCAAATCCTTAGCTCTTGTCATTCACTAAAACCATATGCATGGACCTCACAATGGCAGCTGGTAAAGCAGCAGGGATCTCTGAGTTTTAACACATCTTCCCACAGCAGATAAGGTGAATCTGTAATAACCACACATATGATAACTGTTGAGTCACAGCCTGAACCACTGATTGAACACCTGGGGAAAGGACTGGCTCAGCCCTGGGAGCACAGGTGAACGCAATTCATCTGTGTGACCAGAAGGGGGTGGAGCCTGGCTGCACCTCTATTAGACCCCATTTAAGGGCTGACTGCCATTTTGGAAGGTTTTCTTTCTGGAGATTCCTCCCTTGTGGTGTTTGCCTTTCAAGCCTAAATCTTCAGAGACTGGTGAGTACTTTTCCTTTTTCCTTTATAACACCTTTCCATCACGATAGTCCCTTTGTCACTGGGTCTCTTGTATCACTATTCCATTGCACTGATCCTTCTGGTTGTTGCACAATGCATGTTCACTTCTCACCAGAAACAATCATTAATTTAGGAAATGCTCTTCCTGTAGGGAGAATTTTTAATAATTGTCCATCAGGAACTCCCTTACAATTTCTACTAAAGCTATCTGTATCAGCCACCAGTACAGATGACAACCTGCTTACAACTGGTTGATCTGCCCCGGATGATGACTTTGCACTGGCCAGCTGCCATCACAGAGTGCCCTGTGTCTGGGATGAAGGTTGGAGGTCATCAGTTACTGGGGACCCCCCAGCTGGGCCCCTTGCTCTCTGTGGGCCCCTGGCAGCCAGACCCGTTAACCTGGTCAGGAGACAAATTGTTCCCCATGTCAATTTTCCATTTAAAATGCAAACTAGATTTGACAGAGTAAACTGAATAAAGATTTGGATCGGATAATCCAGTAAAAGCTAATTACTAAAACAAAATGAGACACTGAGACCCAATCCCCCTCCTCCCTTTCCTAACGAGGTTCATTTGATGAGTTCTCTGCCTCAAGTATTAGCACTTTCTATCAAGAAACACAAGCTATTAACTCCTTTTAACAATTTATGATGTTCAATAAACTGATTAGAAGCCATGGTACATAATTTAAAACCATTTGGATATCCTATGGCCATTAAAGGGAAAGCAATGAGTCTGAACAACCCTGCTAATTATAGGTCTTGATGACTCCTGATTAGAAACCCTAATTAGGTGTCCTAAGTAAATCTTCTCTTGTTTTTAAATTTATTGTCTTCATCTCCTCACCTTGTTCATGAGATGGTTTTAGGTAAGTAACAACAGACCTTCCCTAAACTAAACATTCATTCAGCCAAAGGGAGCGAATTTCATAGCAAAAAATGCCTTATCACAACCTATGACTCCTCAGTGTTTAATCTTATTCCGAAGTCTAAAAGCTGTTACAGAGTTTGGTGGGGTGGCTTTCTTTCTGGTCTCTTCTATTCCTCAGCGTACTGAGGAAAAGTGGTTTTCTTACTGAAAAGCTAAAAAGTGTTGATTCAAAAATAAGAATTTCTTCACCCCAGTCATTTATGCAGCTTTGAGGTTCCCTTAGAATGCTAAAATAACAATGAATGAATGAAAGTAAAAATTTCTAATTCTCAGACTGGTTCAAATGCTGTTTTAATCAATTTATTTATTTTTTCACCCTGGAATTTTGTCTTTACTTGCTCTTTTCATTGTGGAATTAAAAGGTGCTCTTTTCACACTGATTTTTAAAAATCAGTTCCAATATGGTAGCGTTATTTGAAAACTTAAAATCAAGTTGCTTTTGGTGCAAAATTAGAGACTAACAGCAATGTAACCTGTCAGCCCAGGGCCTGTGTCCAGCTGCTCTGAGCACAATTTCCTTTTCTGCAATGGGATGATCTCCAGGGAGGGAGGCACAAGCAGAAAGATGAGCTTGGGTAAACAGAGTTGCAATGTGGAAGGATGCCCTAAGAGAACTTCAAAATGGTTTCACTCTTCCACAAAGTCCTGTTCCAACCTGTTTTTCCAGGACCTTTATGCTATGGGTCTGGGCAAACAAAAAGGCTCTGCCACTGAGAAGGAAAAGGCAGAGAAACAAAACTTCCTGTGGAAAGATTCATTAATGTTTAATTCTCATCCCTCCTAAAAGTCTGCTTCTCATTTCTGCTCTAAATTAATTTGCATCATCTTCTAGCCGTCAGGCTTTGCTTAGTTTTTTTCTGTTAGATTAAAAATCTGTATGCTATGAGAATTCTGCTTCCTGGGCAGGTATTTATAGATGAAAATCAAGTTACCACCCAACCTTCTCCAGTGCTCAGCTGGAAGCACTTTTTGCAATAGAAGAATGATGGATATGGATGATGCTAGCCTCCTTGACATTCAAGAGCTCATCTGTCCTGAGGCTTTTACTAAAATCTCAATCTATGGAGCTCCAAAGTTAAAGCAACAGAAATACCAGTGCTTTTCCTACAACCATAAAATACCAAGAGTACATCAACACTGACTGCAAACTGGTGAGTTGGATGTGGAGCAGAGGTTCTTATCTCCACAGTGCGGCTGTAGACAGAGCACCTTTTTGTGTCCAATGTGGATGAGCCATTGGTTTGTGCAAGCTCTTGGAGAGGACGTGGAAATCTTCAGAGGGTTGTCCGCACAGTGCTGCCCCACATGCAGCACAACAGCCTTGCTAGGAACCAACCACTGAACAAAACAGAACAAAACAAACAAACAAAAAAAAAACAGACAAAAAACTAAACCAACATTAAGGAGAGACAGTAAATTCCTGAGCCAGTGAGTAACTTCTTAACCTAGTTTTACCTGGTGCCCTGAGGAATGGGTTTTATAATTCACCTGGTTGTCATACCTCCATCATTAACAGGGTGCTGAGAATAGGATTTCTCTCATTTAGATCAAAGACCTTTCCATGAGCTGATGAAACAGCACAGATATTCTCCTGGTAGCTTTCCAAACCTGTATGTGTAAATCCCCTAAGAAATCTATGAGTAAGGTTATATACAGATTGATAAATGTGTAGTACAGCAACAAGCATGAGGTGGCAGCTTACCCAGACTGGCCATTTTCTTTAATTTCTGATAAGCAGTCAGTTGATCTGTAGACACAGATATACAGAAATGTTCATAGAAAGACCTTCCAGAACAATTGTCAGCATAAATGTGACAGACTTGTGGAACAAAGAAAGCTGTTGACTGATGATTGACAACTTTCACAGTTACTGAAGATTTTGTGCACATGGAATCTACAGTGCTATGAGATGGAAGGGACTTAAGAGATAACCTAGTTCCAATGCTCTGAGACAAAGGGTTGTCATTTGTGTTGGTTTGGCATGTTAGCCAACAGCGTCTCCTTCTCTGAGTTAAGAATATCATCACAGTATGATTGGGAAGCCAAAATCTTCTTTTAGGATGAGGTATTCCATCCTGTACAAAGCCATCATGTGAGTTTTAATCTGAAGCTTTGCCCTTTAGTTGTGTTTGCTGTTAATTTCACTTTCAGTAATACTTACTTAGCACAGAAAAGCGTAGGTGTTATTGGCATGATCTCTTTTTTTGGGTGATCCACAGGGAAATTTTTGACATTTACTTCTTTTTAATACCCAGCGGAAAGAGGCTGCCATTCTTCCAGCAAGCTGAGAGGTTCACTTGCTATCACAATCTGGGATTTAGCAGGATTCAAAGCTGATTAGGTTAGAAAACATATGGGGTATGAAACACATTTTATGTAATGGGTTTACATGTCCCCTTTGGTAAACAAGTAACCATGCTATTCACTCTGAAGAGTTAATATTTTTGTTGCTCATTATTTTTAGTCTATTTTTGTGCCTGTGGGATATTTTTCCTCCAAGGTATTCATGATGGGGGACTCTGACCAGTGGGTCTTTACAAGAAAATCTGCATCAATTCTCTTGTCTCTGACAGAAAAACAAAAGAGTTTCATTAGAAACAATGGTTAGTTGTGAATTACTGAAGTGAAATGTTCCCCCTCCCTCTTTTTCACTTTATTAAGTGACCTGGAAAAAGTGATAACAATTTCTTCTCAGATCTCTTCAAATCTATACCTTCTCAGAAAACAAAGCAATTGTAATATATCTTAGTTTAGATTTTGTACTTGATGATTGCAGTGGAAATAATTCAGTGCTGATGACTAAATTGGAGAATTTAGTCCTCTAAATTGATCTTCATTATCAAGTCCCTTTCAAACAATAATGCTGAGGGACATTGCAAAACCAATTCCTTCCTTAGTGTTCAGTCTTGTCCTTTAACAGGTGAAGGTACAGTTTTTGTTCTCTGTAAACATCAGGGTCAAGGTGACAGGCATGGAATCACTGAGACGTGTGTGGAACAATTGTTCTTTCAGACACATGATTTATGAAGTATCTGACTAATGTGGTCATAGGAGCCCAAGAGGAAGGCTAGGAAGCTGGTAAGAAGCATTCAGTTCCCCTCCTGGGCCCATATTTGCATCCTATTTCCACAGTTACATTCATCTCACTTGACTGTAGCTGTTTAATATTTAGGTTTTTTATTTAAGCTGGTTGCCAAGGTTTCTTCTTAATCCAGCAAAGAGATCAGCACCTGCCATCAGCAGACAATCTATCCTTTGGTCAGAGGAGATGCCCAGACACCTCACTTCTAAATAGTTAGATGAGACAAGTACCCAAGCAGCACAGTAACCTATACATGCATCTGCTGCCTCAAACACATATGCCTTTCCCATTTATACGCACCACAGTATCTTTGAATAGCCTGTGACACAAGGCAAGAGTAAAGATGGGCTTACACCATAAGTTTCTTTTCCTCTAACTGACTTCTCAAACACTATCTTGTTTCTTATGTTCAGATCCGACCACATGACAGGGCTGTCTCAGTTTTCCCACCAGCGTGGAAGAATCAACCATTTCTGCCAGGTTCTGAAGTCATCAGCTAGCACCCTTCAATTGCAGTTTAACAGGGAGAATGCCTTTGCTATAGCTACTACAAAATATGAATAATGGCCTTTAATTAACAATCAGGCTTGACCTCTTGACTGATTTTAATTGAACTCCTTGGTCAGTGCCCTGATATTCTAGCCCCAGACATTGCCACTGTTGTGGCAAGAACTGAGCAGGTCTCATTCTCTGTGTGTGGCTCGGCAGTTCTCCTGTTATATTCTTCATCTCCAACAAGTTCTGATTTTTTGACATACCTAAGATGAATATTCAAGGTTTTAGCCCAATTTACATATCTGTAATCCAGCACTGAGAATAAAAGGTTGTCAGGCAAAATAAATGTGTGTCTCAAGGTCAGACCTGGTTGAAACCGATAATGGTGCTTAACAGCCTACGCCATGACTTCACAATGATCAGCATTGCTCTAATTGACAAATTAGCTGTCCATATGGGCTCAGAGGCAATCATACATCCATAAATCCCAATAAATACAAACATAATCTGATCTAAGTTGGATCAGCCAAATAAGTTAAAGCTAGGTTTAACACCTTAAAGGATTGCATTTAAAGAAAATCACTGTTAGACAAGGTTCAGGAGCACTGGAGCCATATGCTCAGAGCAGAGGCATCAAGGATCAACAGCAGCCTTCATCTCCTGACTGGGCCTTGGGCACTGCAGCCATCGAGTGTGCTATATGCCCCAGTGAGGGCTCATGTGACAGTGGTCTCATCCCCCCAGTTTCCACAATGAGGTTGCTATTGGGCAGACAGCTGAAATCTTCTCTGAATCCATTGGTAATGTCAGTCACATTGAACAGATGGCAACTCTAGACGGCTGGGGAGTTTCTACAATTTTTCCTAAAATTTCTGATAGTTCAGAAAGACCTTCATGGTTCTTGCAGGGTGGAAATGTTGGGACCTTATTTGACATCCTAGACCTTAAACAGGTGAGTGGCCTTGCAAAGATCTCACCTTCTAAAGAAGCTTTATGCTCTAACAGGGTTCCAAGGACTACTAGGTGTAGGCAGATTTCTATAGCCTGATGTACGTCTCTACCCTGGGCCAAGTAAGGCTGCTGGCTACTCAGTGGTAGGACCAAAAAGCGTGGTCCCCTATGACTGTGCTCATGTTCTCTCTGAAAACATTCAGAATAACACCAAACCCTTTGTGGTAGCCCCACCTCTCTACTTACTTACCCTGGCTGTTCTTTGAGAGCCACTTTAGCTTTACCCAAGGACTTCATCAAAGGCCCTCAGACTTTCTATGGGTATGGCCCTATAGCTTAGGATGTCATCCAAGAGCTGTCCAGAGCCTTGAACTGATGAGGCCTTCTTCAAGCACAGAGGCTTAGAAAGTCACATGTGGGCCACAGCAGCAATTACTGAGCCAGGCTGCAGATCTGCCTTCATTTTCAGTATTAAAAGGAGCAAGCACTAGTAATTTCTTTGCCTGTTTGATTTTTTTTTTTTTTCTTTTCAAACCTGTTTTGTTGATTCATCTCATGATCAATGGCTACTGCGAGTTATAAGAACTTACTTTGCCAATGAGACTGTACTGTCTAAAATGAGAGCAATAACGAGTGTGGATGTCTGTCTGCCAGCACCCACGATTCATGGCCTTTTTTCATTCTCCTGATAACCTTCCTGGCTTCACGGTCTCTGTGCAGAAACTACCGAAGCCCTTCTCTTAGTGGCCATTCCAATGTCACCGCTCTTTGCAGTGGACTGCATCTTAGCTATGTGTAATCCAGTGTTATGTCATAAGCATGAGTTTTAAATCAATTTAAGAACCATGAAGGGTGTGGGAAGCTCATACAGGCTGGGCCTTGCATTAGAAATCTCCCAGTATGGATAGGGGTGGGCATTAAAGACCACTATTGTAATTAGTTCTCCCATTTGGGTAGGAGATACAGAATATCCATAGTACAGTGCACAGTTAGGCCAGGTTCAGCACAAGAAAGTTTCAGGAAAAGGGGAATAGTCCCTGCTGTTTGCTTTAGCCATTCCTACGGGCAGTTCATGCAATTCTGTCCCCACTGCTATGGGGCGTGAAAGACTTTGACCTTGTCTTGGACTGTTATACAGACCTTGAAGCCATGGTAGAAAACAGAACTCTGGAAGCTGAAATGGCTGGTTGGAACATGGAACCATTGATCAAAATAAAAAATAGTGAACAACAGGAGACAGAAAGTTTGTATCTCCAAGTGCCTTCTTCAGTAAGACCTGCTTAAACAGCCTTAGGGGCTGAACCCCTTCGTATCAGCCCCCTGACTCCAATTGACTTTGGATCAAATTCTGAATTAAGCAGTAAATCACGCTGCTCATCCTAGGTACAAGATGGGAGTTACAAGAGTTAGACAGTGATTTATGAGACGTTTGAACTAGGGCCTGTGTGCTCACCTTGAAATATAACTTTCATCCTTCTGGATTGTCAGTGCATGGAAAGAAACAGAGGTGTCCTGCTGATCTGTTTTTTAGACAACTGTAACAGCAAAAAAGGGGTTACTAGAAACTTTTGTTGGCCGATGCAACAAGGTTTCGGGGTTTGGTTAGTGGTATTGTGCCCCAAAAAGGTTGCCAACTTTACAGTATATATGTGGAAGTTCACTCCTGTGCTCTGCAACCCTGTCTGATGTGAGCACACACCAGCATATGTTATCCACATGCCAAATGCATCAAGGCTCACACTATTTCAGGTCTGAATTCAAATGTCTGCACCATTATTCCTATGTATTATACCTAATTTCTTCTTTCAATGTTCATTTCTGTGATTCTAAGCTCACTAGGTATGCATTTCAAAGTGTTGAAAACATAATGATGTAGGATTCAGGGATATTCTTGCTATTCCTTGTGTTTGTGAACCCCTAGAAAGGTGTCTGAAATTGCATTTGCATCTCTGTAAAGTGGTAAAAAGCAAAGCGACAGCAAGTTAGAGATGTTTGTTCAGTACCTGAAGCAGAGATAACTGACGCTAACAAACAGCGATTCAAAATGAACACAGAGTATGCAAACAAGCTATGAAACTGCTTGAGAAGTAATATTTTGTATGTTGAAAGTTTGTCTCCGTTCAAAAGGCAACTGAACAAATTCATGGAAGAAAAACCTCTGAGGGATGTTCAGTTGCAAGACTCCACCACTGGCTCTGTAGGTCTGATAATCAAAGCGTTGAAGGTTAGAAACTATTCTGGGAAAATGTCACCCTTCTTTTTGGGTACTTTCAGAACTAAGATCAGAACTGTCTCCGGCAGACATTTCATCTGGCTTTGTATGGTTATTCTTGCGGGCTTAGGCGTTTTTGTTCATGGGGAAATAATACAGTATGGCTGTTATCCTATTGGGATGCATTTGGTCCATTTGTTGACAAAAAGACTTCTCATACGCCTCCAAGGTGTCTGCACACATGGCCTTTTCCTGGATACAGTTGTAACTAAGCAGCTGCTATTGGATATGCCCATTGCCATACTGTGTTGCTTACTGTTTACATCCAATAGGGTCAGTCTTGTGCAGCAGCTTTCTATATTTTGTGATTAGATTAAGGGATTATTGATGATGATTCCCTAAGCAAACAGAGACCACAGCTGTCCTAGCAACAGGCTGGAAAACCCTGGTTGTATGTTTTCATTCCTCAAATGCCATTAAAATCTTTTAGAACACGGAAGCAAGGGGATTGGAACTAGATAATGATTAAGGCTCCTTCCAGCCCAAACCGTTCTGTGGCTTGATGATTCTACAAACAGGCCAGAAACATTCTGAAATGGGTGACACTGGCTAGAACAGGTTGGAATGGTCTGGACAGTTCAGAACATTTCTGAGCAGTTTAAACCAGTTCAGCTGATTCTGGCCCATTCCAACAACTTCTTGGTGTTTCAACTGTTTCCAACCAGTTGTGGCAAGTTCCATCCATTTCTAACCAGTTCCAAGAGGTTCAAGCCAATTCCAAGTGGTTCAAACTGCTTTAAATCCATTCCAACACTGAATGGTTTCCTCGTGTGATGAGAAGGAATGGGGCTCTCCTGCAGGTTCTGTTGGGGGACCATTGATGGGTTCAGTCCTTAGCACACCTGAGACAGTGTGGCCAACAGCCTGAGGTTGCTCAACAAAAATAGGCTCAGCAAGTCAAAGATTTCAGTGCAAGCCGTCTGATTTCCACTTCTGATTTCCATTTGTGGCTTTTGTTCTAATGTTTTGACCACTGAGTGGGGAGAGGGTTAGTAGATGAAAATATAAAGCTCATTGGGACTGTAAGTAGTAAAATTCTGCAACATGTTTACCCACTCTTTTCTGTCTTATTAAATCAAATGGTCTCAGTGGAGAGGGACATAACACAAACTACAGGTTCAAATACATGTGAATTCTGGAAGTACTTGAAGAGAGCTCTAATTCTTCATTTATCAGTATTACATTTAGTAACTGAATAGACACATTTTAATTCCTACACTCAAACTGTTTTTAAAAATAAGTCTATGTTAATTAAACAGAATTGATTGATCCAAAACACTTTTCATTATCTACAATTAGTTACTACCTTCCTTATTCATTCTATTCAAAACATAATTATAAATCCCACCAGGAGAAATACTTTCTTAAAGCTTTTTTGGCCCATGAATATTAGAATATGTGCTGAAGCTCCCCATACAGTACAGCTGTCCTGATTCTCAAGGTTATGTGTATTTTTTTTGTACTGGAAGGCAAGGGTTTGACCAAAATCAGCAAGAATTAGAAATAGAGGAAATTCTGAGGCTTTTTATTTTTTATATTAAACTCAAAGCCTTTCCCAAAGCTGAGTGTTTCAGGTCAGCTGGAATTTGCCTGAACTCATTTCTGGATTTGAAAGTGATCTTAGAAACCAAAGCCTTGGTGAAGAGCGATTTACCAAAGAAATACTCAGTTCTGCTCAATATTCTCAGTAATAATAGTAAAAACAGCTATTTTCTTTTTTTTTTTTTTTTTCTAAATGTCATTAGAAGTCAGATTTCTTTTTACCTGCAGTTCCTCTCTGCCCCAAGTCTAACCTCGCAAACTCAGCTGCTGTGTTTGCAACCTGCACTGTGTTGCTGCATGAGACCTCAAAACACAGCTGACGATAAAATAAGGATGACACTTCCTAAAGGTGAGACCAGTGCAAGGCAGAAGGACTTGGACAACTGAAATGCAAAAAACTACAAAAGTAAAACTAAAGAAAACACAAAAACATAATGTCTGAAAATCAGAAGTAAAAAAAAGCCTACAAAAACCACAAAAAATGAATGTGAATTCTCCAAAAATTGTATTTTTTAATG
This sequence comes from Perdix hodgsoniae, assembly GCA_035772895.1. Lineage (NCBI taxonomy): Eukaryota > Metazoa > Chordata > Aves > Galliformes > Phasianidae > Perdix > Perdix hodgsoniae. Next base: position 17,620,256 of record JAPSGF010000009.1, on the reverse strand, counting down.
ATCATCACATCCATATTGGCAGTAAATTGCAAAAACCTTTTGCACCTGACTTTCTGGGCAAACAAGTATGCCCAGTCCTGACTGCAGGTCAGGATGTATCCCTTGCCCTTCTCTTTGGAGCAAATATAGTTCTCTTTATTTACACAAGGCTTTAAATAAAAGCTCAATTTTCACATCACGGCTTTTGAAAAGAATAGCTCCTGAAAGATTTTTTTTATTTCTGCAGGAAAGCACAAGGAATGTGCTTATTTAGCTGAGATAAAATGATAATTCCTAAGAAATCATTGTGGATTAGGGAGCGAAACGATTAGAGAGAGAGAGATGGTATATTTATGAATGTGCGCATAGCCCTGCTGGTTAAAGGGGTATTAATCCCTCTTAGTCTGCAAAAGGACCTTCAGACTGCTCAAGCAAGCAGGGCTTAGGCACTGCAAGCTTCCTAGAAAGTCCTAAATCTTCACATTAGCTCCCTGCGTTTCCTCATCTTAAAGTCTAAGCCGTTTTCTAAAGGATACTTCCATAAACAAGCCCCCTCGGAATCTGCAAGGATTTGGAAATCCGGATTGGTGGAAATTTTTAAATCCAAGGTCCAAGTGGATAGAAGAAGATTAGGTTGCACTTTAAAAGGCCACCTTTAAAGAGACAGTGCTGTCCTAGATCATTACGTAGGCTGATCTGAAAAAGAAAAAGAAAGCGAGAGGGAAAGAAAAGGAAACAAAAGAGGAGACAAAAGTAGAAAGGGGTTTCATCCAAGATCCCAGCTGGCTCAGAGTCCTACATGGCCCCTGAGCCTTTCAGAGGAAGAAAAGGTGTGTATCTCTGTCAAAAACCCCACTGCATTTCTTGCTTGGCACTCAGATTGCTTGTGACTGCTCCACCACGGCCTTCTCACGTGCCGCAGGACTCCTGGCCTTCACTTTGGTGGCTTCTACCAAACTTCACACTGTGCACCAGTGATACATATTGTGCATGGCAGGAATAGAGTCACGTGCAAATGATTGCAAGATTCCTCAGTGTGACTGGGGGCATCTTCAAAGGAGATCCTGGTTGTTTTTCACTAGACTTGGGGCCATTTATTCCTCTGCCTTCTATCATTAATAAGAGCATTTGTGGCCATGAGCACTGCTTATATGCATTATAATATATATATATATTCCTAAATGTTTAGGAATATACAGATTTTTTTATTTTTTATTTTTAAACTAAGGACTGTCTTCTTTTTTTTTTTTTTTTTTAAACTTAAAACAAGTCCCATATCATAAAAAATGCAGAGGCAGGTTACTTCATCTTGCCTGCAGAGCTCAGAGGTGATCACAGCTCTGGGTATTGCTTCCTGTTAAGCTGGCTAAGAGAAATTGTATAGAGCAGCCCAGAAGATACTCAGAAGATGACTACTTGGTAACAGACAGCAGGTAACTTCTCTACAGTGCTGCCAAAATCACTAAACTTACCAATAGTTCAACACATGGTGGGTGACTTTACCTCAGAACATTAGTATGTGATTTGGCCTCAAACTGGGAAGATCAGCAATAAAATCCAGGACCTGCAAAAGGTGAAGAAGGTCCTGGAAGTCTTTGAAGCTCTGCTCAGTAGCATGATGTAGTTGCAGTCACTTGTCTGCAAGTCTAGTATTAGCTGGTCTAGTATTAAATGGGGGGGTTGGTGGCCCTTGATGTGACAGGGGGGTTGGAAATTCATGATTCTTGAGGTCCCTTCCAACCCTGGCCATTCTGTGATTCTGTGAAATATGGATGAAGGGACAAAATCTTCCCACGGCCTTCCTCAATTAACATTTCTACTGTTTCTTCCTATTGGTTTCTACTCTTGCTTTACATTTCATCTGCTCTTCCCTTCTTAAATTACACTTATAATGACTATGTTATATACCTCCAGTGTTTTTAAGGCACACTTCCCTCTGAAATGTATTTACCTACTTATTAGCTTTATTTGGAGTCTTTATGTGGCATTTCAAGACAAATATAGCATCTGTCAAGACAATGCAAACCCTTCTCCATTAAATCAGAATAACACAACAAATTGAATGGAATGAGACTTCAGCATTTGTGACTTCTGTTTTTTTTAATTGGGAAGATGAACAGATTTGTTGGGAAGGCGAGATAAAGAGATTCAAAAGGCTTCAGCTCATGTTCTAGCTCTACTGTAGGGTCTCACACTTACTTATACACCAAGTTCAAAATGAGGGTGACGGGTTTCTTTCATTTCATTTTTTGGGGAATTGGGTCCAGTGTAAACACCGGGATTCCTAGTGCCTATGTAAGTAACACTGAGCACAACTGAGGTTGTAACATCCACTGAGTATGGATGAATGTCAGTCAGCTCTCTGATAGCCAAGGATGACATATAATCATGCCATCTTCCTTTCCCAATGAAAGAGAGTCTCTCAAGTGCTCCTCTTGGCATCCACTGCTATAAAATAACTCCTTTTTAGAACCTTGATTCTGCGAGTCTAAGGTCCAACACCACCTTACCCAAGAAAATTTGCAGAGCCATGGAAATCTTTAAAGTATTCCAACAAGTCTGGTATCACTTTACAGACTAATGCTAATGAGATCATAAGCAATTGACCAGAAACAAATAAATAATTCAAAATCTACTGCAAGTGTGAAAAGTATTTAAATGTTATTGATAAACTAATCTACCATCTCCATTAGCAATTCAGTCACACAGCACCTGCATTGATTGGTGACTTTAAGCACACGCACAAAAACAACCCCCAAAAATACAGCAAGCAAAAGCTAGCTCATCTAGGAGTGCTTTAGCAAGCAACTTCATTAACATTTGGGAGTTTACTGTGTCATTTAGTCAAGCAGTTTTCTTGCTTTGTTGTTTTATAGACTGTAGCAATTGCCTGCATGCTGTAGCTGTGGTGAAGTTTTAACAAAGCTTATATATTTCTTTGTAAAAATGAATTAAAAATCCATGAGTAACCTTCAAAACCTGCCTTGAGCATGTGGACAGTGTTGTTCCCTGCTATCGTGGCGCATTCCACCTATCTCCTCGCTGCTGGAGGTGTAACTCATTGGATTTCCTGTTCAAACATCTCTTGGGGTTATATGTAGGTGATTCTCGTGCTCTTTTTTTTTTTCCACACTAATGGCTCCACGCACTGATCTCTTTAACCTAAGGAGCATTCTGCAACATCAGCCTCATTCCTGAAGACATTGTTGAAGGCTGGAAAAAAGCATCCGGCTCAGCAGCAGTGCTGACAGATGATATTTGCAGCTGGGCCTCTGTCTCCTCAACCCACCCTTAGGCTCAACCAGACCTGCCAAAGCTCCCTTCTTTGCTCTTTCCCGCTGTCACCCAGCAGCCCGCATCAGGGCAATTACCAAAACAAATCAATCTTCTCTTGACAGTTCATTTACACTGAATTAATTTGGAATTAGAAACCATTATTGCAATTGGCAGCTCCTGATATTCCCAATACAACGCAGCATCTGCTGGGAAAACAACTCTAGACCTGGGCATTTGAATTAAAAAGGACAGTTCTTCTGATTGAGATATAAAACCAGAAAGGTTTTTGCTGCTTTTTTTCAGTCCCAAGTTCTTGTCGTTTTTAGGCTACCAGCAGAAAATGCAGACCTGCAATCCCATAAATAAAACTTCCCTGATGGTACATGTTTCTTTCTCCTACAGGCTGGTATTTCTAATTCTGCTACATAGGGATAAGACTTCCGATGTTTAATTTGCACCTTTTACAGCACACTGGAGCCCATAGTGCAGGGTGGAGAGGAAGGGGCAATTAAAGCACTCATGCCTATTTCACTGATAAGAAAGTTGAGATGGGGAGATACTAAGCAGTGAATTTGCCAGAGCTAGCTTTCTGTTATGAGCTGCTCCTCTCTATCATCAAAATGTACCACTTCACTTCTTAAAAAAAAATAAAATAAAATAAATTGCATGTTTTGTAAAAAAATAAATACATGCTTTCTTCAAAATATTTTGGAATTCTGAGACTGATCACACAATATCATGGGCCTAGTTTCACCTTCTCAGTACATTTATTTATGGCCTTGTTTCAGGTGATTTGACCTGCTATCTCCCACCTGCAAGAATCTACATATTCAGCCCTAGGATAGCCTACAGGACTCCTCCTTAGAGCTGTTTAACAATTTGCTGGGCCAAAGAGAAGGGCACCCAGAAACAAAGGGAGAAAAGATGCTAGCTGTGATGCCTCCTACCGCTCTCTCTGATCCTTACCATCATCATTACCACGGTGCTGGGATCAGAGTGTTGGGGTTCTTATTAAATGGACACCATATAAAATATTAGAATCTTTTTAATTGGAAAAGCTATCTAGTCCAACTCCCCTGCAATGAACAGGGACACCTACAGCTCCATGAGGTGCTCAGAGCCCAGTCCAGACTGACCTTGGATATCTCCATGGATGAGGCATCCACCACACCTCTGGGCAACCTGTGCTGGTGCCTCACCATGGGTAGGGTAGGCTGAGGGATATCTCTGGAAACCTGAGGAGTGGCACTGAGCAGCTCAGGGCATGGTGGGGTGCTCCCAGGAAGCCCACACCTCTTCGCAACCTGGGAGTTTCAGCACCGCAAAACCAACACACCAAAAAGATTTAAGGAGCGCCCAAGGTCAAGCAGGACTGGGTGGTGGTTTGGAGGCTTTACAGCTGGACTGAAGAGCTTAACATGGTAATTGTGAACTTATGTCCTTTCATGGGTCTAATCCCTGATCTCTTTCCTGCTCCATCTTTGCTAGGGCTGAGCATGCACCAGATTTCTTGGTTTCAGTAGGTTATTCTCTAACTCTAGTATGTCCCTCTGCTCTGAAATAGCTGAAAGTGTCCCCATGAAGGGAAAAGAGGAGGAAAAACAATTCTATGTGGCTTAATATATTTGGTTCCCACTCCATTCTGTTGTTGTATCCCACAGCACACCAGATGAAGCCAGTTCTCACACAAAAATCTCTGTTGCACCCTCATTAGTTGCTTTGCTCCAACTGCTGGTGGAGCAGGAGCCATAGGTCACCAGCATCCTCTTTCTGCAAGTTAATTTTTTTTTAAGTGTATCTCTTTATAATTTATCCCTGGTAGAATTCCATTTTCCTCCTTCTTGCCAGCTGCTACAGAAATCTCCATGGCAAATTCCTGTGCCTTGTTTGAATTCCTTCTGATCTCTCTAGGACATAAAATAAAAATCAAATAATAATAAAAAATATATTCAAATGAAACTATCTGGTGCTGAGACCTACTCCTTTGTGTGGGAATGAAGGACAAGAGCAGGCACACAGAAAGGTGTCTTTGTGTTCTGTGTTGATCTCAAGAAACCAGAATTCTTTCTCTCCAGTTTGTTGGAGACACACGAATAGGAAAAAGAAAAAAAAAAAAAAAGAAAAAAAAAAAAAGAAGAGAGAGGGAGGAAATAAAAAGGAAATAAAAAACAAACGCAAAATAACGCATTCTCCAGTAATCCTGCTCTTGAAAGGACTTTTCCCCTGGAACTCAAGATGTTATCACTGGCACATATCTTCCAATGTTATTCACATAGAAATAAGATATTATGAAGACAATCATTCACCCTTTGTCTCTTCCTCTCCCCATCTGCATGGTCCATCACCAGGAGATAACACACCCATGCTAAATCACCTTCTGCACACTGTGCTGCCGCCCCAGCTCACACCGAGTGGAACCAGTGTTCAGCAAAGCAATACCATCCCACCGAGCCCTAATTCCCAATGGTGGTGGTTAGTCAACATCTTCTCCAAGTCTCTATCAGCGAATGAACTCAAGGATCTCACATTTTTGCCAACAACCAACAGCCTACAGTAAATTTTGGTGGGCTGACTAGAAATGCCTCAGGCATGGCTTATGCCCCAGCTCTGCACACTTGCTTTGATTCTTCCCTGCACCATGACAGCTTCCTTGTGATGATGCTTCACGTCTTTGATAGGATCTAAGCACGTTTCAGCAGACACCTAAAGACTGTGTTTTATAGGGATGCTTCGCTGAACAGGATGGTTGGAAAAGCTGCTGCTTTACACCAGCAGAGGATCCAGCCCACAGGCTATCAGGGAAATAGCTAATCACAACAATGCTGAATTAAGCTATTTAAATTGCCTACAGAATGCCAGTGGGTACACGTGCTTTTTTTCTCTTGGTAGAAGTCCTCTTTGTTATAATTCTGATGACCAACTTGGGCTGCTTTGCTTTGTCATTTTTAGTCAGTCCACAAATTCCCTGAGCTATACAATTTATGGTTTTATCACCAGTTCCTAAGCTTTGCTACCCCGTCTCTCCTGCATCTCAAATACTTCTCCCCTTTAAATAAACCTTCTTCTTCTTCCTTTTTTTTTTTTTTCCATAACTTTCCAAAGCAGATAAAAAATTCTTGAATTTCTGAAACATGCAAACTGATCACTGTGGCATTAAGAAATCTTAAGAAGACTTATTTTAAGGGGTTTTATTAGGGAAATTCCTGCTCTTTAAGATATCTGTACGGTTGTCAAAAGCAGTCACTTTTGCAGATGTTGGGGCTTTTCTTACACTAATCTCCGAGGAAAGCCTGAGCCTCAGAGATCACTTAGCAATTTTTAGATTTAAGGAGATGAGAAGAAAAAGCCAGAGAGCTGGTCCCTCTTAGGGTCAAGTCTTATTTGAATTCAGAGATCTCTTCGTCTAACGCGCAACAGTGTCGTTAAGATGACGGCTAATTAATGCAAGATGACTTCAAGAGATTGCATTGAGAAAAGAGGGAAAAAAAGAAAGTGAGACTTAAAGAAAAACCAAGGCTGGCTCCACCCCCGGGGAAAGTAACACCACAGAACTGTTTCCACTGGGTCACTGACAAACCATCACCAAAGCTAAGAGCCTGCAAAAACTGTGCCTTGCCCAAATTAAAGGTGGGTGGGATATGAAATGTTTTCACTTGGGCACCAGCTCTCGAGTATTCTCTCTGGCCCATGAATGACAGCAATGCAACCCTTCATTTTGTCTCTGGTTGCAAAGGAATTAGGAAACCCTCCTTATTTTGGATCGCTATTAGTTCTGTATTTCTAATTCAGCAAGTCTTTAACACCTTTTTAAGCTTGAGGAGCACTAAGCCAGATCGGTTCTTCTCTAATCACGTCAGCTTATTTCTGATTTCTAGAAATTACAAGGAACACAGCCAGAGGAAAGGACAGGATCTGGTGTAAACATGCAACACTGTGTTGTCCCTGTCCCAGTCACCCCACTCTCACCTCCCTCTTTGCACAGCTGGGAGGTCCTTTCCTCCAGTGGGAGCCAGCAGGGAAGCAAAGGCAGCACCTGGCCCAAAAGCCGTGCCCAGTGCGCTAAATACTCAAGGCACCTGGGAATATCTCCTCCCAGCCCAATCCCTGCAAGCAGATGAGCTGCTCAGACTGACAGATAGCTCACTAACCCCAGCCTCCTCCTCCTTTTTTTTTTCTTTTTTTTTTTCTTCTTTTTTTGTTTTTAAAGCAACACAGATTAAAGGAAGCGTGATTCCATTTGGTTTCCATTTGCAAATTAGTTATAGTTCCATAATGTTACTGTTACTGAGTATTTTTCTCCCTCCTCTTCCTTTTTCCTTCTTACCCTATCTCCAACCCTGCTATTTAAAACAGAATAATAATACATACATATATATGCATGGTAACTGTATACACACATCTATGTAACAATTAAAACCAATCCCAAACTATGCCCTAATGTATATTTCTCCCTGTCTCATAAGTCCTTTAATATCTGATTAATGTCTATTTTACTCCTTCCCCCAGAGTATTTAGCATGTGCCTCACTGTATAAATCTGCATATATTTTGCAAATCTAGCAGAAGAACTGAATAAAAGCTCTGCTGGGAAAAAAAATAACAAAAAAACTTGCTCAGAGGAGGCAGGTCAAAGGATGGGAGGAGTTTTGCAACCGAAGTCAATGACATGTCCACACCAAGTATGTAATCTAAGAGTTAATTAATTGTAATTAATAAGTGTAACATTAACATACGTATTTTCCTCTTGCTTGGAGAAGGGGAGGAATGCTTCTTCCCACTCTGGTCTCATTTGGCAGTGATTACTGAGGTCAGTCCTGACGCAGTATGGTGGAATCTGTACATCAGTGATACCCCACAATGTGATTTCATGGGGAGGGAAGGAGCACTTGGACGGGGGTGCTGACATGTGAAGTAACACACCTTTCTGTGTCTACAGTACACAATGGACTGCAGGGAATTGGATTTTCTCGGGGGGCTGCTGCTTGCAGCATGGATCTCAAAAAAGAAGCTGTGATCTTCGCACTATTGATATTTTCAGTGGCAGTCTCTCATTAAATGATTTGTTCCTTTCGATGTTCTTGGTCTGATTCTACTCTGTCTCGGTTTGAAACAAGCCAGCACATAGAGGTGAACAACAGCTCCGCCTCACGCAACAAAACATCCTGGTTGATTTGATTTTTTTACTCTTAATAACACTGTGATGGGCATAGTATTAAAAAACAGCCTTAATCTTCAAAATGGAGGGACTTTGGAGTCTCCAGCTTTGGGAACACGGGTGCTCCCACTGTCAGACAGACTCCATAGCATCTGTATCATTGCTGCTGAATCTGATCTCTTCAAAACCACGCAGTTGTTCCATATTTCATCTGCTTTATGTCTGCAGAGCTACCATCCTCTCCTGCAGAAAGATGATGATTTACAGGGTAACAGCAACAAGACAGGAAGTGATGTCCTCAAGTTGCAGCAGAGGAGGTTCAGGTCAGATATTAGAAAACAGGCTGCCCAGGGAGGTGGTGGGGCCACTGTCCCTGGAGGTGATGAAGAAAAGGGCAGATGTGACACTGAGGGCATGGTGGGGTGGGTGGGGTTGGACTGGACAATCTTAGAGGTCTTTCCACCCTTAGTGATATTATGATTTACTGTACCAGTAGAAGTTTAAAATCGTAAGCATTTTCTTGTGATTGGCTTCAAAGACCTTTCCCATGTCCACTTCATCCCAAAGCTCTGCTAAGGGTGGACTGCAGATATTCCAGAGGTCATTGCGAACGTACAGCTAGCTGCAAACATTCCTGTTCTCCGAGTCAATTTATGGCAGTTAGCAAAAATGGAGATTGTAATAGCAATTGCAAGACTAACTGTTACATGCTTTTCTAAACCAGTTTGGGGGCCTTTTTATTTGTTTCTCAGATGTATATGTCATACATGACACCAGTAATCTCATCTTTATACAAATGCAAATTAAGTTTACCCAGTTTAGGAGGCTTTTAGATAAATACAGCCGTTCACAAAACTCACAACAAAATCCTAAGCATTGGCAGGTATTAGAATCACAGAGTATCCCGAGTTGGAAGGGACCCATAAGGATCGCTGAGTCCAAGTTGTGATTCCATACAGGGAAACTCTGCTGTTGTTCTTTCCCACTTGCTTGTGCCACAGAGAGGGAAATTCTGATTGCCTCCATCACAAATTATGTGTGGCTATTGCTGTTCTTCTAGCATCTCTGCCAAGGGAAACAGAAACCCTGATGGGTTTTTCACTGTCCTCCATTCTCCAGAATGCTCTGAACATCAGTAAGAGGAACCCCACCTCGCAATATGTCCTGTTCATCAAAGGACTGAACTTTGTCCAAAATCTCAGATCTTTTAATAAATAAGTGAAAACAAAGAAAAGAGACCCTTGGAGATGAGAAAGGTGAAAGGAAGTGATGGAAGTTGGTTTTACCTGTCCTCGACTTGGGTGTTAATGAAGTTAAAGCCATACAGAACACCTAATAGATGTACAGAGATAAAATAAAAGCAGAGAGTACAGTGCTGTCAGTTCATCTCTGAGCCAGGATAAATATTAACATTATCAGACCACTGTGAAAAATCCCAGAGAGGGATTACAAGCAGAGATTCCTTAGAAGAAGCAAGAAAATAAAAAGGAGAGAGATAAATGGATGCCTTTTGAATGCTCAGAGCCGGTGAGTAACACTTTCTCTCAACACATTGTCAAGCTCTTTCACAGAGCAAATAGGGCTTTCATTTCACAGCCTCTTCTCCCCACTCAAGGGCCATGGGCAGAGCCTGGAAAGAAAGAGGATTTTGGAAACTTGTCAAGTGACAGAAGGGGTTTTCAATTGGTGCTTGAAAAAGACTTAGTGAAATCTGATCTCATGTTATCACAAGCACCCCTTTCCTTCCCAGCCCCTGCTCTCCTTCTCCCAAGTTCTCCTGTCAAAGGGAAGTTCAGGAGAGCTATGTGAGGTGATGGGGTCAGGTTTGGGCATTGCCCTCATGACTGAATGAATGTGATGTTCATGTGCTGAGGGCCATGGGTGATGCACACCAGCAGCTCTCAGAGCTGAATGGTCCTCACCCAACTGCTGCAGCACATCACAGCCCCCCCCCCCTCTGGAGCAACACACAGCAGCTCAGAGTAGCTGGAAAAGGAAAAATAATTTTTCACCTTAAACTTGTTCTATCTATGGAGTTCCTTGATACTGAATGATCAAGTTAACTGGAGAAATTAAAATCCATTCTAGTTGCACGAAGAGTCCCTTAGGCACACTCCTTGGGGGTCTTGGGAGAAAGGTGAGGGGTCTGGTGAGGGGTCACTACAAGTTTATTGTGCTACGTTCATTCACCAGCATTCACAGCTCTCCATGGCTGAAGAGAGGATGCTGATGTGGATATCTTTGAATAGATATTGGCTGCTTTCATTGGCATTTTAAAGATCTAGTAGAAATGGTACTGCCATTTCAGATAGCACTAATAGATAACATGCTCATGTCCACAGTCCTGCCAAAGTCCAGGTCCCTCAGCAGTTACTCCGACTGACACTAAATCTACCAGGTTCAAATGTACAGCTCAGGAATGAGATGAGCTCCTTCTTCTTCCACACTCAGGCTGGCAACGTGATCCTCTGATAAAAGAAGATCTGGATTTCCAGCATCCTCTACTCTCACACCAGTCATTAATCTAAGCAGAGAGCAGGGGCTTATTTTCGTAAGTGCTGAGTACAAACAAGCTCTACTTAAGCCAAAAGGAGCTGTGAGTTTTCAGGACCTTCCACCCATTCCAAGTGCAGCACAAAGCTCATCCTATTCAGATCCTTTGGAAAATCCTTAGCAAAGGAGGGCTGGGCCAACATGGGGACCTGTTTTGGGTTCCCACATCTGGGGAGGAAGGGTGTTCCTCAGGATGTGGCATGAAGATTCCCCATCAGAGAAAAAGGAAAACATTCTCCCTTGTTTGGTTTCACACAACCCCCCATCATCTTTTCTCCCTTGTCTCCCAGCCTCCCTCGTGCTCCTCCCACAGAGGAGGGGCTGGCAGTGTTCTTTAAAAATCCCCTCCTTCTGTATTTACTTCGTAACCCAAATGCCAGGAGACGGTCGACAGCTGGCTTAAATCTCTGCAGCTCAGGAGATCAGTCCTCCCCCACTACTTTTCTAATAAAAATTAATTTATTATGATCCAGAGAGTTGAAATTAATCTGCCTCCAGAGAGGCTGTGTCTGGCGAGGCCTGGTGAGGAAGGATGCAGAGGGCTTTGGAGGGCACATTAACAGTATTGTTGTGCTTAATGTTGTGTAGCCACAACATCTGCTAATTTAATGCACGAGCAGCCAGCTGCCTCCGACAGCTCCTAACAAGAAGTGGGCAGTGGGGAGAGGGGGAGGTTTGTGGAAGGACGGAGGTGCAGGAGGATGGGGCTGCACCCTGAGTCCCTCTCTCCAGATCCTGTCTAACATCAGGACTTGCTGTTGGAATTGTGATTATATCCATGGGGAATCACGCCAGCACAGAGCTGCTTGTTGGGCAGTGGGAGGTTCTGAATCCCCCCATGAGATGTGCTGCTCTAAGAACAAGTCCTATCACACTCATTAATGCCTCCATTCCATCCCAGATCTCCATCTTCCAGGAAAGGCCCAACAGTTGACTCCATGTCCCATGGCCAGAGGATCTGGCACAGACTGGGAGATACCAGTCACTGGAGAAGAAAACAGGGTTGGACAGTAATCTGATTTCCACTGGGAAACAGAGAAAGCCTTTAGGATTTGGAAATCAGGGGCAAAGAAGCCACAACACATTTCCTGATATCCTAGGCAACCTGTGTGTCAACTGCTCTACCTTCAGAAAGCAAATGATAATCAAAGCTGCTCACCGTTGCTGTGAGGGAGGGATCAGCTATCTAGTGCTCAAGGCCAGGTTGGATGGGTCTTTGGGCAACCTGAGCTAGAGGAAAGGTTCTCTTCCATAAAACTGGGGGTTGGAACTGGGTGATATTGAAGGCCTCTTCCAACCCAAACCATTCTGTGATTCTACCTGCAGTAGGAAGCAACCCAACACATGGATGGGAGAAGCCAAGGCTGTGAGACTCCAAACAATTGGAATAAACATGCTCAGATATGAACCCCTATAGGAAAATGAGGTTCTTGGTCCTTAAAACTGCAGGGGTACCCCCCTGTTTTTGGAATGAACAATTTGAGGGCCCTGGAGAATCCTTCCTCCAGACAAACCAAGCAACACAAACAGAGTGCAAAGACATACTTCAGTGGGCTCAAAGACTATGGTAAACCTCTTAGGGAAGGAAATGAAATGATTTTTCTCAAATAACCAACATAAGGATTTGAAAATGAACATCTCTTAGTATTAATTTAATTAAAGCAGCATGCTGTCGTTACTTATAAAGCTAGAAGAATCAGTCTGTTTAATGGGTTCTCAGCTAATCAAAAATTAATTAAGCGTTTAGTGGGGATTCCAAATCCCTGAATTGGATTTAAAGAAGCCTGTTTCCATGTCTTTTTCAAGTGTTGCTTGTTTTACTATAACAGGAGACGTGTTTGATTGTGCAGACCTCCCATTATCCCTGGCTTGCAGGTGATCAGCCTTGAAATTCATTCTTGTTAGTTGATAGCTGCTCCGTTCCCCGAAATGACTGTGACAGAGCATCACTAAGTCTCTGCCAGCCCTAAAAGAGAGCTCAGAGCTTTCCTTTGAACACTGCATTGCACTGCATGTCTCCTTGCTAGCTCCCAGGTGACACAGAGCAAATGATGCTGAGAACGGGGAAAAGTCCCCCTTATTTCTGAAGCTGTTGGGTTATGCAGTGCATTAGGTAGGGTCTCTTTCTGCACATCCCTGCCTGCCCTCCTGCTTGTAGATGTGGTAGTTCCTCTATCAGTGAATGTTGCCTATTGCAGGCTTATTTCCTTCTCTTGAGGCAAAACCTACCACTGAGGGATGGAGTCCACTTGCATCCAGACAGCAGTTACCCAAGTCCAGCCCTGAGTTGGACGAAGATGGCTTTCAGCACCTACGTGTCTCAGAAAAACTCTTTGCTCAGTGCCTTCTCCCTCCCCCTGCCCGCCAAATGCGCAATTCATTCTACCTCAATGCAGGAAAACACCCCGAGGTGTGGATTCAGCTGAAAAGCATTGCGTCCGTTAAAAATAATAAAAGAAGCATATTATTTAAAAAGATGCTTCAATACCTCTTGGTTTTCCAACCCATTTCCCAGTGCTGCACAGGGAGATGCAGTGCTGCCTGAGCTACCTCCTGCAATCACTGCTCCCCAGCCCGCGCCTTGCAATGGAAACTGCAAGCCTGCCACTGCAGGCAGCTCCACTTGCCTTTCATCTCTGAAGATCTTTTTTAGCTATTCAGCCTGCTGACAATGTAAATAATACTGATAACAATCATCATAAAAAAATATTTTGCATCGAGTGTCAGGCAGGATGCAAAATTTTCCTGGCTCTTTTTTAGGCTGGGTGGTAAAGGGGTGGAAACTTAATAATGCTCTACCTGAACCCCTTAAAGCACAACATCTTTGAAGTAGCAAACTGGCAAATACACTCAATCAATTATAAATGAAATAATCTTCTTAAAATATTAGAGATTTGGGTGCTAAGCAATACTGGAAGATTACGGAGAGAAAATCAGTTTTAGAGCTTCCTAAAGTGACAGAAAGAGAATAATCGGAAGAAATGGTGAGAAGTTTAAAACGATTATGTAGATTTGTGTCAGTGAAAATGTCCCAGCAATCCTTAGCCGATCTCTCGTACGCTGGAAATAGATTACGTTCAATCCTTTCTTAAAGGGGCAGGTTTCTTTCAAGTGTGGGGGTGTTTTCTTTTTTTCTTTTTTTTTAATATTTGATTTTTCTAAGAACTTTTGCATTATTTTTAACCTCCATACGAGGCAGGACCCAAGGACACTGTGTCCCTTTGTTTTGCTTTCCCAGCAGTTGGCACCCAGCACTGCCAGGTACATTTGTGGATATGGTGATCCCCATATAACCACCCAGCAATGTGACACCACACAGGAGCAGTCACAGCTGGAAGTGGTCCTGTTTAGTTGGAGATCAAATCACAGACTAACAAGGTCTAAGGTCATCCAGTCCAACCCCAACCCATTACCACCAAGCTCACTAACTGTGTCCCTCAGTGCCACATCTACCCTTTTCTTGAAGGTTTCTTGCCTGATTCTTTACTGGCTCTGCATATTTACAGCTTCAGTGAAGATTGTTGGAATTGTTTTGGAGTTTACATGCATCTGATTTTAACACAAGCTGCAAATCTATCCCCAGCACAAAGTGTTGCCTGACCTGGAATGTCAGGGCTGCTGTTCTAAATGGTGCAATTAAACAGAAGGTTTGGTGAGAGCTTTCATTAACTGAAAGCACAGGACAGAAGCTTGTCTCCAGGGAGAAGGAGGTAATGCAGGTAATCTTGAGAGAGGATTTGCCTAAAAAGAGGGAGACTTTGGAGTGAGATTCCTGGAGTCAAGTAGGGGTGGGAGAGGAAGATGAACTTCAGCTTGTCAACAGCCATCTAGGAGTGGACACACCAAAAGTCACCTGGGCTCTCTGAGAAGAATCATAGAATCATTTGAGTTGGAAGGGACCATTAAAGGCAACCGGGTCCAACTCCCCTGCACTGAACAGGGACACCCACAGCTCCATCTGATGCTCAGAGCCCCGTCCAGCCAGACCTTGAATGTCTCCCATGATGAGGCATTCACTTCTGGACAACCTGTATCAGTGCCTCACCTTCTTATAGTAAGAACTTTCTTTATATCCAACCTAGATCTCCCCTTTTTTCGTTTGAAACCATTTCTCCTTGTCCTATTATAACAGACCCTACTGCTGCTTGCACTTAGGACTCATATACCAGTTAATTTCTGGAGCCATGGATTATTTCAGTAGAGAAAAAACTCACCTTTCTCTGAATGAAACACTTCCAGTCACAAAAATATATTTTGGGCAGAGTGCTTTTTTTTCACTTTAACAAGAAAAAATCCAAGTTCTGGCTGCACTCCTGCACTTCTCAGCCACAAACATCAACTGCTTCTGGGGTATCCCCATCTACAGCAGCTTCAGGGATTCAGACAGCCAGAAATAGCAGCTCCTACCTGCTGCTGGTGGAAGGGGTGGGCAGAATTAGTTAATGTTTGTAAAGCTCTTTGCAGATGTCAGTGCTGTTGTGCAGTACTAGTCCTATAGTACAGCTGGATGCTGCTTGATCGTCAGGCATGGAATCAATTTTTGAATAATGGATAGTAAAAGCATCAACGATGACACCCAACCATAATGCCTGCCACACGCTGAGTGCCTCTGTATTGTTTCACACACTTAACATACAGCGGAGGCACTGTAATTACTCCTCACTAATCTTCGCACTTTATAATCTGCCCTTAAGTACAAAACCTAGCTGCCTCTTCCCACCTCTCTGCAAAGATTTCAGAGCACGAGCTGCACCTAGCTGTCACTGTGCTCATACACCACTATCTTTTCCCCAAAATGTTGTGAATTATCAAGCAAAGATTTACCAGTTGCACTTATCTGGATCCATACACCTGCTCTCATCCTGCATCTGTTACCGGCTGTCACTTAGCATCAGTGGGATGGAGAAATTGTCTAACCATAGAGAAAGGCAGAGCTTCCTTTGCAGAGACTCTTATATAAATATAGTTAGAAATACATTTATCTGCAACATAAGCTCTTGGAAATGCAATCGCAGAGGGCTCAGCCTCAGGTGTAGCCATCTGAAAATGGAACACTGGGTTCAAGACAACCTAGGCAAGTTGTCCCATCTTGGTTTGTGTTCACTGGGGTGTTGAACCAACCTTTTCTGCCAGTTTTTAGTGTTTTTCCAGATTAACCCTGTTTCTGCTAGATCCTTGCATTGATGTACAGGTGAGGCTGGACAGGGACACTGAGGTTAGTTGGAAGCGACTGTGAACATCCTTAGACTGGGAAAGAGGAAGCTTTCCAGCAGCAGAAATAGTTCAAAACAGCATTTCCAGTTGGATAGACAGCTTTGAAACAGCCAAACCAAGCCTCAGCTGAAGCTTGATGGGACGATGGGAGGGACCACGGAATAATTATAACAATTTTTGGAACATGGCTTACTGGGCATGGTGGTGATGGCTTGAGAGTTGGACTGGATCATCTAAGTGGTCTTTTCCAACCTTAATGACACTGTGATTCTAATTTAGATGGGTAAAGACTTCTTAAGCCTCTAGTACCACCTTCCTGCTCCATATCTGCTACAGCACTACTGTGTGGAAAGATCCTGGCTCCAGGCTAGAGCTCAAGCACCTTGACATCCTTGCCCACTGCACAGGAGAATATGTTCCTCCCAGATTGGAGAGAGAGAGTAACAGGAGGCACATCCTGATAATAGAACAGAAAGGGGAGAACTCTTCTGGGATGATAGCTGGATTCTAGCCCTTGAGGTCCATCTTAGACAGCACCCTATTCCTCGGAGGTATTAGGACTGGAGATGAAAAAATTTCAAAAAGCCGCCACCGCACCCTAAACATAGAACCTCACTTAGCTTTTGAAATAATCTGTTGGTGACATGCATGGAGCCACCAGAGAGGCACCACCTTTGTTCTAAAGAAAGGCAACGGTGGGGATTAACTACAATAATAGGGGTAAACTGAGGCACTCTACAATAGAGAAAGAACAATAACCCGAACCTTAAGCCTCGGTGTTTCATCTGCAATTTCATTTTCATTTTAGTGGAATTGTTTGTATTTTCACGTGATACTGGTGAGGGTAACCCAGGTATGGAGTGGGGCTGCAGGATTCTGCATGCTGACACACAGCAGAAAGACAGTGTCCACGTGTCTCTGTTCCTCAGCCATACTGATCACAGAATTGTCTAGCTTGGAAAAGACCTTCAAGATCACCAAGTGCAATTAACAAGCTGACCTGAACAGTCCCATCACAAAACCACATCCCTCAATGTTGTTGGGGGGGGGCTCAGAGAATGGAGAAGACTGTTTGCAAGACAGTCCCAGAAGAAAGAGATAAAAATGTCTGCAAGTCTGTGCCGGGTGCCACTTCTACACATGCTCTGTCTCCCCAGCAGGAAAGTCACATATAGCGAAAGCCCAGCACCGCAGCAGGCTGACACTGCCAGGCCTTGGATCATGGCAACTGAGCATCCGACTGGCTCTACTCCAGCCTGGAGCTGGGGACACAGGCTGACACTCACCTACTCCAGATTAACGGAGCGGGTCGGCCGGCACTGCCGTGTGCAGTGAGACAGGCAGAACACCGGCCTGAAACGGCTCCCAGCTCGATTACTGCTTAACTTCCTTGCCAAGCCTCCAGGTCCCGCTGTGCTAAATCATTCCCCATCGATCCATTCCCATTATAAAGCTCCCATCTTCCCCACAAGCATGAGACTCCGTGCAACTTGACTTCCAGTGCAATTGAGCTCGGACCCTAAAAATCAATATTGCAGCAACCCAAGGATCAGAGGCCAATGAGGTCTTTAACAAACGTGTCTGGTGCTCTTGACTTGAGTAGGCTTCAGCCTACTTTGAGGTCCTTTCTGATCCATCATGGGTTTGTTCAAGTTGTCATAAAGCAAATTTGCAGGCATTGATCCAGGCAGAATGAAGTTGTGAATATCAGATGGGGGAGGGAGGGGGAGAATAACCCTAGAGAAAGAGTTTTAATAGCTTATAGGCAACACATGTCTGAGCCAGAGGAAAGTAAATTAGGAAAATGCAAACGAAATAAGATTTTTCTATTTTTTTTTTCAGCCTTCCTTTTCTCCAGAGAGGGAAGCTGCACTGGCTCTCAAGAAAAACAAGAGGAAACAATAAATATTATTAACTATATTATGGGTCTGGGTTGCTTTGTAATGGATGAGGGCTATAGGTGTATATACTTCAGATGTTAACCACAGAATGTGTTATTTAAGGACAACTTACATACATATATTGAAAATAACAGGCCAGATCCTTCTCTGAAACTGAGAAAACTGTGTGGCTCTGCTGTAGCCAATTCAGCTCCTGCCAGCAGATAGCACCCAGGGAAACTCATTTCAGAGCAAAATAACTGAAGAGGGAGGAAAGTAAGTTTCCATAAAGTATGATTCTGATGACAAATGACCCAAATGCCTGCAAAATGTATTAACGAGGCTTCTCTATGCAACAAATTGCACAAAAGCCAATTGAATTTAATATAAGGGTCATTCATCTCCCTGGCTTTTTGTTAGTTTTAATTCAGCTCCAAATCTTTTCAAAATTCATTAAATGAAACATAATCAAAATTCACGTTGCTGTACCTTTTCTTTGAAGTCCAGATAAAGACCCCAGGAGATGTCCACACTACCCTTGCCCTGGCATTTGCCGCCCAATGTGCCATCATATTCAAGACAAGGCAGCTCCTTATGGCAGCCTCTAAGGGCAGAGCCATCCAGTGGCTGATTTGGGAGGAGCCAGCCAGCATCCCTCACATTTCACCATGGGTTGGTATTTTGGATGGGGAGGCAATGCTGGGGGCTCTGCATCCATCCCAACCCCAGCTCCAGCATTACTTATGGATGCAGTTCATGGCTGGTAGAGCCATGCATCATCAGCCTGCACTATCCTCTTGCTCAATCTCTGACTGGCAGCCTCTGCCTGCCGGTGGCTTTCCCTGTCACTCAAGATTTGTCTCTTAAGAAGTCCCACTGAAACTACCCTCGGGTTCAGTAGTCACTGGTTAGGCCCAGAAATCCCAGTCCAAGAAAGCATTTTGACTTTTCTCATGTCACTCACTGTGCCTGAGTGGTGACACGATTGCTCCTTTTGCAGGAAAACCCGTGATTTCATTTTCTCCTGCCAGTCCAAAGTGTAATGAAAACAAAAAGCCCTGAAATTTCTTTTGCTGTTCTTCCCTACAAAATAAAACTAGGCTAAAGTGCATGAAATTAAGTTTTCTTTACAGTTTTGTTCACTTTCTTCACAGTATGTATTTGTTTGAGTGTTTATTTTAAGCCAAAACATCACAGAATCTTGATATCATAGTATCAGCAAGGTTGGAAAAGGCCTTCAAGATCTTCCAGTCCAGCCTTCCACCTACCACCAATATTTCCCCACTAAATCCCTTCCTTTAGCACAACATCTACATGTTTCTGGAACACTTCCAGGGATGGTGGCTCATTCCACTTCCCTGACCAAAAACAGTCTATTCTGTGTTAATGAGACCAAAACACTTCCCTTTCCTGACCAGTTCTTCCCCTCTGAAACCTTTTGCTCATCTCAAATCAACATTATTTGGCAAAAAGAAATTACCTGGAGACACTCAAGGTCAGGCTGGATGGGGCTCTTAGCACCTGATCTAGCTGTAGGCGTCCCTGTTCATTGCAAGGGAGTTGGTCTGGATGGCCTTTAAAAGTCATTTCCAGCTCGAGCAATTATACAATTCTATAATTCAAAACCAAGCTGAGGGAGAGTTTCCATGTGGGAGTATTTACCTCTGCACACACCTGGCCATTCCCAGGGAGGTCACTGGGGCATCTCCCTGCAGCAAGGCTGTGACACCTGCACTCTCCCTGGCTCTGCTGCATATTGTGGTGATGAAGGAGCAAACAAGACCTCTCTTCCTGCCAAACAGAGAGAATTAAAGCCTGCTTTCACTGTCCTTGATCCATTCATCTGAAAACACCCCTGTCTCAAATGCGTCCCCCTTTAGAGCCATCTTTCCTCAGTTCAAATTGCTCAAT
Source organism: Perdix hodgsoniae (assembly GCA_035772895.1). Classification (NCBI taxonomy): domain Eukaryota; kingdom Metazoa; phylum Chordata; class Aves; order Galliformes; family Phasianidae; genus Perdix; species Perdix hodgsoniae. The sequence continues at coordinate 17,600,289 of JAPSGF010000009.1, read as the reverse complement.
TCCTCCTTTTAGAGTGCACCTGACTACAAGCTTTTCCCCATATCCATCAGCGCTTGTGCTCACCATAATGGTCTGCAGCACCGTTTGCTGCTGCTATTACTGCTGCCTCCACCTTGCACTCGTTGCTCCATCTCCATCTCTCGCTTTGCCCCGCTGCCCGTCTGAGAGTGGCTGCACACACTTCTGCAAAGCGTTATCTCATTATTTCAATTCTATCTGCTAAAGCGTTTGCAGAGACCGTGTATTAAAGACACTATATAAAAATAAATTGAATCGAGAGAAAATCTATATACCTAAAGTTGTAAAAAGGAATAGTCTCCGGTGATGACTCCATTTCCAGCAATGGCAATGTAACAAGCTGGAGCCCATCTCTCAGCTGAATTTTAAATAGATCTGCTCAAATGGAGAAGAACTGAGCAGGTCTGGGCCGGGGGCTGGGGGCTGTGTGAGGGAGCCTGCGGGAGAGGGAGCTGGGCACTATTCCCCCATACAGCATTCCCTCCACTCCAAAAGCTGAATCCTGGTGGCTGCCCCCTCTTCATCCCTAGGAATGTTTCCTAGGGAATGGTTTTTAACTAAAGGAAGGAAGATTTGGATCTGACGTCAGCAGAAAATTTTTCAGAGAGGGCAGTGAAGCCCTGGCACAGCTGCCCAGAGAACCATGGGTGCCCCATCCCTGGAAGTGCTCAAAGTTGGGTTGGGTGAGCTCTGGGCAGCTTGATATTGTGGGAACACTCAGTCTATGGCAGGAATTGGGCATGGGATGACTTTAAGATCCCTCCCAATTAATTCTATGGTTCCATGAACCTGTAAGATGAAGAAAAAGAAATGCTTTGCCCTACTGCTTTGTCCTCATCGTCAGGACACTCAGATCTTCACCAGTATATGACAGCGAAGGAAAAAACATGCTGTGAACTTGCACAGCACAAGAAGTAGCCAAGTCACAGCCCAGGCACACTGCAGGATGGGACCAATCCATAGGGAGTCAGTCCCTGCCAGCCCTACCACTCCCAGTTCAGCTATCACTTGCCTGTCTATGGGAAGGGCTCCACTGAGATGATGTCTTTTTCAAGTTAAAAAAAAAAAAAAAAGAGAGAGAGAGAAAGAAAGAAAGGAAATCTGACTTACATCACCGACTTCTCCACCTCTTCTGTTTCAAAGTGTCCTCAATTTTCTATTTCTCCGCTTACGACTTTTGATGTCAGCATTTGAGTAAACAGAGGGAAGAACTCACCTCTCAGTAATCCACATTGAAATGGCAGGAAGCACAAAGCAGAATTTTTCAATACACCTGAGCCAAGTTAGCAATATCACCTTCTCTGTTCATGAAGACTGCTTTGCATTTTTTTTTTCTCAGTCTTGGTTCAGAACCATGTCTCAAAATAAATATTACCAGGTGGAAGAAATATTCCTCAAACCTTGCATGGTGGCCACCAAAATCCCATATAGTGCTCTGAAGGGAGGATGGATCCATAGCAAACTATGGAACACTACCTGCAGTCCTGGCAGCAGTGACCAGCAACCTTTACACTCTCTGTCTTCCCCAAACCTTAAGTTTGGTGGCAAAAATACATTTGTCATTCACTGATTTGTTCGGGAAGACGTGGTTGTTGCCTGCATCCCAGGAACAGCTCAGTTCCATGGCTTTGTGGTGGTGGAATTCAGATCCCTGAATTAACTGGGGATGTCCAAAAAAAAAAAAAGATGGCCCTTTATAGATATTCAGCCATTCTGAATCAGTTTTGCTCCAATTGAAACCTATTTATAACCTATATATAGGATTACTGTGCTCTGTTCCTATCCTGCCCTATTTGTCTATGCATTCTTGCCCTCTTCCTCATGCTGCAGATGTGAGACTGGTTGTGTCAGTTCAAGGAACTGGCAGCTGGGTTCCTCCTGTTCCCTCTCCACCACAAGTCTCCCTGGAGGCATCACATCCTCCAGTACATGGCAGAAAGTGCATTCCTGGAGCCCACACAGCCCAGAGCTGGGGGTTTTCTGCCCATTCCCAACCTAACAGGCCTCCCTCCAAGGGACTCATTCCCCCAGAGCTGGGATTTTGAGGTCTCTGGAGGATTTGAAACCTGGCAGAGGAAAGCAGTGGTGGTAGCCTGTTGATATCCATATTTTTGTGGGGGCTGAAAAGAAATATTGTCACCTTAGTATTCACTGAAAACCTGAGATTTTCTGCTGCAGCCTTCACTTCTTTTCCCAATTTCCCTTCTAGACCCATTACTGCATTTTCTTTGTTGAATTTCCTCCTTGCAAAACACCCCTGGTAACTTGTTTCTATCTATCTGTAATGTTGGTTCTCTGTGCAGCAGAGGCTGTGTCATCTTTGCGTTCATGGTGTTGTTCACATCTGAATCTTGATTTGACTATCAAGGTGAGAGGCAACTTTTAGCAGAGTTGGCAGCTCAGTAAGCCTTTCTGTTGGGAACTCCTGGGAGAGAATATTATCTCCTAGCTTCATGTGAAATGCCTCAGAGAAGGGACCACGCCAGGTTGCTGGAAAAACACTGTAATAAATTACATGCCTGATGGTCACAACAGGAGAGGGAGGACATATGACATAATCAGGGGATAATAAAGAATCTCACCAGGCTTTCAGGAGCGTGGGGCTCAGAGAGACACAGAGCAGCAAGCCAGCACCACTGCTGGGCTCACTTCTTGCTGCCAGGAGTGAAACCATTTCATCGCAGTCACTGGGAGGTGGTTTGAGAAAGCCTCTGATATATTCACCAGGGAGAAAATTACCTGTCAAAAGGATGATAAAGTCATGGTGTGCTTTGCTCCTGGAATCCATTTGTTCTGAGTGGCGATGGGGAAAGGTTCAGACTGCATCACATTCCCCTACTAAGTCTGTTGCTGCCAAAAGGATGGATGCAGAGGGAGGTATTAAAATGTAGTGTTGAAGTTTAGAGCACAGTGAGATACATTATTGAAAAGTTGTTGAGTCGTTGGATCACAGAATCATTTGAGTTGGAAAGGAGCCTTAAAGGCCATCTAGTCCAACTCTCCTGCAATGAACAGAAAAACATACAGCTCCATCAGGTGCTCAGAGCCTGGTCCAGCCTGACCACGAGTCTCTCCAGGGATGGAGCATCCATCACAGCTCTTTATTTCAAGTATGCAATCTTCAGCATTTCTGTTCCTAAGGTTAAATCCACACATACATCTGCAAGTAGCAGGTGCTTTGTGGGAAAATGACATGGTATCTGGAAGTGGCTGCACCAGGGAGAATGCATTATACATACAAACCAAATCATCTGCAGGCATCATTTGTCCCAGATGAGATCAAGGCAAATGACACCCATTCACACCCTGTCCTGGAACATCTCTGCTTTCTCCTGTAGATATTTCACAGGGAGTTGGATTGGTTTTGCAGTGTGGGTCACAGCCTCACAGACGTTAGGACAGCAGGCACTTTAGGAAACCACTTGTTCCCAGGTTTCTCCCCTGCCATCACCGGTGATGTAGTGCTGATGGATTTTGATCATTTTTTAAATCTAGACATTGTTGAATTAGCAAGAGGATAGAAGCAAGCAATCATTCCTTCTTCTCAGCCTCAGTGAGGCCACAGCTGGTAACATCCACATCTGGGACAAGAGGGACAAAGGAGCTGAGGCACATCCTGCAAGGAGAGGCAAGGGCAGCTGGGCCTCTTTTCTCTGGCAAAAAGGACTAAGGGAAGGTCTAATGCTGCTGTCAGGTAACCGAAGGTGGCAACAAAGACATTTTTTTTCTCTGAAGTGCCAAGCAACATGACATGAATCAACCAATTGCTCCTTGAGGATGGTGCAGCACTGGGATGGGATACCAGAGGTTGAGGATCACCATCCTTGGGGGATCTCAGGCCCTGGTTGTGCTCTAGGTAGATCCCAGATAATGAACTATCTGATAAAACAAAAGCTTCATAACCCAGATACAGGATTGGAAAATAAAAGCCAATGCAAAACTCTTCAGAGCAGCCAGCAGGAGAAGAATGAAAAAGCTATTATCGTTCTTCCGCATGAGAAAAGTGACAAAGGAAGACCTCTCTCCCTACCCTTCTGGGTGCTGTCTAGATTTTCCAGCAGGGTCATGGAAATAAGCAATCAGCTGATTGAAATGCCACATTTCAGCCAACCAGAAGAATAAGCGGACTTTCTATCAGGATTCTTCACAACAGAACACTCATTGTGATAAATGAACTGGAGAAAAAGACAAATGAATATAACCTACTAGTGTGCAAGGATTCATCAACCCAGAGAAAGCTTCTGGGAGAGGGAGGGAGGGAAAGGATTCTGTATAGAGAGCTCTGTGAGGAGGAGGAACACAGTAAGGTTGCACCAAGCTCCTCGGAAGCACATGGATTGATAAGGAGACCTCTGCTAAGAGCCTCCTTGGAGATAGCCAGAAAGTTTGGGGGGCAATGAAGGAGTCTACTGGGCTGTGGCCAATCAAAGCTTGTGTAGGCAGTAGAGCACTGCACTTCTTATAGGACAGCTTCTTGGGTCTAATCTTGACTCCTCAGTGCATGCAAAGCAATCACGTCAAAGATGGTTGCTCTTCAGTGGGCATAAGCATATGAAAATTCCCAGCAACTTTCCTTCCTATGACATCCCATTGTTCTTCAAGGGAACTCTGGGCAGACAGGGCTCTTCTTCTATGGTTACACTCTTGTACCTTTTCTCTGCTGATTCCCTTCTGCTACGGACAGAGACATGGTCTCCTTCAACTGATATAAAGAGATAATCTAGAAGATGAAGCCATAACACCCAGAGGTTGGCAACAGAAGTCAGCAATGTGCAAACCCAAAAGCTCATGCAAATCACTGGTAGCCATGGCAATTAACTACTCACAGTCAGGAAATCAAGACTGGGAACTTTCTAAAAGACACAGCCAAGCTTGGCCAACAAATGCTGTGAAAAATCAGGAAAGAAAGGGAAGCCTTTTTTGTTGGGTGACCCTAGAACATCACAGCAAGCTTTGCTGGCTCTTTAAATGCAATATTGCTGGCTCCCATTATGACATTCTGCAGTGTCCAGACAACAAAGAGTTAGTAAGGAGTCAAATTCAACAGGAGATTAGCAGAAGGAATTGAACTTACATCTATCTCTAGGATTAAATATATCCGTGTTTCACCAAGAAATTAAAATTCATATCATTGTAGTTCCTAGGGTGTTTTTTACTTCTTTATGATGTAAAAATAGCCTGCAATGAGTCTTTGTTTAAAGCCATGGAGTTAATTTTCTATAATAATTGTTAACAGTTGGAGTTTTTCTTTCTTCAAGCTCAAGGGAGAAGCAGGGACAGATTTATTAATGGTGTCCCCCAATGTGATTGATGGGCTGTCGAACAGCGAAACTTCACACCTGAAAAAACTTGAAACAAGAACACTTATACTAAAAATAATGTCTGTGCCTGGTACCTCTGCAAGTCTCTGTAGTGACGCGTGGCCTGGCGTTCCCGGGGGCCTCCCTACCCCAGCAGCTCCTCCGTCAGTGCGGTGCTGTGGTCTGTGCTTCTGCTGCTGTGGACCTGGATACGCTCATCACAAATAGAGTGATGGATGAAGTGAAAGAAGAGAGATCATCTCTGAAAAAAGCGGTGAGCAGATAGACGAGAGATTCTCTCCTGGGTCAATTATCACAGAAGATTTTCCCTCAGTACTAGTATCCATCAGAGAGAGTGGGACTCACACACAGTTTCCATGTGCACACCTAGTGATGCATGGATAAATATTAATTCTTGGGCACAATTCCTTCCACCACCTTTGGTAACAACACCTGATAACAACTACACTGAGGTTTTGCATCTCTAGAACAGTTTACACACCTCTGCTCCAGAAAGCAGCAGCAGCTGGTCAGCTTGGGCTAGGAGGAGTGTCTGTGGCCTGGTGGCTCTCCATCCTGACACTATACGCTATTTTATTCATTTCCCAAGTCCAGTGGGTATGGGATGTGAGCACCAGGAAGACGGGCAGGCACTGGTAGCTCCAACTGCATCAGGTTCATCTAGACCTAGACTCTCTTTCAAAAAGGATCTTGAAGTCCTAATTCGTATTATATAATTCATTTATACATACCCTTGTGCAATCCAGAGAAATGCATCACTAACATGCTGCTGCACTGGTGAGTTCATGGGTCTGTACCCTTTCCCACTGCAAAAGAAACCTTACAGTAGCACAGGCATCACCCAACCAGAGCACGTCAACAGAAGGAAAGGGTATGTCCCTTTTATTATAGAGACTGTACACGTGTGGACAAAAAACAGACAATTCACTGAGTTTCTGCCTCCTTTCCCAAAAGCCATACAGCAGTGAATGCAAGGTAAGACATCCAGAGTCCCCAAGAAACACCTTGGTCTCAATTGTTGCCATTTTTGAGCTCTTCTTTTTGCACACAAGTTGGTGTATCCCTTCCCTGAATTATTAGACAAGCATGCCATTCACTCCAGTGGGATGAACTTTTCACAGTGCTACACTACTGCATCAGTGAACGAGGCCCTGTGGTACACAGCATGCCTCCAAGTATCCAGGATAACTACTGAAAGGCACAGAAACTTATGAGACCTTGTGAATGAAGAAGCACTGGGAGCAATCTCAGCATGTGAGAGGAGTGGGGAACAGCTCAGACCTTCAACACTAATCACAACTTCTGCTCCAAAGGCAAAAGTAATCTGTTTTAATAATCTTAATAATCTTCCCCCTGTATCCTTTGTCCATATGGCTGGTAATTTGGCTGCTTAGGAATGAATTATAAAAAAATCCTCAAATAGGGATCTGATGGCTTAGCTCAGAGAATCAAAGAAATTATAAGCAGAGAAGCCCTATCAGGCCACTTAGTTGTACAGGGACCTTCGCCTGCTGGTGGTCTACAATGGGCTTTTAATTTATTTAACCATTGGTAAACAGATGTAATCAACATAACCTTCCCCATCTCTTTGGCACCACATCAGAGCCACAGGCGAGCTCCACTGGGGACTGGCCGTCAAGTTAGGATGAGGCTGGGAAGCCTTGAGGTTATGAGACCACTGCTGTGAGTTTTGCCCAAATCTTTACATGCCCAGTTGGTCTCAGCAAGACACCATTAACTTACAGAGGAAGAAGAAAGGAGCCCCATCTGGAGCTTAGAAAGCACAAATCTGCCATTCTCTCTTCGCAGGCTGGGGCCGTCTGAACAGAAGGTAAAGGTTGCAGGGAGATGCTTTCATAGGGAACAATGCATGGGAAACACAGACAATACGATTTTCTCTTTCCACCCCCCAAAACTATTTCTCTGCTAGAGCAGGTACCTACAAACACAGCCAAAATCTGCAAGTTAGCAACATCAGTCCTACTCTCAACAATTCTTCCCACACTCCTCTCTGAGCCAATAAATATTTTGCAATATTGCACCAGTGCAGTTTTACCGAGTCCTCTGATCGAGGAAAATAAAAACCAACCCAGCACTGATTTCATGTTGCAGCACCAAAACCACAAAACACATTGGCAGCAGTCACTGTGGGCAGTGAATTGCCCTGATTTCCTCGGTGGCTTTAAATCCACTCCTTGGAGTGGCTTAAGAAGTTTCTGTACTCCACCCCCCCATGCTGCTCAGCCGAATGATCCAGGCTGAAATCTGTCCTGAAAAAAAAAAGGAAAGAAAGACAAAAAAAACAAGGAGAAGAGCATGTTTAAGCCATATTGTTTTGGCCATAGCAGTGCCCTGGTGCTCAGCAAGGCAGGCAGAGATGCAGGCAGAGGGGAAGATGTTGGCTTCTCAAATCAACATGGTGCTGGAGGTTTCATTAAACACCGATATGAGACTGACGGTGCTTGTGTTTGCAAACATTTCCTTTCTCATTGCAATTTTGGGTAGCCAGAAGCTGCCATAATCTTTATTGCATCTCTGACCTCAGCCAGGAACCAGCACCAGCGACTTCAGCAGAAGGTGCCATAATGGTGCATGATGGCAAATGATCCGTGACCACACGGAACTGTCCTAACACCTGGAGATCAGTTTAAACCCCAGAGCATGAGGTCTCATCTCCCTTGCAAATGGCAAAGGAGCACTGGGGATAACCACATAAATATCCAGGTGCAGGCACCGAAGACATACCAAGCTCCTCCTTTTAACACGTTGCATGGATGGAAAATGTTGCTGTTTATTCTGGTTTTTGTTTGTTTGTTTGTTTTCCAAGTTCTGATGTATTCCTCATTATTGAGCTGTAGTTAATGATATTCAGTAAAACTCCACAGAAGTATTGCTGTTCAGAGTTTACAGCATGGGAAACTGAGGCAAAAGGCAAATAGTACTGTGCGTTCATCCAGCAAACACATCAGTTCTCTTGCCCATAAACAAACCCCAGCAAGAACAACATAATGATAAATAAAATTTGGACTTCAGAGTGCTGTGATTCAACAGAAAAATAGAGGAATTCAGTTATGAAGCAGGAAAAAAAGCAACACAAAAGGAAGTCCAATTGCATACCCCGGAGAGGAGAGAGACCAAAGGCAGAGAGGTAATCAGATGGAAAAAAAATAATAATAATCTGAAAGTAAATGCTTTTTAATTATCATCATTTCAAGGGAGCACAGAACAACTCCACATGGTCCCTCATGGTTGTAGAGAAAGACTCAGGTCAGGGCAGAGGGCAAAGGCAGGGTCAGATTCTTATTGAAAGTGAAAATTGTCCTTATTGTGCTTAACACCAGCTTTAGGAATATTAAAGAACAATTTGGGTTTTGTCAGTTAATACACTGTGGCCTGTGCTTAATGTGGTTCTAAGATAGGTTTTCCTTTTTTTAAAGGCTACTAATCTAGCAGATCTCTGCAAATATAACGTGAGTCTAACATATTCCATCTGAAATTTACCACCAGCCTTTCTGGCTGGTACAGATGGTAATGGCTGTGATCTACGGTCGTGTTCACAGAGCGCAGAGTGGCTACAAAGACCTGAGATGTTTATTTAAAGGCACTCTGGCTTTCCTTGCTTTTACATCACTGGAAGATGAGCAGTGGCTCTTGGAAAGCCTGCAGCCTTCAGCCTTGCTCAGATCTGCTCTCATCATCCTCACCACTTTTCTGACAATAGCAGATGGCCATATCAGTGGTAGCATCTCTACAGAGAGCCTACCCCACTGTCCAGGACAGCACTTCTCCCACAAAGTACACGTTGGATGGGTGAAGGAAGACATGAATAAACTCACAGTTTTGCAGCCATGTGTCTGTAGCTTCTGACTCCTGGACATGAACGAAACTGTTTTCATCTTGAGGAGTTGACCACGCAGCTCCACTTCCTAATGAGAAAAAAATAAAAGCAAGAATGCAGCATAACAGTGGGCCTAAGCATAACCATTGTGAAGTGCAGCTGAACCATCCCTGGTGCACCAACAGAGGCTTTGGCTGGAAATGTTGCCATTTCTCAGGAGAGAAGTACCACCAGAGACTGAAATCCCACCTAGGAAATCCTCCTGGGACTTTCCCACAGCACGCTTTAGCACTGAGGCAATTTGTAAAAACACGAAGATGAGACCATGGGGGATCAACATCAGCTCCAGTTGCACTCCATTTTTTTTCTCTCCTAACATTTCATTTCTCGTCTCTTCTCCACAGCACCCAAGGCTTACATGTAAACTCCCTTGGTCTCACCCTCAGCTGGGAGGACATTGAAATTAGATGGTTGGTGTTGCTGGGAGCATCGATTTTTTTTTTTTTTTTTCCTTCCCATCTGTCTCTAATGCCAGAATTTTATTGCTCCTGCTTTTTTTTTTTTTTTTTTTTTTGAATGGTGGGGGGACCAACATCTCCTTATGGCACATCCAAGTGGCCTTAGAAATAAAGGAATGAGACCTTTCAGCCAGCAAAAACCTGTAAATAAACAGTTCAGGCTGGCAATCAATGGGCAATCTCTCTAAACCGTGGGATTGTTCAGTTAGATTAAGCCTTCCTAATGAATTCCTCATTGAGCCACTGAACAGAAATGAAGCCTTGTTAGCTCATTATCTTTCTAATTAACCCATTCTAAACCTGCTCCTTCCTCACCAGGAGGTAGCTGTGCTGTTTGGGTTTCACACTGAGGTTTATCAATGACCCCCTGAGAGCCTTTTGTATCAGTAACTGAGATTTATTTGAAATGACTGAGGAAGGCAGCTCCCAGTTTATTCCCTCTGCCAGATGAAGGTCCGAATACTATGTTATCCTCAGGCTACAATTTCCCAAGGATAAGCCATGTGCTGTGAGCATCTCCAAGCCCTTTTCTGCCGTGATGAATGCTTCCCCCCACCCTTGTTTGCATGCAGATTGCTGGGCTCGTTAAGCTGATGAAGGGGCCTGCCCTGCCTAATGGGGGCACAGGGGCTGCAGTGTGTCTGCCTGCGGATAGCAGGAGTATTTCACTGCTGGCATTGCCTGCTCTTGGCTGTTTTTTCGTTTTTGTTTTGTTTTGTTTTGTTCTTTTCGTGTGTGTGTTTACAACCAGGGTCCGTTTATGGGCAAACACAGCTACATGTCTAATAGATGGAGTGTCCTTATCCCAGTTACTGGGAGCAGCAGCCCCATTATTTGAGCCATTTGGACGAAGGCAGACCATATAGAAACATCCAGTGGAAATTAATCCTGCACCAGAAGCAGGATGAAGTGATCAGCCTCATCAGTTCAAGCTTGCTATCTGTGTAACCCATCAGACAGCAGTTTCTTCCCAGTTTCTTGCTGGGAAGCCCCGTCGTGGAGCAGCACAGGGACTGTGTGCTCTGAAGCCTCACACGGAGCCCACCCTTGCGCTCAGGCAGGCTCCAGTGTTCCACTGCCTTTCATGCTGTCCCAAGTGTTTATCAGCATAAAATTCTGCCAAACTGACAGTATTCAGGAGAGAGGTGTTGTTAGGGATTGAAATCTCCACAAGGAAATTCTCCTGGGGCTTTCTCCCTTTTCTCCTGATTTCAGATCACACTCTGTCCCTTTCAGCAGCGTCTCTCACCTTTGGGATCTCCCTTGGCTTTCCTCCAACCAGATTCAGAACTAGACTTACAAACTTTCATTCTGGATACTCAACTCAAAAGATCCCCTTTCCAAGTGAAACAACACCTAGGGCAGCCCACATCCCCCATCAGCATCCCTCAAAGCAGTAAGAGAAGCAGCAGGATGCCTCCTCCTTCTCCATCCTTTTCTGTATCTCTACAACACATGCAGGACCTGCTCAGGAGCCCATATCCAGATACAATTTGCTGTATCCAGCCTTCAGCACAGCTTGGCAAGGACAACCCAAGGCAGGAACTTCCATAGGCATCATCTGCAGCCACGGACCAGCACCGCATCTGCTTCCTCCCACACCTCCATCACTTCCACCCCTTGCCTGGATCCTCAGCCAGCTGGCTCTGGCTAATCTACCACAGGCACTTACATATGGATTTCAGCATCTTGTATAATTTCAATTGCCCAACATAGGTTCAGTAGTTCAGTAGAGTGAGGCCCGTCTGAAAACTACCCTTAGGATGGCATCAGAAACCTGTCTGAGACAAAAATATGCTTTGCCTAATTGTTGCTTACATGGTCATGAGCAATTGGAAACAGCTCCTAGGGCGATAACCATTACATTTTGTAACAAAGGGCTCTAAGTGAAGGAAGCCCAGGCAGAACAACAGAGTTAGAGCTGGAGACAAGCTTGGCAAATAAATCTGTGCCAATCTCCCCCCGCTGCAAACCCGAAATGCTCCCACAAGACCTGGAACCTGGCACAACAAGAAAGAAATTCCAGCACGTGCCATGTTGGAGACTTTGTTTCTTGGGATACTCACGGGCTGGAGGAGCCCTTGAGGGAGATGCTGCCCATTCAGTCGGCCACGCTGCCAAGATCACATCCCACACGTTCCCAATGGGCTTTTGCCATCCCTCCCAAGGACTGCAGGCTGGCTGTCAAGCTGGGACCTGGGACGTTTACTGCACTGGCTGAGGTCTGGGGACACATTCTGGGCAGGGGAAGTGAAGATGGGCATGTTGAGCTGCAATAGGCATTTCTCTTTATGGCTGTTAAAAAGCACAAGTTATTAACATTAGAAGACATTAAAGTATAAAACTGATCTTTGCGCATGAAAAAAAGATCAAAACCTAGATTTTCCTTTCAATCCCAAGCATTTAAAGTCCCATTCATGTCATGAGAGTGATTTCATGAGATTATTTAAAGAATAGAGATGTATATAAAGTTCTGGCTCAATATTCATCTTCTGTGTCTTCAGACATTAAAGCACCTGTTGCTGTTCATGACATTGTTTGCCAAAAGCCTCCTTGTTTTGTAAAACATGAAATGAAATCATATATGTTTGCGTGTCTCCAAGATGCAGGGAGACAACAAGAGGTCTCTGTGCCAAGAGACAACAGCGAGGTCTCTGTGCCATTCCATGCCATCATTCCTCATCTGAGTCCTTGTACTGATCCAGCTCAGCCCCAAAGAGGGACCATGCAGACTCATTGCCTGAGAAGACCACAGCTGATTTTATAGAATCATAGAACCATTAAGGTTGAAAAAGATGTGTAACATCATCCAGTACAGTCTCACCCCACCATGCCTGACCACATCCCTCAGTGCCACATCCCCAAGGTTCAGGAACACCTCCAGAGATGGTGACCCCGCCACCTCCCTGGGCAGCTGTGCCAGTGCATCACTGCTCTTTTGGAGAATAAATATTTCCTGATGTCCAACCTGAATCTCCTCTGGCACAACTTACAAGGCTGTTGTCTCCTTCAATAGTTTCAGCTGGTTGTTTAGCTTTTGAGGGAAGAGGCAAGGAAATGACTCTGAACCTCCAAGGTAAGGAGGAGCTTGCTCTCTCACTTTCTTTCTACCACCTTTACTCTAGGATAGCACCAAATCGGTGGAGGCAGACTTCTGACTTTTACATATATTTTTGTAGAAATTCCGTTTAACCCTTTTGTGAAGGAGAACATCCAGCTCGACCAGACTCCACATCTAACTGAAACAAAACACAGTGTTATTTCTGCGCAAGGAGCAAGACAAAAAGTAATGCAACACCGTGCCCAAATGCTGTGACAGTCCAAGGAAACCAGCCCATATTCACTCTGACAGCATCCACCTCCCTTGTTCTCTTCCCCCACTGCCTCCTCCGCCTGCAGCTCCCCCATCCCGCCTCTCCAGACAAGTCCAGAGGGATCTTTAAAACTCTATAAAAAACGTAAGAAGCTGTTTTTGACTATTAAGAGAGACTGTTGATAACACAGTTCCAATAAAAAAAAAATCTATATATGTGCTTTCTACAGCTTCCCTTGGAAAATAATTCATTTCTCCCTGCATTATATTTCATGGTAACCCAGAGACTCAATATGTTTTGGATTACTGCATCCATTTCTGTTTCTGCCCTAATGGCCCACAGGAGTATGAACCTTCCAACCAGAGTCCCCTAAATCTGGTGACTGGGGAGCTAGTTGTACTTTCTTGTTTTCCACTTGATAACTAGCCCCTTCCAGCATTGCTTTTATGGCAGTAATCTTCCTAGGCTGGTTGCAGATTGCTTGTCCTGTTTCTTTGTGGTTTTTTTTTTTCCTTCCTGCTTGCTTTTTCTTTTCCCCTCTTGTCCTGCAGCCACATGAGCCAATGGCCACTGTGGACAATCCATCACGTTGTTTTTTATGTCAAGCTGGAGTTCTCTGGGTCTGTTTGCTCCTTTCCCCCCACACATCCAAATGCCACTGCAGAAATGCAGTCGCTTGTGTCAATGATCTGCCTCTGCCATGGAGGGGGAAAGGATCTGGGATTGTCCATGCATATCAATAGGGTGGGATATCCCAGTTTTAATTATACAGCTTCATATTACGAACAATGTGGCAAAAGAGAGAAGGCTAAACAAACATGTCCCTTCCCTTAGTACTTTGAAAAGTAAAGGACATTAGAAATGGCATGAAGGTAGCCAATTTCCAGCTGCCCATCAGCAACTCGGCACTGGGTGCCCAACCCCATGATGATGCTTACAATTTCTTTCCCATAACAGTTTGGATATACAGTTCTACTCAGCCTCAAGGCTGCATCAGAGCTTGACTTCTCCAATCACTTGATACTGGTATTTTTCCTCTTTAGGGCACTTTCACAAGCTGAGTTTTCGCTCCCACTGAATTATGCCTCTGAGGGTGGCAGAGAATGGGCTGAACTCCTGATGGCCCCGCTCACATCTGCAGATTTGCCCTTGAAGCCTGCTGAACAAGAGGTGTGAAAAAGGCCATTGTTCAGTTCTTCACAAGTCCATCTCCTAGGGCCAGGATGATCTTAGCATCCTTACCATGTTTACAACTTCCATTTTCTAGAACAGGTTGAATTCATTGGCATTAAAAACTCTTTATAGTGCATCAATCTTAATCCAATTTCAAAAGGCAAGGCCAGCAACTGTGTTAAAAGGATTAACTCTTATTAAATATAGTGTATTTGTGTAAGCCTTAAGGGAAGGACTCCACTTGCTCCTGTTCACATGCGTGGAAGCAGTTGTACTAAGTGACATCCTAAGGACATAGCAGTAAGCTCAAGCATTACACTGCATCATCCATATCACAGGAAAATGATTTTTGAAGTATGAAGCCATCCCTTCCACATCTCGGTGACTCCTTCCAGCCCATCTGCCATCCACTGCAGGGACACAAATTGCATGGTGAGGAGATTCTCTGAGCAGTGTATGGACAATTCTGTTAATTACACAAAAAAAAAAAACACCAAAAACTGACTTGTTTGAAAGCCCTTCTCACCTACCTCCTCACCATGGTGGAGGAAGTACATGGGAAAAATACTTGGTACCTATAAAATGATGGGGAATTTGAGCCTAGATAACAAATCTCTGTTTATTCGTTCAAAAGACAATATACACATTTGTTAATATTTTAACCTAGCTAACAACTGCTGCCAGGGAGTTTCCAAAATCAGAGCCCTGGAGAATGACCTTAGTTCTGATTTTAAAAAAAGATTGCAGTTTAAAGAGGAACTTGTCACCAGCTATTCCCTGTAATTAGTTTAATACGATCATCTCTCCATGATAACGAAAGACAGCATCAGAGCTGTACAGAGAGAAACGTTCAGTGGAAAATAAATCCTGACAGATTTCAGCCAGATGGCTTTACCAGGCTGCGACATTGCAAGTGATTCCTGAAGCTCGAACATGAGTGCTTATTACTTAGTTAGGATCAGGCAATAGCTGGGAGAGGGATGCAAACGGTTCCAGCTGGGGTTTAAAGACAAATAAAACATATGGATTAAGACTTTGATTAAGGGGTAAAAGATTCTGTTGGCTTTTGTTTGTTGTTTGCTGTTTTGTTTGTTTGTTTGTTTTGTTTTGTTTTTTTGTTTTTCCCAAATACCTTTCATTGAGCAAGCAAAGCCTTGGGAGCAGAACACAACCCTCCTTGGACTGGGGCTTTGCCTCTACAGGTGGACTAGTAGCCCTGTGGGGGCTACTACACATCTCCAGACCAGGCAAAGAAGAACAAGCCCTCCTGATCTAGCACCAAGCTGGCAGGGTGACTGCATTCTCATATCCCAACCAGCTTGCAGGGGACAGCCTCAAACAGTGCCTGCAGCATCTGCACATCCAGACATGGGAAAGAGGGCTGCCACAGCAAACTATTTTTTCCCCTGCTCGAGTTCAAAGATACGTTTCAGCTGTCTACTTACTGCTCCAGTCAGGTGAAAGCTCCAAGTGTCTGAAGGGGCTTTCTTGCTTCTCTTGGCATTATGGCCAAAATATCATTAAGACTCCTGTAGCTGGAACTGAGCTGTCAGTAAGAGAGAG
The DNA here is from genome assembly GCA_035772895.1 of Perdix hodgsoniae. Lineage (NCBI taxonomy): Eukaryota > Metazoa > Chordata > Aves > Galliformes > Phasianidae > Perdix > Perdix hodgsoniae. The sequence continues at coordinate 17,584,544 of JAPSGF010000009.1, read as the reverse complement.
AACTTGACTGAAGGCATTTTTGCAACCAAGGGATTTTAATTTTTCCTCCTTCCACTGCCTTATCCAAGAGAAAGAAATATAACAAAAAAACAAGACAGGGATTTTTCAGCTCAATTTATTTCTTCCAGCATTTGCTGCAACGGAGATGTGTTTGGGTTTGCTGCTGGCTTGCTTTTTGCAGGGTTTTTATGAGATATTCACATCAAATATTAAGAAAGGCAATAGGAAGTAGAAAGCCCTGCAGAAGAGAGCTGGATGCTCTGGGATCTGAAACCTGGGGCTGAAACTCTGTGTCCTGTCATTTTGTTTGGGTAAAAAATAGAAGCTATATCACAGCAGTGGTAATACAGCAAACACTGTAGATTTCAGCTACATATATAGACAAAAAAGGAGTGGACCTTATAATCTCACAAAGCCTGGTTTCCAGGCTATTAAAATACTACATAGGTCCCATCCTGAGGTTTGATTAAATGTCAAAAGGGAAAGTCCTGTACCCTCACTAGGCTTCTAGACCTGGAGATCTGAGAGTGGAGGGCACATGGGACTACTGACAAGGCTTTAGGCTTTGACAACTTCTGTTTCAGAAAACAGTGCCAGCAAGGAGCTCACGTTGTGCATTGCTGCATCCCACGCCTACTGCCAAAATGGGGAAATAATATAGGGTCGAATATAAATCTAGGGGCAAATTCCTTTACTCTCAGTCACTGCTCTGCTTTTGAAACTGAACAAGATGCTCTCAGCCAAACAGGTGCTTTACCCAAAGAAACATCCCCCTTTTTTTTTTTTAGTTAAGACCAAGCCCCACTGCAAGTTCCCTAATGCTTGTTTGACTTCATTAGCACAAAAGCAAATGAAGGCACTTTCCCTATTGTCCAGCTCCAATGGAAGAGCACTGAAAAGGCAAAGCATCAATGACCTGTGGAAACATTCCCAGGCTGCTCTGTTAGAGGAACAGAAAACATCCCATTACCTCCACAGCTCTGAGCTGAGCTCTCCTGAGCCCCTTGTGACCATTAACTTCCTACAGCCATTTTGGGAAAGCCGAAGCCCATAGCCATATGACAATCACAGCTTGCCCAAAGGCCAACAGGGAGGAAAAATATTTTGCAAAAAATAATCCAATTATTGCTTTCCATAACCTTAATTCCAACTGATTCTATCTTCTGGAAATGACTGTTGGGTGTTAGCTGTAACCTGGTGGCTCATCCCTGCTCTGCACAGGGGCAACAGGATGCAATGAGATGCAATGGGATGGGATGCAATGGGGTGCAATGGGATGCATTGTATACGTTTGCTCCAAGGGAGATAATCTGATGTTGGAAGTGTTGAGCAGAGCATCCTTCTCCTCCACTGGGGTTTCTCTTTTCCAAATTATCAGCAAGTGATACGAGATGCTTCAAAATCAGCCTGTCACTGGATGTTCACCCTCTGTGTCAGCCAAACCAATGTCTGCCTCCAAAAAAACTCAGCCCTGTGCCATGACACGTTGTTACCAGTGGAAAATCATCGCCGTCCAGCTCTGCATAGGGAAAAAGCAAAGTCTCTTTGCAAAAGCCAGATTGGAGGTATCCGCCATGGGCCATCTCCATCACCTTCCCTTCCCCTGCACAGCAGCATGGCTGTTCTGAAGATCATCATGAAAAGATACCACCTCTCTCTGGGAGAAAGAAAAGAAAACAGCTTAGCCGCAGAGGGAAAGACGGCTACTATTTACTATTCAAATCAGTAGTCATTTCTGGGCACAGGTCAATGAGAAAGGGAAACTTTCAGGCTGAAAGGATATGAACTTTGGAGATTTTCGTTGAGAAATGATGTTTACCAATTTCATTCGCCATCGGCACGCAAACACACCCCGCCACGCCGGGCAGACATCAAAAGGGCCCTTTCTGTGCGGCTCAGCAGAGAAAAGCTGGTTGTCCTGGGGGAGCTTAGCAAAGATTATACACGTCTCTTTGGTCAAGGACAAAGCTCCCATGCTCAGGCACTTTGGGTTCTTGCTCCTCCTTGCAGATACGCAGTGGGTCAGGGGCATCTGATGGGCACCAGCGTGGCGCCAGGTAGCACGTAGAGCATCTTGGAGATCATCAGCTGGTTTGCTCAAAGGTGATGATGATCCTGGAAGCCGAGTCCGTGGGGATGCTCTGAGTGCATGAAGGCAGGATCACTCCCCATCTGACAGTGATCAGCCAACATGTGGCAAGAACATGTTGTGCTCAACAACCTTTCAGAACAGGAAAATATCCAAAGAATCTGCACAGATTTTCTCAGGGCGCTGGGCATCAAAAGTGACACATTTCAGCAAGTTGCCACGTGAGGGGGAGTTCCCTTGCTTTATTTAACTTCTTTTTATTTAACTGCTTTTATGTTATGTCAGCATATTCCCACAGCTACAGTTCTACCCCATTCCCTGTTCATGCCACATGCATTATTTACTCATGTCCTTTGACGTCACAACACCAAAATTATTGTGGATAATTCTGACTTCCCAGAGGGACTTTCACCAAACCGCATTGCAAAGCAGTGGAATTCCCCTGGGGGAACGAATATATTTTTTGTGGCTGAGGGAAGGCTCTGTGATCGGGAAAGGTCCCATTGGTGCTCTGAGGTGGAATCAGAGCATGGAGCAGATGAGTGAGCACCCACACATCTTTCCCTACCGGACAAGATGTGCAGAAGGGCAAAGCCATGGCAGTGTCTCCTTTTTTCTGACATCAGCAAGGTGTTCAGGCTGTATTGGACATGATGAAAAGCTGGATGTTGTTTGACCTGCTGCTCTGGTGTATAGCAGGTGTAAAGACAAAATGATGATACCATAACACCCTCAGTATTCCCGGAGGTGTTCTTTCTTCTTCCTCTGTATTGCTGAGTGCTAGACCAGACACTGAAAGAAACCCAAAAACCCCTAAACTGAGAATTATAGACATAAACTACAGGAAGAGATCAATGGGTTTCCCGCAGCACCCTTGCAGCTGTTCCCTGTTGCTCCCGGAGCCCAGCATTTTCCCACACATGAAACCAAGCAGTTCTAAGGCACGTACAGACCCCAAAACCCCCAGCCAAGTTTTAACTCTTTTTCTATCTCCTCCAGGAGGAAAAAAAAGTAGAAAATGTCAAGATTTGTTTCAGCTTTGGAGTCAAAACTTAGTCTGAATGCTTAAGAGCTCAGTTACTGCTAGCTACTACATTACTCACACGCACCCTTAAATTAATAAGGAACTGTCTTTATTGCAGGCAAAGGGGCTCCAGATGTGAGCCACTTCCACAGCCTATTATCAGCATCATGTTTGTTTTTCAATATTGACTGCGTGTGTAATATAATCCTTGTTTATGATAATTGATTTTCCTTGGACTGCCTTCCTGGGAATAATATGCACACTTTTTAACTCTCTTTTTAAAGATCAAATGGCATTTAGGCCTGGTGATTTGAATCTGAGTTGGTCAGAGCATTTAATACAATAAGAGTGAGCTTAAAGGAAAGCAGTTAAACCCTGGATATTTTTCGTATTGCATAGCCTGAAAACCCTTGAATTGAGAGGGAAGTTTGCATCTATTTTCTTGTCGTCTATTTTAAAAGCTGTCAGAGTTGGTTAGTCTCTCTTAAAATTAGTCCTTTGGATCATCTTCTTACTAAAAACAAAATCTGAGCTTTTTTTTTTTTTAAAGCGATAGCGGATTAGGGCAAGAAGCTTTGTTTAGCTAAAGCGAGGGATTAGAGGAGATTTGCCCCCATAAAGTTGTGGTTTGATGGTGCTTTTATCCCTGGATGTTGCTAAAGCTGTGTTGCTTCAGGATTAGGAGCATACAAAGAGTCTCCTTGTGCTGTTTCACAGCCAAGAGAAAGACGGGGGGGAGCGGGAGAGACAGGGGAACACATGCAGCAGAATTGGGAATTCCTTGGTCACACAGATCTAAAGTTTAAACCCCCTGACACAAACGTTGCTGGACATGTCATGCATGCAAGATGGCCAGACCTGGTGGGAACAGTGAACTGCAGAGTGCATGCTGTGAGACAGCCTGAATGCCACCTCCCAGCCTCCCCACGAGCTTTCCTCCCAAAACGAGGAAAATTCAGCACCAGTTGACAAGAGAATCATAGGATGGCTTGGGTTGGAAAGGTTCCTACATCTAGAAGAGTGGGGGAAAGGTGAGGCTTGGGCAACAAGGAGGAAATTGGACTTGGGGCACCAGGCGTGCTGAATGGTGACCTTCAGCCTTCCCAACTCTGGAAAGATTCTTCCACCTGGGCACATGCCCATACAATGTCTGCACTGCACCGTCCATCACCAGGTCCTGGATCAGCTCTGACATTAGTCTTAAGTGATAGAGAAGGAGCAGAAAACCCCCATGTAACAGCATCCTTCCATGTCCACACCAAGCTCCGTGCTGTGCATCTTCAGTGCTTCTGGATTGGGCTACCCAAGCAAAGGCACATTTGAAAGCAGTCCTCTGAAAACCTGAGGTTTTATACACATTCACAACACTTTAATCTGCCTCACTCTTCAGATGGCTGCTTTGCAATCTTATCTCTCAATATGATCTAGTGCGATTTTATTTTTCTTGACTCGTGAATATAGATTTTGCAATACTTAAAAAGAAAACTGCCACTACTCAAATTCAGAGAGAACTCCTGAATGAGACTCACCTCTTCTGTTCTTTTTAGGGGAAATAGGATGCATTTCCCCCCGTGACAGCAACTCATGAACTGGGATGCACAGATCACTGTAGACATAGGAAACTCCATAAAGCTGGCATCTCATTCCCACTGCTGGAGCACGGGACGGGGACAGGACCCTACTGAGCTGGCTGACCTTACAGTGACGAAACAGATATTCCATCTCCCTGAGATTAATTCAGTAGTTGAGCCCTATGGGCTGCAGCCACCACGCTCAGCAGGCAGCAGGGCAGTGTGATTTAGGGACAAACCTCCTTAAAAAACAAGCATTTCTTCGCAAACCTCTTTGCATCAGATGACCTTCAAAACAAATCAGAAGGTAAAATAAACGCATAAAAGCAGGCAGGGTATTTGGCCTGACTGAACTCCATCAGGGCTGCGTCGCTGTAGGAATGCATTATCAGTTCCCAGCAATTTTTGATTTTTCCCCAGTGTGGGACTGCAGAAGTGGCCTTATTGAAAGGCCAGAATCTGCTTCTATTTCAACCAGTGACAGGTACATTTATATTAAGTTGATTCCCCCTTGAAATTACCCAAGTTTAAAGAATTATCTGTCTGCAAGGGAAAAATAAAAAATAAAAAATAAAAAAATAAAGAAAAAAGAGAAAGAAAAACCATACTCCAGCAGTGGCTATTTGGGATGTTGTTCTGGGTTTGGAAATTACCTATTTAAGTCAATAAATGGGTTAGGAGGGACAGAAGGGAAGGAAGGTAGAGTTTGCGGTTCTTAATCATAGCTTCACAGGGTTTAGCTGCTCTCCCACTGTTGAAAAATGTTTCAAAAAGCAAAATAAATTATCTTCTAGTTACTAAAGTATTGATTTTGCCTACATCCAATAATAAAGAGCAAGTCACCTGTAGGTAAAACTTTTGTAAAATATATTTGATACTATAATAGTCTGGAGATAGAGTTACATGCAGCCGAGAGAGGCAGAGGGATGGCAAATCATTTCTAATAAGGTGTTTACCTAACATATTTCATGTCAGATGCCTTCCAAACCCACACAGGGTTCATTTTCCTTTCCCCTCCTCTGTCCTCCACTGGGGAAATGGGGTGGCAGAGGGGATGGCATCATGGTGGGCTGGCACTCATGGAGGCATCCCCGTGATGGGGACAAGGCTACAGTGGTCTATGATAGGAGAGACTGGATAGGAATGCTTCTTCTAGATGCTCAAAATGCAACACAGATTAGAACCACAATCCCAGTAGCACTCATGGAGGCAGCCACTGGGATGATTGCTGCGCTCTAGGAGGGAGAGAACGCTTTCCCCAGCTCTCTCGTGTCCTTGAAATTTCTCCTGCACTAAACATGGCCAGCCCAGCTTTGTGCCTGGGAGATGGATTTTATCCCCCAGGAAACATATCTATCATTTTGCTCAGAGGTAGGTAAGAAATAAATGCAGTCATGCATTTGAGCATCCGTTACTGAAGGACCGAACTTAGTGCTAAATGATGTAAATCTAGATAAATATCATTGCTTTTGAATAAATTACTTTGGATGCACAAGGAAACTGCATCCAGCTATGCTGCCAGAATAGGCAGAGATCTCATTGATGGCCAAGAGACCAGGATGTGGACTTTTTCCTGATAAGATGGGTGGGGAGATCCAGTTCTGTGATGTGCTAGGTAAGGGATGGGTCTGTAGTGACAATGGCAAAACCCTCCTTTGGCTTCAGAGACGTGAAGTTGGGTCAGAAACTTCTTTGCTTTCAATACGGGTGGGTGCATGGCATAATTCCCAAAGGGAGCAAATCTTCTGACAGCAAATGGCAACTGCCTACATGGCTGGGTATTGCATGGGCTTTCTCTGTTGGGATCAGGCTAAGACAGCAAGAGCTGACACTGTCCACATTGGACACACAGTGTGATGCTTGTAAAGCCCTAGGAGGCATTTCCCCCCAAAGTTGATCAATGGGAGACAGGCCCATCAGAGAGCACCGCCCCAATGCCCACCCCTTGAGTAGGGACAGTGCAGATTCCCTGGTTCTTCCTCCGGCAGAAGAGGATGGGTTGACCCTTCAGCCTCTGCTCAAGCTCCTCTGCTGTGGCTGAACAGTGGTGCATTTTCAGATTCTCAGCAGCTTACAGAGGTGAAGGGTCTGGAAAGTTTTGGTGTTACTCAAGTCCAATATGTGAAAAACACTTTCCTCGGAAGATCTCAAAATCAAGCAGCTAGAAAAGGCTTTTTTGGCAAAGTGGTGATTGAAGGTTCCAATCTCCCATTCCCACATCTTCCCCCATACCACCCGGGGAGGTCCACTGTCCATAGGGCCCCATCATCAGAGGAGAAAGGAGGTGTTTCATACCCAACAACACCGTAGCAGTGGAAACAAATCAGAACAGCCTACACTTCTCTTCTAGGCTTTATAAATATCATTTTAAATCAAAGAGCAGCCTGGGTGTGAGGTGTCCCCATGGGAAGGACAACCCCAGCATCAAGGTGTGCCCGAGCACCACCTCCACTCCAGTGCTGCCACCAGGCCTGGTCTAGCTCATTGCCTTTCCTATCACCTCTCTGCTCACACCCCCTGCCCTGAGAGCTCTCCATCCTGCTTCATCCCAGGCTCAAGCAGAGCTTGGTCCGGCAGCAACCTCTGAGCACAGCTGGGATTCACAGAATAAATAAGTAAGCAGATCTGCCCATCACGACTATACTTTAAATTCCCTGCACGGGAGAGACTTCCCCTTTACATTCTCCCAGCTAACACTTTTAGCAGGAACCAGAGGCTGAAAAAATTGATCTCTTTGGCTGTTTTCACCTAATACTCTTGGTAGATTTGATTCCTTACAGGTATTTTTTAAAAAATGGGCTAAACTAAGAAATGGTTTATGGTGGTTACAAACTGCAGCTCATAGCAAAAAGAAATTCCCATTGGATGAAGCCAATGAGGGAAAACAAAGCATCCATACTCCAACATATAGAACCGTAGGGCCATATGGGGATAGTTGCTATCATAGTTAAGGAAGAGCAGAAGACCGAGAAGGATTCCCTGTATCTGTGACATGCAGCTCACCATCCCCAAATCATAAAATATTATAAAATCACATCTTCTGCCATCCAGATACAAACATCCCACGCAAAGTCTAAGAGGGTAGAGATCTCCAGCTCTCATCCAGGAGATGAAAGGGCAGATGGAGCACTGGAGGAGGTGGGAGAAGGGAAGCGGGAGAGGAGGTGTTAGGTTCCCTTTAAAGCAGGTACCTAAATCTGAGGATTTTTTCTAAACCCTCTTTAAGATGAAGGCTCTGCTAATAACATGTCCAGAAGATGGCTCCTGGCAAATTGCTTTGTTATTCTTGTCAAAAAAAAAAAAAAAAAAAAAAAAAAAAGTCCCTTGGAAGCAGTCAATTTTAAACCATATATCAAAATGATTAATTGCCCTTAAATGAGCAGATGTTGAAGTACCCTTGAATGGGGCTAGCGCCTTTTTGGATTGCAAACATAATGTATTCATGGTCTTGGAAAAATATCATTAGGGCTATTAATTAGCTATAAGCACCAAAAGCTTTGGTGACTCCAAGGTGTTCAATTGTTTTTTGTTTTGTTTTGTGTTGTTTTCTTTTTTTTTTTTTTTTCCTTCTTCTTTTAAAGACTTAAGGGGGAACAACTGGTTTTACTAGATACGATGAGCAGGTATTTTGTAAAGCTGTGCACTGAGTGCTGTGATGTGGGGAAACTGTATGAGATTCTGACCTTTAAATATGGGTAGGGACAGCCCCAGTGTGCGCTGAGGCAAAAGGACTCGTGAAGGAGAGAGCACAAATGGAGTGGGGCAAGGGGAGAGAAGGGAGGGAATACAAGAAATGGCATTGCAGGAGGTTTGGGGGAATGCAGTTCTGCTCTCAGCCAACAGAAAATGTGCAAACAGCAGAGGTTGGAGTCGGTCTGGGGGAAAAGGTGCTCCACGTCCTCCTCATGTGAGGGAAAGGGAACTTTTATTGCATAGTTGACCCTGGAGGAAAAAATAATATAAATTCCTCTTCCTCCTAATCTTGCTTTCCTCCAAACCTCCGAGTGCAAAGGGAGAAATGTGGCAAGCTGTGGCTTGAGACTTTTTAGTAACAGAAAATCCTTAAATGTGAGCCTGTTTTGGTCTCTTTTCAAATGCTGCATCAAATATGTTTTCAATGAATTCATGGGGGGGGGGGGGGGGGGGAAGGAGGCAGGGGAGAGAAAAAAAAAACTTTTTAAATCTGTTTAAGTTTATAAACAAGATTAAAGAAACAATGTCAAGGGTCTTATGGAAATGGTGATAGTGCCCCTTTAAATAAGAGCAAGTGGAGATTTTCTATATCACTGTGCAGTTTAAATCTTTCTTGATGGACCGGACACTAGTCCTCCTTAAATCCTTCAGAAAGCTGCTTTAAGGAAAAAGGCTGCGAGGAATTTCTTCTCGCTTTAATTGCTTAAGAAACGGTTCCCACAATGAGCTGTGGCCTAGATTTGCCTCTCATTTAAGTTCTGATTTTTAAAAGTTCACAAGTTAATCCCCTTTCGGTCTCACACGAATGCGGTTGGCGTCGGGGACAAAGTCCTGGACAATGTCTGGGACATTTCAAACCTCCCAAAAGATGCCCCATACCTAAAAAATAAAACAAAACAACATAAAACCCGGTGAAGTGGTCTCGATTTAGTTAAGTAACTATCTTAAGACCTCGTTGCCACTATAATTCGAGGCGAGTATAAATCATCCTGCACCGTATTGCCGTAAATACAGTTTTTCTCCCTTGTCCATCCTCAGAGGATGGAGTTTTATTTCTTTTCATTCAATCTGAAATTAAACATCCCATCCCCAGCATGCTTCATCCCTGTGCACTTTGCTGTCCGAATAGGTGGGAGACAATTCTCAAAAACAAAGAGGGAGAGGAGGAGGGAGTTAATGCATTGGCTGTTTAAAACATAACCAGCTGGGTTGTGATTTTAGTTGTTCTGAAGCAAACAGCCACGATTTGGGGGCAGACACACGGCGGTATCCTTGCGGATCCCTACGTATTTAGGGTGTGCAACGAGAGGGGGGAAAAAACACCCAACATACAGAAATTTCACATTTTCCTCAATATGTATGAGGAAAACACAATTACGCTCTGGCCGTTCCGTGAATTTTAGGGTTTTTTTTCTTCCTAAAAAAGCAGTTTTCTGCTGTCTGCCCTGTGTTGCAGGTGAAGGCGCTCAGTGCCTACACCCAATCCTGAAGTTCACCTCTCACTTCGGGAAGATATAATAAATGGCATTTCGGGGAGATGTGGGGGGACGTGTCTGGATCTCCACCGCCGGTCAGAATGATATCGTTGGTGTCACGGCAATGGAAAGCGTCCTTTCTGCTGCCGAGCAAACAGCCCCTCCACCCCCACCCACCGAGTCGGGGTGGCAGATGTGTGCATTTCTACATTGCCCCTTCCTTCTCTCAGCAAAACTTCGGCGGAATAAAAAAAATCACCCGATTTTCATTTTTATTTTATTTTATTTTTTGCCCCCTTCCTCCCCGCCTTTTTTTTTTTTTAATTATTTTTAATAATGATGATGATTTCACCAGCGGGGGTGGGAACAGCTTTTTCTCACCCCGAGAAGCCGAGCTTTGCCACCGGACCGCTGCCGGCCGCGAGTCCTCGGAATCCCCGTAGGGAACCCGGTTTGGTGGGGGGCAAAAGGGGGATCGGAGCTTTGCGGGGGCTGCGCTCCCCCCAGTCCGTCCCTGCCTTCGGAGAATAAAGTCTTCCCCTTCGCACACAACCGTGCCGATTTCCGGATGTTTTGCTCGTATCGATACATTGGGGCTGGGGGTGTGTTTCGGGGGGGCTATTTATTCAGTCGGTTGTGCGGACGAACGGAGGACACATTGGCGAGCTGTGCGGAGCGCACCGCTTACTTTTTTTCCGCGAAGATGCTCTGAATTAAATGCGGTTATTTCTCCGTCGGGTCTGTTTAAAGCCCGACGGTAGAGAGCTCAGAAAGATTTTGTGAAAACGGAGAGGAACTCTTATTAATTCTTAGGGAGGGGGGAAAGGTGGGAGAATTAAAACTAAGGAGTTTTCATCGAAGCAATTTCAAAATCTCCCGTGTTTAAGGCGAGACAATGGTGACATCGCGGTCGGAGGGGTCGGGATTTCTCGTGCCCGGGCTGCCAGCAGCAATTCGGGAACGGCCGAGGAGACCTCGGTCCCTCCCAACCCCCTCCGGGCACACGGGGCGACCCTTCCCCATTAAATTCAACGGAGGATGCTTCAAAGTTTGGCTGCCGCTCGTGCGGGTTTTTGCACCCAGGGGCCGCGGCTCGTGCGAGCCACAGGTCTGGGGGAGGATCTGCTGCCGGCCGGGCTTTTGGGAGCCGAGGCGAGCTTCCAGGCGAGCGGCCGAATTTGGGGCAGCATCGCCCGCCCGCCCCTCGCTCACCCCCGCCTCAACTCGTTGTGGTTTGCGGGGTAGCGATGGCGCTGCTTGAAGATTCGGTGCATGGGCTGCGGGCGGGGGGGATTCCTGCGTAGAGTCACCCCAAAACAGGCACCCCGTGAGTTTTGCGGGGTGATGCCCACGCAACACCAGCGACCGAGACCCCCGAAAAAAACACGCCCTCGAAAAGCGATGACCGCAATAAAAGAGTCGAGTTTCTCCCGATCGGTTTGTAGGACAAAAGCGGGTGGTTATCAATTATCGGGGCTGGGGAAAAGGCAACGCGATGGCTCCCCTCCTTCGTGGGGAGAAAGAGATGGAAGAGATGGAAGAGGTTTAAATGGATTTTCCCCACGCAAACCCCTCACCCCTCTCTTTGCCGGGACAATCGCTTGGTTCCGTATAACCTCTGCAAAAAGTATATATACGATAAAAATAAATACAAGAAAGTGGCACTCGGAGCTTCGGGTGCATTGACACAGACCGGTTCCCTCTTTTTTTTTTTTTTTTTTTCTTTCTATGGTCAGAATTTGTACAAAATATCAAGCTCAAATTAAAAGGTCCTCTCCCCCCTTCTTATTCTTTCTTGTTCCCTTAATTCCTGTCTAAACGGTTTTGCTCTGGGAGAAGAAATCTTTTCTATAGGAGGGAGAGAGGAAAAAAAACCTTCAAGAAGAGAAGGGTATTATTGTTTTAATCCTCTTACCCGCAGTCATTTTAAAACAGGGTGTTTTGGAGCCTGAAATGGCGTCTTGTCTCCCAATCCCATCCTAAATCCTTCTGGGCTGGGAGAGAATCTAAAGGCAAGGAGCTGGCATCTATTAGCAATCTCTCTAAAGGCTTTAAACTGCTCTTTCTGCTGCGAAGGCATGGCAAAGCTGAAAAGCAAATAGAGCCACGGCTGCAGCTAGTGGGCTCTGCCAGATCCCAGCCCGGCCGCTTGGACGGGGGTACCTGCAGAGATCCCGCAGAGAGGGAAAAAAAAGGGGAAGGAAAGAAAAAAAGGGAAGGAAGTGAAAAGGGAAAGGAAGGGGGAGGGTGGGAGAAGAAATTAAATAATAACAATAATAATTAAAAAATCCAAACAAACAAGGAAAGAAAAAGAAGGGGTTCCTATTTTTACACGCCGAAAAAATATTTAGGGTGTTGTATAGATATACATATAAAACAAAAATAAATCAGGGTGGTTTAGTGGTTGTCTCTTCCCTATTAAAGTGTCCCCTTCTCGCCTCCTCTTCCTTCGCTTTCCCTCTCCTCGCCCTCGCAGAGCCGCCCCCAGCCCTAGGATTCCTCGCATTGTCCCCAGTTTCACCCGTCCCGTCTCAAAAAAGGGGTACGGGAGGGGGCCGGGAGCAGCTCCGTGATTACAACGCCGGGAGATTATCGGGGAGAGGAAAACTTCAGGGCGTGCTGTTAAGCAGGGAGCGGGGCACAGGTTCCCTCCCTCCTGCCTTACGGACCCCATCAGCCCCCCACCCCCGGGTTCAGCCCTCCTCCCTCCAGCAGCATCCCGTCCGCTCCCAGAGATTTAATTAGGCGTTTACACCTCGGCTTGGAGTAAATGACTGGTAAGAAGTGCTGAGGAGAGGGGGGGCTTAGAGGGGGAAAGGCAAGGGGTGGTGGTGGGGGGGGGGGGAAGAGGAGGGGGGGGGGAATCTATCAGCAGCCCCGTTTTGATTGACAGGGTGGAGGACCATTGAAAATCCTGCTGGGTAGCTCCCGGGTCGTTCTGAAGCTCCTTTTAAAAATCCTTCTTCAATGCTGCCTCCCGGTAGATGGCAGCTCCGCCGGGCGCGGAGGCAGCGCGGAGGAAACGCGGGCGGATGGAGTAGGGCGGGCCGGGGCGCCGCGCCGCGCCCGCTCCCCACGCGTGTCCCCGCTCCCACTGCGGGCGGAGAGGCTTCGCCGCCGCCCCAGGTAAGATCCTAACAGCCACCCGAATGGGTTCCGTGGGCGAAGTAAGGAGAGTTTGAGGGGGGCTGGGTGGGATAGAGGGAAGTTTCTCCGTGGGAGAGTTCGCGGGGACGAGCGCACCGCCAGAAGAGGAAGCGCTGCGCAAGTCCCACCGCCCGCGGTGCGCGTTTTCTTTCTCTTTTTGTTTTCTTCTATTTGGGGCATATCGTGCTTTCTTAAAGAAGAAAAAAAAAATAAAAAGTGGGAAAAAAAACCAAACAAAAACAACCAACTCTGGGAGCTGGGCCCCGCTGTGGTTGGCGGTGCGCGTTTTGGCAGCCGGGGAGGAACGGGTGGGGGGGTGCGCATCCTTCGTTTGCCACGATCCGGGGAGAGCAACTTTCTCGCGTTTACATAACGATGTTTGAATAAACGGCGCAGCCGCCGGGCAGGGAAAGCATTTGCGAGTGAGAGCGGGCCGGGACGGAGCGGTGCATCCCGGCGTGGGGTGTGGGGGCAGCGGCGTTTCTTCCCGGTGTCGCTGAAGTTAAGCAAAGAAGGGGCAGCGTCGAAGCTCCGCAGCGCTACGATATGTTTCTATGGGAAATCATCCCCCCCCCCCCCCCCCAGGGGAAGCCCGGTCCCCCCCCCCCCCCCAAACCTCGCAAGGTTGGGCAAAAGGCATTGGCCCCCAAATATCCGGGGGGGGGGAGGGGGGGTCCTTTCCCCACTCTCACTCTTAGAGGTACATAAATCCCAGCCCCGCGCTGTCAGGCTGGGTTGATGAATGAAGGGCTCCTCAGTCGAAACCTATTTACACCTCCATTACGGGGCTGACCAAACGGGGAGCAGCATGCATATTTTTACCGCCTGAGATCTCATACATCTCCGCCAGAGCCGCCCCTCGGGCCACGGGATAACGGCTCGGGGAGGGGGGGGGAGGTGGGGGGGACGGAAAGTCCGCTTTCGGATATGCTGCGGGGACACGGGACCGCGGCCACTGTGACAGGGACACGTAGAGGGTGAGGGGACCTGACCGGGGTGGGGGTCCCGCCCGGGGATAGGTTGATACGGGCTCCTTCCTGCAGGCAAAACGATGCGCTCCAGGAAAAGCGTTCTGAGAAGTCCGTTTTTCGAGGGAGATGAGCTTTAACACCGAGGTTTGCCGCGGCAGTCCTTTTTATTATTAATATTATTATTATTATTATTTGAATTTTTCTTTTTTTCCTTTCCATGGAAGTGCCCCGCTTGGAGCCCTGTGCCCCCCACCCCCTGAGCATTCCTCCGCTGCCATTCCCGTTGATTTCCAGGCAGACGCGCAGTTCGGAGGCATCCCTTCCAGCTTTAGAGCGACCCGGCTCAGCGCATCCCGGCCCAAATCCCCGTTATCCTCCGGGATCGTCTCGGTCTGAACCCACCCGACAGCGCAAAGGGGGGAAAATCCACTTTATCCCGATGGGATGCGGGCCTTGCTCGGTCCCCTTTCGAAAAGAGCAGCCAAAGCGTGGGAGCGTGGTGGGCTCAGCCCCGCAGCTCCCATCCCGCTGTGGGGGGGCTCCGGCGGGTCGGGCTCCGGCTGTTTTCAATGCCGGGGGGAGGAAAAAAAAAATTAAGAAAAAAATAATAATAATAAAAAGAAATCTTCCCCTCTCGGCCCCATCCCGTCCCCTCCGGCGGCCCCCTCCAGTTCCACTTGGTTAGCTCAAGTTTTCCATGTAAATGACAGTAATAAATATCTAATCATGTCCCGCAGCCATCGGCGGCTCGCCGAGCAGCCGGCATTAATGAGACATCTCGGGGACGTGGGGCAGGGGGGTGGGGGAAGAAGAAAGAGAAGAAAATTAGCGAGGAGCAAAGTTTTTTTCCGCTCTTTTTTAAACGTGTGTCAAACGCGAAGATGCTCCGTAGGAGTGGGGGCTGTTGTGCTCCCCTTTTCCGCCGGAACCATCGCACCCGTGGGTCCCATCGGGACTCTGCCCCGTCCCCTCCAATTAACTCTTTGCAATTAACCCACCCAGCCCGGCCCCAACCCCTTGAGGCTGCGTGCACCCCTCCCAGCGACCCCCGGACAACGAATTGGGGCTGCGGCGAGCGCTTCGTGTTGCTGGATGTGGGGGGTGGGGGGGGTATGAGGAGGGGTTAAGGCTGAAATTAAACCGTGTGAGTTGGATTTGTTCTCCTAACGCTAAACAAATGGAGTGATTACCTTCTTTCCAAACGCATCAGTCATACTACATTAAGTAGCAGAGAGCTAATTATCCCAATTAGGAGGCTGATTTATAATTAATGGCTTGGACCAAGTGATAATTGGATGTTAATGGATAACAGTTTTGTCTGCAGTCGCCTCCCGCTTCCCCCAAATGCAGAGCTGGAGGGGCTTTTCTCTCCTCACACCTCTGCCCGGCAGCACAAAGCAAATGAGGGGGGAAATCCGCTCCTGGCAGAGTCCATCCTCCGGGTCTCAGTGAGCAGTGACTGTAGGATGACCACTAGCATCCCTTTCCCGAGCTTTTGGAGCCATTCCTGCCTCTTTTCATCCCCTTTCTGAGCCCTGGGCAACTCACTCAGACTGGGTTGTCCTATGTCTCTGTGCGGGGCAGCCCTTTGGCTTCTGGATGGTGTTTCTAAGCTCAGTTTTGGGTACTTAACAGAGAGCAGAAAATTCCTGAAGGACTGTGAGCGGCTTCAATTCTGCTACCCCACAACTGATGAGAGGTTGCATTAAATTTCACCAATGTATTCAACGGAAACATGTATCCAATGTTGTTGAATGGAAGCAGGTAGAGAGGCTTTTCAGCTTTTCCTGATAATTTAAAGATAACTCAATAAGCAATTGGGACGTTCTCTGTGTTGCTGCTTCTACCTGCACCAAAGGAGCAGAGCAGCTCATGCAGGTCAGGGAGAATCATTGTAGCCATGAGTTGAGTGAATGCAGAGGGTTTTGATCCTTGTGCCATGAATTTTCTCCTTTAAAAAGAAGTTCTGCTGAGAAAGAGGGCATCCTAAAGAAAGGAAGTGAGAAGGAGCAGGGCATCACTCCTCTGTGTCATCCCCACTGCCTGCTCTGCCAAAGCAGAGATGCTGCAGGAAGGGTGTGGGATGCAGCTCTCTATGATGTGGTTATTGCTGTGATAGGGCAATGCTTCAGCTTGAAGCAGCGTGTTCTAAGCCTGCAGGTACATTTGGTTGGAGAATTCTCAGGGGCATCCCAAACTCATCTCATTGATGGATGTCAGCTGAGATTCAGCGCTGAGTTCCAGTGCTCGCGTCAGAACAGGGGCACTTACAGCTTCACGACAAAAGCATTAAGTGCAAAACATTGAGAGCACGGAAAGCCCAAATTTTCTAATTCTACAAAGCTACTGATAATTACCTTACTTTGGGGTAACGTACTGAAACGTGCTTGCTGCAACACGTGGAAAATTCTGAAATGCAGCTATGTATGTATCGGTATTAATTCACAGTGCAACAGGATTGCTCAAAATCCTTAGCCTTTTGCCTCCAGCCTGCGCCAGCCCAAAAGCTGCTGGGATTGATTATTTCTTATTTCTGTTGACTCCACTGGGTTTGGGATCGGGCCCTTCTTTTATGAGTTCCAAAGCTCAGCCACGGCCCGTGGGAAGGGAAAGGTCCCCAAAGGAGGGAGGGAGTGGGAATGGGGCTGAGCAGCGCTTGCAGCCAGGGCTGTGGGTGGGCCACGGCACAGACGTGGTTTCCTCCTGGTAGCTGCTGCACAGCTCCTTAGGGAGAGATCGCAGCCAGAGCAAACAACGCTTGGGGGAACGCTGCTTTAATCCGCCCCGATGACAACTTGCAAAGTGTTTTATGGGAAGAGGGTGCTTGGGCATTCGGCTGCTCTGCTCATCATCAGATCACCTGCTGGTGGCCAAAGCGCATCGCTTACCTTGGCAGCCGTGCTCAGCTCCATGCGTGCAGCCAAGAGCTTGTGGGAAGGGATGAGTCACATTGGTGCTTTTAGGGGGACACATCTCCCTCCAGCCCATGCAAAGTCCTGGTGTGGTAATAGAGGGTTTTTTTTTTTAGTGGAAGGAGGAATATTAGTGTTGTTATCCTTGTAAAGGATGAAAACTCAAAACATTTGCCTTATTCTTTTAAGGTATTAAAAATATCCCAGAATTGTGTGACTCACTGGAGGTGCCTTTCAGGATTGTTATTATCATAGAATCATTGAGGTTGGAAAAGGCCACTAAGATCATCCAGTCCAACCGCCAAACCATCACCACCATGAGCACCAAACCACATCCCTCATCATTGGACTTGTCTGTCATTTTGCTTTATAGCCAAACTTGCAGCCAGAAAAGCATCTAGAAAAGTCATTTTTGTGCCAAATGGGGCAAACTACAATGAAGCACAAACCTGCTGCATGTCACAAAGATGCAGCGCCCATCTGCTCTCAGTAACAGCCAGAACCTGGGGGTCAGTGGATGAGCAGTGATGGTAGGTGCTTGTCGCTGTCCTCTGCCTGGAGGGAGAGCAGAGGGGACACAATGTGTGTCCCTCACCCCACGATGGGTAGGAACCTCCAGGACATCGCATCCCCTGGTGCTGCCAGGAGTCTCGAAGGCACTTTGGGATCTCTGGGTCTCCCTCGTTGTCAGGTTTGGAAAATCAGCTTTGCCAACTTTAAAGCAAACAAAATGGTGCCTCTTGAGCAAAACCATTTTCACAACAGTGAGAGGAAGAGCTGAGCCAGACAACCCACTTACAAATACAACGGAGCCAAAAACATGCTTGTTTTGGAAGGGGCAAGGGGGAAAGGACTTTTTTTTTCCCTCATGCAAACAGCCAAGTCAAACATTTCAAGCTGTCGGTGAATTCAGCATCCTCAGGGTTACCCCACAGATGGGCTCAGGGCAGGATGGAGGCAGGGATGGGCTGAGAGGTGTGAGTGGTGCAGAGCGGTCTGTTGGAGCCCAGCTCTGTGCAATGCTGACATCCATGGGCACAGCACAGGGCTGTGTGTGCTCCCATCCTCAGCACTGGGTGGGATGCAGAGTTCATTTCTCACTGCAGTGCTCATCAGAAGAAATCTGCCTAAAAATGTGATGTCAATTTTTTTTTCTGTTGATAGAGCTGGAAGCAGAATGAAATCCTGAAAGTAGAGGTGTTATTTATTATTTAGGAAATAATAGGAAATCAGGAAAATGTTTTCTCCAAGGGAGCTGATCTGCAAGCACTGTGAGCACCACGGTGATGCTTAGCAATCCCAATCTTCTCTCTGCGCTGCACATCACTGGGGTCCAAGCCTTAAAAGCCGTGCCTGACTCAAAAATAGGGATAGTGAAGGTGTTTCTTTTTTTATTTCATTATGTTATATTTTATTTTTGACTGGGAGAGGCTGCCTTTCAAAGCACGCTTTCGCAAAGCACAGACCCTGGAAATTCCTTAGCCAGGATCTGCCTAATCAATCACTTGGTGCTGATATCTGGGGAGGGGGGAAAGCAATTTCCCAAAAGCCTTAAATAAAAATCACAGTGAGCAATGAACATTCCTGCTGCAGCCGGGCTCGGCTCTCAGCTGCTCACATCCCCACGTCCTGTGATTGTGCCCTAAAACTTCCCTATGCCAGCAGGATGTTCTCAGTCTTGGCTTTGAAAACCTACAAACCCAATAACTCCAGTTTTGCTTTCATTGGGCTGTGACTTGTCCAGACAGACCAGATGCAATTAAGATCTCACTCTGCACTTAGAATTAACGGTGTTTCAATCCAAGAATTTGAACAGATGTAAAAATATCACCAGTGCTTTAGAAATGGGGAATCTTGATATTTTTTTTTTCTATTTTTTGGGAGCTGTTCTCACTTCCTTGATTTCAGCCCTTTGGAAGGGTGGTTTTATGGTGCATGTTGGTCTCAGACTTGACATTTAAATGGGAAAATATGATGTGTTGCAGTACTGGAAATTATTTATATTTCATCCCCTACAAAGGTGAGATTACTGAATGTCTGAGGGAACGACCTCATGTGAGGCACAAAACTGATTTATGGCACGCTGGTTATTATCTTACATGATTTTGGACCCTTATACAAAGATTTAGGGATATAAAAAAAAACAAGATTGAAGAAAACCTCTTGCAAGGACCATTTGTTCAGAACCTCGTAGGCATGTAACTCATTTAGCACCAAGTACATATAAAACATCTGTCCGCCTATGGATGGAGCCTCTTTCCCTGCGCTGTCAGATACGCAGGGGCAGAGATTTGTTATCCACCTTGCTGATTTGAAGTGTTTCTGAGTAAGGACTCAGAGCATGAAATCACAAAGCAGAGCAGCCCTCGGAGGGAGGAGGGAATATTTTGTCGTGACTTCGGTTTTGATGAGGCTTATTGCCAGCAGTAATAATGGGGATACTGTCAGCACAAACTGTTTTCTGTTCTCCCCTGTTAATAGTGACCAGATTCCCATGCTTGGCAAAGAGAATGCAAGCAGGAATTCGCATCGACTGAGCAGATTTGCCGGGCTGCAAAACTGCAAGTTTGCTTTTACATGGCAAGGCTGCTCCC